>JAODJW010000050.1:9163225-9175770 GCA_026777045.1 Hyperopisus bebe | reverse complement strand
GGTGGAAATTTAGGGGTGGGAGTGGGAACAGCTTCCAGAGTCCACTTTCACCAGGCGGGACGTGGTAGAAGCCCCCCCCCCAACATGGCTGACGTTTGTGGGCCCCCGTATCCCCAAGCTGCTGCCCCTCTAAGAGACATTAACAGTGATCAAACAGTGACGTCGAAATGCCAGAGTCCCTGCTAAAGGGATAAAACTATACCATTCTTCATTAATGATTATAGTCTTCATTATCCATCCAGAATCCAACCACTTATACCCGTGTAAAAATTAAAAAGTTTCCACAACCAAATGTTTCAATAGACATTCACACATGTTCTCTGAGTGAGGTATGGTTTCTCTATCTTTTAACTAACTATGGGGACAATTTGATAGGTTTGAGAGATGGCCAAACCCAGCATCTTTCTCACCAGTGAAACCAGTGCCATTCTTCTGGAGGAATGGAACAGGAACGGGAATGAGTACCACGTACTCTCAAGTCAAACTTCATCTTCCTGGAAAACGTCTCCAACAGCACCCCTGTGATCCTCTGGTCAGGGAGAGTTCATGTTTTTCCACCATTATGACCAATTTTATTAACAACAAAACTGTTTTCAAATCAGTGACAAACTGCCGGTCATTAGAGAGAAGCATTTCCGAGCTGGATGGGACCTGGACGAGCTCCGTATCCAGGACACCATTGAGATCCACCATGAGAACTGACCACTGATTCAGCAGCGGGGTAGACAGCCTCCCAGCACTGCTGTCGAGTAGAAAGCAACTATTTCTAAAAGTTGGGAATAAGTTGGCAGACCATAAGGCATCGATAAACTTTGGCCTTTGGAAGCAAAAACAGCTATTTATTTTAGGCTGAGATAGTAAATGTTCAATGTGGTATTCACCAGGCCCCAGGGGTGTAAATGCCAGGGGTCAGTGCTGATCCACCCATTAGGTGACACAGGCGGCCGCCTGGGGCAGCATTTTCTGACGGGGCTCCGACTTAGCAAGGCAATTTCACTTTATCACCCACAGGGGGCGCTGGCGTTGAGGCGTGTCTAGGCTGCCACCTGAGCACTAACGGGCACTGGCAGAGGTTAAAGTCCGTCGCGTCTAAAATCCACTCCTCTGATTCAGGGCTTTCAGCAGAACACGGTGCCCAGGAAGACGTCCGTCTCTGCCCGTCAGGTCCACGTCTCTGCCTCGGGGGATTCCTCGGCGCGACAGACGGTGGCTACCGGTCACCAAGCTGTCAGCCTGCCTCACGATGAAGCTATTCTGCGCGGAGCTCAGCCCTCCTCCGGGGAGCTGAATTGCGGGCCCTTTAAGGTCAGCCTTCCAGCCCTGTACATCACAACCAGCTTCAATTCCCACATTCTTATCAGTTACATATTTTTCTCACAGATGTAAATGAGCACAGAAACCTGCTCGCGCCCAACGGGGGGACGAGGGAAGCGTCTCCTCTGGGTTTGTGTACGGATCTGCCAGCGAGCCGAGTTGCCCCGGTTACGCTAAACCAAACACGTAGCTAATATACCATCGCTAACCTCACCCCAGCGCATAACCTCTGTCTGAACTTTAAACCACCCCACCACCCCCCCACACACACACACACAAGCCGTCTGCCATGTTCTACCTCGTCATCACAGATAACTAATATTAACGAATTACTCTTCGGACAGGCGAGGACAGCGTGCGATCTCTCGCTTTGCGCTAAACAAACTCCCCAGGAAGTCGTTTTAGCTCATGTTTTTGTGAAATTGTACCTTCAGCTCGAGCAAAAAAGTTTCGCTTAGGGAGGATTAAGCCTTAGGGGTACAGCACCGAAAAAAAAGGACTTTTTTTTGTCAGCTGGATGGTTCTTAACTGGTGATGTGAAACGAGATCAAGGCCCAGCTCGGGATGAGGCCTTGGCTCCAGATACGAGCCGGGATCAGCGGCGGGACGCAGAGGACCCTAAATCAGAGGACTTCAAAGTGACGGGCAGCGTCCGGCCCAGCGACCCAAGCCCGGATGACCACGGGGTCACGGAGCCTTATCTGCGGCACTCGCCCCAGCCACGCCATGCCCGCCGTCGGCCCTCCGCACACCCGTCATAAATTCCCCACGAGCCTCTGAAGCAGAGGCCTGGATCCAGTGGTGTCGTCACTAAAGCATCTGGCGGAATGTTAATTGTTCGCTAATCTTACACCGAGGCCTCCCCAAAAAAGGTGTTAAAGAACCCTAACAGGGCCTTGTGCCGGCAATTTAAGGCCCGTAAAAGGTTATAAAACTCTTTTTTTTCTGGAGCTTTCTGGCCATCCAAACCCGGCCGACTCACCTCTGGATGCATCCAGGGGTGTGGACTGGGTCAGTGGTTCTCAACCTTTTTGCACCACAACCCAATTTTGACCATGCCAGCTCAACTGCAAACCTATATGAAGTATAACGCTAAATCAACAGCACGATCACTGTGCAATTGACGCCAATCAACGCCTGTAGCAGAAATCTGATGTACCAGTGAATTTTAAATTAAGCATCTGTGGTTTGGCTTCTTGGATTGGTTGAGTGTTTGCTAGTTTTACGCTAAGCAGTTGCAGATCCAAGACACATCAATATAGGTTGATTCTAGCACCGGGGATTGTGGATCAGCATAGGAACTCGCAACCGTATAAGAACTTGCCACACCCCAAATTTGGGTCGTGATCCACGGGTTGAGAATTGCTGGACTAGGTGATCCGGTGCTCATACAGACCCGGGCCGGTTGGCTTACCCACTCCGTACCTTCATATGTGGAACATGCGCCACTGCAAACATTATGTTCAACAGCGTTGCATCTGTAGTCTTCAGTGTGACAAAACACTGGTTTAAATCAAAGGCAGAAAAAAATACATATGAAGGTACATTATATACAGTGATTGACATAATGGGTATGCAAGTATCTATTCACCTTTAAAAGTTATATGTGCGGGAAATTATTGTGCATTTTAACCATTATATGCTAATTCGTACTTCATTTGCAGCACAGAGGTTAAATGCATGATAATTTCTTGTTGTATCGGCACAAATGCACATATACGTACGCATTCACGCTGTAACAACAATCGATTGTCGCATGTATCGCTTTTAAAGGTGAATGCGTACTTGCATACCCGTTATGTCAATCCCTGATTATATATTAAAAACTGAGTTATAAAGTCTTAAAAACTTGCTTTAAAAATTTGCTGTTATGCATTAATGTGCTACGTGTCCATCTATCTGCTACCGTTTGGTCTGCCGAGTCCAAGAGTTTTAACCGCTCTGCCACCTGTTGGCCTGAATCTGCAACAGCCCCTTAGAATACACCGCACGTGGAACAAGCTGTTCTTGCATGACATAGCGTGGGAAAGTGGAGTCCACAGAAGCATTTGTGGGGGTGGGGGGCGGGAGTTGCACAACAGACATAAACTTCAACTGTCTTGTGGTTTCTGGCCTCAAAAAAAAAAGGCGGATTGGGATGATGCATCTTAACATTCCTGAGCCGTGCTGCACACACGATGGGTGCAGGGAGACTGGGGGTGGAATTCCACTGTACAGCCTCCCTGTGGGGGTGGGGGCAGGGGGGCACCCGTGTGATGACAGTTTAAAACCCCTTTCACCTGCACTCCCCGTATTCGGGGCTTCCGTGACCTCCACTATCTTCTTCAAGGCTGTCTGAGACTGGGGGTCACCCGAGACAGGAGGCATTCTGGGTAAAATGTGTTCACAGGCTGTTCGTAATAATAAAATCGTGGATACTGACAGCAATGGGGCGCACTCCGATCGTGGATGTGTACGCCATCTTAAATTGGTGCTTCACCAGCTCCTGTGGAAGAGATGTCTCCATTACATACTTTATGTATCCTCAGATTCTTCTGGCAACAGAAAACAATACCGATAAACAAAGTAAAAATCATGTCATAATATTTATGAGCAGATAATGCAATTATTTTTATGTCCTGCTAGTGCTACAGGTAGCTAATTACTGCTAACATGCGCTAATGAAGCTCCTGTGTAAATTGCCAGCAGTCGTATTGAAAATGCTGCTTCCCTTCTTTCCCATTCCGACTGAAATTCTGCCTAAAACCAGAAATACGTGTAACTGAATATCTGACTGAAATCCTGAAATGTGTGTGATTGAAAATCTGCCTGAAATCCGGAAACATATGCAAATTCCTCCTGAAATCCGGAAATGCACAGGACTGGAATTCTGCCTGAAATCTGGAAATGCACAGGACTGCAATTCTGTGTGAAATCTGGAAAAGCACTCAGCTGAACTTCTGCCTGAAATCCAGAAACATATGCAAATGAAATTTTGCCTGAAATCTGGAAATGCACAGGACTGAAATTCTGCCTGAAATCGGGAAATGCACAGGACTGGAATTCTGCCTGAAATCGGGAAATGCACAGGACTGGAATTCTGCCTGAAATCAGGAAATGCACGGGACTGATATTCTGCCTGGAATCTGGAAAAGCACGCAACTGAAATTCTGCCTGAAATCCAGAAATGCACAGGACTGAAATTTCTGTGCCATCAAATTGGAATGTTTGAGAGCCAACCCTGCACAATCCCACCTAATGGAAATGAACAGGAAAGCTGTCACCACAGTTATGTTTAGGTAATTCACTGGTTTTAAAAAAAGAAAAGAATAATTCACATTGAGCTGAAAGGATGTGGGCTGGCAGGCCAATTATAGTGGAGGGGGTTTCTGGGGGGTGGTGTGGCCCCTAGCAGCTCAATTTGCTTGCGGCCAAAAGTGCTTTATCACAATTACCTATCAGCCACCAAGCAGAGAGTCTACAGGAGAGTGGTAATCAGAGGACGGTGCTTTGAACACTTTTGTAAATAAAACCTTCTTTTTTGGAAGAGGGGATTAGGGGGAAGCTATTGTGGGAATTGTTATTGTTGATGTTATTCAGTATGGATTGTGGGTGGGTCCCACACAGCCGGCAACGGGGTGGTGTCTAAGCCAGACAGGGCGTGACCTTTGACCCCTGCCTTGTGCCTTGTCAAACGATACCTCCTGTGCAGAATAATTATGGGACTTACTGAGATCTATTTTAAGATGACTGAAAAAGCTCCCTGACTTTGAGATAGGTATAAATAGCTTGAGTGACTGAAAACACACCCACACATACAAACACACACACGCACACACACACACACACACACACACACACGAAGGCCATGGCTTCAGATGAGGAGAAGATTACCTTATGTTTCTACCACTGCAGCAGCAAACAGATCCTTTGTAAGAGGGTTACTCTGCTGATTAAGTCATAGAAGCCGACAGATAATCAGCTTTGCCCAAGGTTCCGGTCCTTTTCCCTGCAGTCTGAAGACCACTTACATTTCTGAAACACAATAAATATCAATAAATAAAGAACATTTGGCTCACGTATGTACTTAAGTTGATCTTTGTTTCTCCAGTCCATCTTCTAGAAAAGAGCACTGCTGAATGTATTCTGTTCAATTCTATTTAATTTAACATTTCTAATGTACCATTTAATGACATTCTCACAAAATAATGGCCTCATATGGAGGGGATGTTGGAAATCTTGCCCCTTAGGGAACTTGGGGTCTGTGTGTGTTAAAGTCAGATGGTGGGGATGCCTCACCCCTCTGGGATGTAAAATTTGTCGCAGTCTGTCCCAGAAATGAGGGGGGCAAATCCCATTCAGGAGACGCCCGGGATGGAAAAAGGCCTCTCACAACACCGAGGAGGTAAAACCAGCTTGGCAGAGGTTCACCGCCCAGTCACCCTGGAACAAGCTGAGGTAACCCTGAGTGCCAGGAAGGCCATTACCCATGATCACCTACGACGATGCGTGGGCCATCACACGATAATCTGCCTCGCTACACAAACGCGAACAGGTGACGCCTTGATGACACGCTATACTTCTTGCTGAGGTGCGGGTGACCAGGGGGGGCCCAAGACCAGGAGATAAACACAGCTACTTGGCTCTACTGTGTTTTTCACATCCGCTTGTATTTCAATAGCGATCAGTATGGTGACTCTCTTATTTATATAGTAAATAAAGTTTTTGTGCAAGTCTGAGGTAAAGGCAACAGGATTCTATTAAACTATATTAAATATTTCAGCCTGCATAAACCCCGTCCCCCCCTCCCTCCCTCCCTGACACTAAGGTTAATAGCCTATGCTAGCAGACACCTTAGTGACATCACCCCCCCCTTTCTGAGACCAAACCCAGGTGCACCTGCAGGCCGGGCAGAGATATCAGCAGACAGAGTCATGTGACACACATCCTCCAATCATCTGCCTCTTTGCCCTCCGCGGGGCAAGCTGCCTCTGGCCCACGCTGGCCGTCTTAACGGGACGCAGGCCTCAGATAATTAAATAACGAGGCAGCCGGTGCGGGATGTCAGTGGCATTTTTTCCCTCCATTACCTGTTTACTGCTGATAACCATCAAGTCTAATGGTTGCACGAGGTAATCCACTCATTAGAGTGTTGGGTAGATGATTCAGGTGGCTGATATGGAGCGGCCCCTCCTATCCCACCCCCTCACCACCTGTCCCACCCCCAGACTCAAACCAGGCAATAACCATCTTAAAATTTTAATTTATTAAGCTAAATGAGGTTATAAAGGTCAGGGACAGGACGTACATGTTGGGAGATTTTCCCCTCTGGTACACGTGCTGTTTTTCTTTGTTTGTCTAAAAAAGGGGGAAGCCAAGCTGGGCTGGTCGGAGCGAGGTCACGTGTGACATCATTGAGCCGCCGTGATTGCGGGCGTCTGGGGACGGAGGCCGCGTCCCACTGGAAAATGCAGATAAGTCCGCCTGGAAGAGCCGGGTGCCCTGCCGGCCGCTTCCCCCGAAGTGCAGACGGCTTCCTGCGCTCTGACGCAGCGGCGAGCGAGAAGCACGCTTCCGTCTGGGAAAAACAGGGGCCTTTGGGAACATGGCCGCTCTATCTAGCACGACAGACTTATTTTCTTAATGATAGCGTGTCCCCTCGCCCCCCCCCCACCCCTAATCCCAGCATAAAAGCGAGTGAGGCGATGTTGGCAGAAAGGGGAGGGGGGATTGTTTTCTTTAATGTTCCTGCTCGTGTGACGCCGTCGACATGCGTCGACGTGCTCGGAGGCATTTTGCCACACAGAAACGGTCATCGACAGAAGCCCGAGGGAAACGCGCTTTTACCCCGTATGCGCTCCAGCTGACTGGAGCGTTTCCATGGAAATTCGAAATCAGCACGCCCCATCACTGTGCAGGTAACTCATACCAAGTGGTCAGGTCAGCCTGTGGGCGGGGCTACCTGTGGTAGCCAGCCAATCAATGACTCATAATGTGTACAAGGCCCCACCCCTTTTGTGAGTGGGCTGGCGTTGGTTCTTGGAGGATTACATCATGGTAAGCCTGTTTTTTTTTCCTGGATAGGCTGCAGGCTTCCTTACATGTGGGAAGCAGATGGGCACTCCACTCAGCACCTCCACTGAAGGTACCGTGGGCTCTGACTGCGTAATTAAGGTGGGAGGTCCTGTAGCTGAAGGTTATCGAGGGCTCTGACTCATAAAACTGCAAACGCGGCCAGGGCACCAGGAAGGCCTCCTCACAGAGGAGACTCTGTCCCGTAATCTTTAGACTCCAGCACAATGTGGGATTGTGCTTTGTGGAAAAATGTTGCAATAGATTAAATATTTCTTAAAAGCACGTAATCTAACGGATTTTATTTTATGGTCTTTTTGGTGATGACTGGAGAGGGAGCACAGAAATGTGGTGCTCTAAAAAGAAAAAGTGAAAGATTTCACAGGGTCCTAAAGAGTCAAAGATACTGATGGTGCTTCAGAGTTAAGTACTATTAGCTTGTGTGACTGTCAGTCTATCAGGTACACAATACCCCCCCCTTTCACTCCTTGTTTGAACCATCATCCATCAACTGTGTCTTTCTCTCTTTTACTGGTAAATGTGAGTATGTGTCTCAGCACCTCCTTAGTCTGCAGAAACTGTCTCCTCAACCAAAAAAATCTCCTCCTCCTCCAGCTAAATATCGCTCGGACCACTTTCTACCATGTTTCGGTAATGAGAATCGCAGCATTTGCTGTGAAACCCAGGGCTTCGTTTTCCCCGAAAGCATCAATGTCATGCGACCCATCGCCACCGGCGACCGGCGAGCATCAGAACGCGTCAGGAAATACCCTCCGCAGGTGAGGAAACTCCGTCCAGTTTGAAGCCTGTCGGCAGGCCGCTGCCGTAATGGCGGACGCTAATCACGAGCGTTTCCAAGCAGGACGGCGACTGCCACCCTGTGGAACTGCACCCCTGATGAAATGTGTGACATATATACGAGGTGGGGTGGACTCCACATAAAAGGCAAGCGCAGGGATTCGCCGTTCTCAGGCTTTGGAAACAATGAAGGCCGCGGTCTTCTTGACTAACACTTTCCATGACTCTCTGCCTTTCCACCTTCTGCAGTTTCCCTCACGCGGTTCGCCGAGACGCTTAAATAACCTGACAAGGAGTAACTTAGCAGTAAATCGCGTTAATAAGAGCCGACGTGATTGGCCTTCCCGCTGTCTACGGAAGGGACTATGTTATTTCAGAAAGTTAAATCAAAACACGCAGCGAAGTCAGTTCATCAGCGGCTATTTGTTCATTAACTCCAGTCGTGCCGTTTTTTAATTTGGGGGCCGAATGCTATGTCGGAACAAGCTGTGCTTTATTGGTTGGCAGTATATCTGCCTTTTCAGCACGCATCTCAGCACAAAACTTATTAACGCCCCCAAACACAGAGAGAAGGCCTGGCAGTTTAGGTCTGCTAGAGTTAGCATATTTTCTGGCACCTCTTTGGTGAGCCATTTTTTCCAGATTATCTGATGTTCCAAAAGCATAATAGAAAGGAAGCTTCAGTAAAGGACAGTCAAAACACAAAGACGTGAATGTGCAGTGGAGGTTAAGTCTTGTCACGCACATAGAGCTAGCATCCATAGCTTGTTTCTACAGCTATTGGCCACAGTTAGCGTCCACAGCTAGCACATACAGCTAGCGTCCATAGCTTGCGTCTACAGCTACTGCCCACAGTTAGTGCTAGGGCTGCCACCTCAGTCCCCATAAAATCCTGGACACCCAGTCAATGACCAAAAATTTTGCACATAGTGACACCATTCCAAAGGTTCGTTTAGATTTGTTTAATAGGGAAACTGATAGGGACATTCTGTGTCCCAGAAAGAAATTTGTTTTTTCCAGGACAGACGACCAAAATCAGGGGTGGCAGCCTTAGCTAGCGCACACATCTAATGCCCACAGGTAACACCCATATCTAGTGCCCACAGTTAGCAGCCACATCTAGTGCCCACAGCTAGCAGCCACATCTAGTGCCCACAGCTAGCATCCACACCTAGTGCCCACAGCTAGCATCCACACCTAGTGCCCACAGCTAGCAGCCACATCTAGTGCCCACAGCTAGCATCCACACCTAGTGCCCACAGCTAGCATCCACATCTAGTGTCCACAGCTACCATCCACATCCACCATGCTTTCTTTTCCGTTAAAGATGATCAAAAACAGACTGAAATACCCTAGAACCCTCACAGCCAAACTAAATTTTAAAAAACACCAGGGCTTGCAGTGACTTAGGCCGCTGTGAACAGCGCTCTGGAAGGGAGCGCGCTTCGAGGCCGGCTCAGCCGCCCCGGGGCACGCTTCCCCAGACCTGGCACGTAAAAACGAGCACGGCCCTCGCATGGAGGCACTGTCTCCTCCAATTGAGAGATGAAGGTGCGGCTGAGATGCCGGACCATAAAAGCGGTTTATTGGCCGCTTTCAGGCCAGTCGGGGAGGCCTGTGGCCCCCCGCAATCACATTTCCGCAGGAAGCGGTCCTGGGATTGGAAACAGGGATAAGACGGCCCTAACCCCAGCTCGCAGCGACCAGGGGCTCATTGGCTACTGACATTTTATTTTTCTATTTACTTTTTACAGCTGTGCCTCGATATTACTTAGTGTGACCAAACAAAAAGCACAACATGTTCAGCCTTCGGAAAAGAGTCCTACTGGGCCCAATCGTTAAAGCCCCCCCTTCCTCTTCTCTGCCTGTTGACATGAATCAAGGGGGGGGGGGGGAGTATGCCCTATTGATTGGTGACCCCCACGCTGGGGGTACACACGTTGTGTGCTCATTACGGCGTGCGCTGCATGTAGGGGAGATACCACAGCAGCACGCTAGCAGCTACAAGGCCCAAAGCCGGGACCGGCCAGGCTGTCCGGAGCCCTGCCAACGTTAATGGCTAAAAAAATCCACCGTTATCTCAGCTCTCACCGGACGCAGTGTGTACAAATCAGCCAAGAGCTGTGTGTTCATTGCTCAGGGCTCACGAAATGTGCTTTTATAGCCAGTTTTGGCATATTTCAGAGAGCCAAGATAAGACTTTTGGATCCGAGACCGGGGCGGACATATTTCAGCGTGCATTATGGCCGGCCGAATAACGAAAAGTGGATCCGACTGTTTTTGGGGTTTAAACGATGGGGCCTCAAGCGTGATACTCCCCCCCCACACACACACCAATTTCTTGGAGTCTCAGGTGAGATCTCCCGGCATGTGGTGCGCCACGAATCCAGTCGTTCACTTTCAAGAAAATAGCCCGGCAATTTCCGCCCCGCACAACGCTTCAAACGGCAACTTTTTCAAAGATTAATGGTGCTCCTTCAGAGTAAAAACGTTTTTTGGCACTGCCAGGGGCTGCGTGGTCCGGGAGGTGCACTCTCTGTCAGTGGGAGGTCCCATTGCAACACCCCAGCAGCTCGGCCCGGAAACGGGAGGAAGGGAGACGGCCTTTCCCTGACCGGGTCATCGCAGCGCCTCCGCCAGCTCTGTGGCAGACGGTCAGGAATGAGTCATCCTCCTCCACATGCATCACTATCCACCTCAGCACAGCGCCTCCCACAGGCAAGAGATTCTCCATATCTTTGCTGAATCAAAACTGACTCTTACAAAGGGTTAAATCTAATTACCGACGTCTATTTATATGTAGTTGGAAGGCCCTACTAAGTTGATCTGATTTTTCGCAATGTACTATTTTAATAGCAACACATTTAGGAAATTATCTTATTCTTCAGAAATTAGTAGCACGAAAATTACCTGGACACTGTAGATATTATTTATTCGGTATTTCTGTTCTGTTTCTTGCTTTGTGTATTTTTCTGTCTTAATAGTATATCTAGATAAACATGTATGCTTGCAGCACCTGCAAAAAAAAAGGCCTTGTACTTTTTTGTACATGGAAAAAAAACATTCTGAAAAAAAAAGAAATATTAAAGAATGCATCTTAACATCTACTTCACAAAGAAAGTCGCTTAAACAGCTGTGGGTGATCTTCGTCATCAGCTCTGTGACATCAAAGGCCGACTATACTCTGCTTTCGCCCCACAAATGTATTCTTGTCCCCACGGATATTTCAGGACGTCGTCACATGATATTCAGGGAAGCTGGCAGGCCTGCAGTTGTAATTGTGCAAGTGTAATTTCACTAATAGCAATAAGGGTCCTACCGGTAGACTCGCAAGAATGTGTCCTTCTGCTCTGAAGTCAAAGTATCAACAGCTTTAAGCTATTAGCTGGCTTTTCAGACTCTTTTTTTTTTTTCTTTTTCGACAGGCTACCCAGAGCCAGGCGGAACGTGGCGTCTGTAAGTGAAGGACCAAACTCCATCACTATGGTCGATCGGCCAAGACCTCACCTCCCACAATGACTTTCTTAAAAAAAACTGTGCCGTGTGTTTAACAGCATGTAAGTAGCAGATCATTGACTGTCACATGACATGAGGCCATATTTTAGGTTCCCTTTAATTTTAATGCAGCATCAAAATAATTTGCACGTCATTACGTCAGTATACAGAGTACCAATGCCAGAAATTAACAGACAGCATTAAAACAGAAAGAAAGTTCTCAACTGCTAAAATATTATCTTAAGTAAGTATTATGTTGTTTTTCTCAGTGCAGCGAGCGTCTGTCGCCATGGCAACGGTGGCTCTGTGATAAGGTGCTTCAGGCCCAGCTGGTCTCCGGGCAACTCAGGAGCTGGCGGAGGTTCCCCCCTTATCTGATGCTGGGACCCGCTGTCAGGGAATCAAAGGGGGGGCGAGGATAGGATGGGGGGGGGGATTCACAGAAAAACACTCTAGCTAATCTCGCTCGTCCTCCTCGCTTTCCTCTACTGGGAGCCCACCCCCCCCCCACTGTGATTGACAGTGCCTTAATGCTTTATCAGAGTGGCACCAAAGTGGGACTGTTGGGGGGGGGGGGGGGGGGGGGTGCTTTCCAACTTGTCTGGGAGCGATGGGGGCAGGGTGGAGGAGTCTGGTGGGGGGAGGCAGAAAAATTCAGGTTCCTATTCCATGTGGGATTGTCACACGGGGTGCGTTACATAGCAGATCAGCGTGACACCCCTCCACCACACTAACCCCCCCATAGAGCCACCCTAATGCCACTGCTTTGATTCATCATGAAACCAAACACTTATTTCGAACAGCATATATACCAAGGCAAATTCCGTACATGGAAACATATCTGGCTAATAAAAGGATTCTGATTCTGATTCTACATCCTTCATCAA
>JAODJW010000050.1:9125936-9149798 GCA_026777045.1 Hyperopisus bebe | reverse complement strand
ACGTTGAGTGGTGCCACCCCCTCCACCCCAAGCTGTTACATAGCACCGTACCCCAAGGAGTTATACGGTGCCCCCCCATTCCAGCTGAACCGGGCCCCCCAGTCTGTAGTGTGGTATTGGACGTGCATCTCGCGTGGTGCAGGGGGCCGGCCTTTTAACGAGTTGCTCGGGTAACGGCCCTATCAGTGTAACATACCATAAAAAACACACGCACACCTGGCCCAGGTTATTAGATCTTACCCGATGAGAAGAACGTTCTGGTCCCATTAATAATAAAAGTTTACACACTTTATAATTAAACGTTCTACTGGAGTGGGAGACATGTGGAAGGGAAGGTAAAAACGAGTGTCGTGATCTGGGGGAGACTGTGGCTGTACATCGGCAGAGACTCCAGAATCATTTTAGTAGAATATCTGAATATCTGAAAAGGTAAATCTAGAGAATAGATTTACACCGCAAACAGATTCCTGACAAAAACGTAATTCTCTTTAGGGCAGGGTTCTTCAAATCTGGATCTCGATTCCAAATCCAGGACATGTTTTCAGTTCTCCCAGGTCGTTAGTTTAATAATTGCTGATTCTGATTGGTCAGAGGCTTCACACCTGACTGATAGGTAAAGGAAGGCTAAAAAACCAGCAGTGCTCGGACCTCGAGGACCATGATTTGAATAACCCTGCTTTAGGGTATAGTCTATCCTTTTCAGCAGGATCATATAACTAAAAAAACTTTTAAATTAAGAATAATTTATATATATTACATTGGCTGTCAGTACCATACATATTTAGAAAAACTTGGGTGCTATATAAGACAATCTGTAGTTCTCCGTTTCTCCGGAGTCAACGTCAGGGTTTGTGACATCACGATGTAACCACGGCAACACAGTTAACTGCAAGCTCACTGGCACTTCTGAAATGTCTACACACGTATTTCTGCATGTCGGACGGTACAGAATGTACAGGGGGGAGGCACGCCATATGCGACACGTCTTCAGGCATCATGCCCGCCCCCAGCGCTAGCGCCCGGCATCTCCTGCTGGCTTAGCTTGCCGCTAAACCCCAATGCGGCTTATGCTTCCTATTACACCAGACATGGACAGTGAAGCGCCGGGACTCTGACCTGGAAGCATGATTCATTTCTCTACCCAAGCGTCCGTAAACAAAGCGGCGTCTGATTGGCAGGCTGTGTATCCCAAATCTCTTTTTCTCCACCATTCAGAGATTGTGGCATGTCGGTGAATCCACCGTAAAACTGATCTCCACCTGCATTCTTTAATTACAGAGTAAATCGTAATGTACCTCAGAAAAAAAAAAAAAAAAAAAAAAAGTGACATTCGGTTACATTCCAGAAGCCATCAAACAGCTGTCACCTGTATATAAAGTGCTTTCGAGAGCAGGCACAGCAGCAGCCAGCGAATATCAACTATCAGCGGCGTCAGAGTCTCTCCTCCCACGGTTTACAAAGTCATATCTCCCTCCTCTGGGCTAAAATAAACAGACAAAGCTATCAAACGGGATTTAATACAAATAGGAAACCGCAGTGGGATTAAGCCAAACTCTTGCAGGGGCATAACAGGGGCGTCATTTCACTCCCAGAATCCATGAAACGTTTTACGCCTCAGCCACCCTGTGCGCCCCAAGGAAAGTCATCGGAGGGAATAACACGTCGTCGATCAACAATAAGGACACCTCAGCTCCGGGCGCCCGTGATGCCTCTCCAGTGTAAACTTGAAGGAAAGCTTTCCTGCTTTCCCGGTCCGACTCAGTCACGGCCCATCAAATGTTCACACTTCCGCACAGAAAGGTTCTGTCTAGGTCCCGATCAGACTGCCAAGTCAGTACCAGAGAGGTAACATCCTCAGAAGCATCACATGCCTGGCAGATAGGACCTGTATGGCTATACACACACACACACACACACACACACACACACACACACACGCACGCGCACGTTCCTCCACCAATACGAAAGCCATCACGTTGCATACAGCAAATTTATTACTTGTTATCCTTTTCTTAAACCTCCCTAACGCCATTACATAACGGGCCTGAGGTAATGTATACACTAATGGGACGGGAGGCGTAAATCTATCAGGGAGCCATAAATTAGCGCAGTGCGGTCTGTGTCGCACAGATTACGCCGTTTGGGGTAATGGGTGTACGTGTGAAATATGGCGACCCGCCGCGGCGCTACGCACCTCCTCGCAGCCAGGGGGCGACAGAGCGAGAATCTCCCGGGGCCTGTGATGGCTGATACACTGCTGGGTCTCATACAGCTTTCTGGTTCTGGCAGGATGGCAGAAACGCCACGCAGATGCTCTCCACGTGCGTGATAGGCGGAGACGCGGAACGGGAGGGGAATTTAGGTAAGCAGAGAGGTGGTGCTGGTGGATTCGGAGGGAGGACGAGCCAAAGAGGGTTAGCAGACATTTGCTCTGATATTTGCAGCTTATAGATACCATCAAGGGCACATCCACGGGCTAACTGGGACCATAGCAGCATTTTATGCCGTAGGAAGGGCCCCAAGAATGACTACAGCCCTGGTGAACTTCTACAGTTTTTCAGTAACCCTCCCGCCCCCCAGCCAGACCTGAGCTTACTTTCCAGACTAGCCGATACCATGTGGTTCCCTGCTCTAGCCGTAGCAGGTTTCCCACATAAACACAAGCGGCAAACATACACACATGCACATACACACGCATGTTTGTTTTCAGATATTTTTAGCTACCCGAGTAAAGCCTCGCCAGAAATGGATTTAAAACAAGTGTAGAGAGCCCTCGGCAAACACCGAAACGGGGCCTCACCCACGCTCAGAGACGGCGATAAATTATTAGCAGTTCTGCCGTGACGCCGAGCGCGGTCAGCGCCAGTGCGGCCCGGCCGCGAGCTGTAATACGTCCCATGCCGAAACGCACTGGCTTTCGTTCGAGCAGCGTAAACGGTGCCAGATGGACGCTGCTGAAGGTACTGGAGACACTAATAACGGAGATGGGGGTCAGGGACCCGGATGGGCCAGGCGCGGGCCCGTGGCGGCGGTCCAGCCTGCTGATGTCACTCAGTGGCAGGTTCGGGCGCCAGGCCGGTGATGGGGGACAACAAAGGGGAGGCGGGGTCAGCTTTGGCTGAGCGTTTGATTGGCCACTTTTGTCCCTTGGTGTCACTGTCGATACTGCCTGTGTTATTTGTAGTCATTTAACCACGGCGTCTATGTGAGTGTATAAAGAAGGGCTCTAATATCATATTGTTGCCACGGCAGTACTATGGGTTCCATGGTCGCTAATTGAGGATAACAATTATGAGGCTTTCTGACTTTATGTCTTGCTCAACAAGCGGTTTCCTGAAGTGATTTAAAACTGTACTTATCCTACATTTTTCGTAAGTAGTTTAGTTTAAATATTTTTGAGAATGATACAGGAACGCCCCCTCACCGCCCTGGTGGGATGTTACCCCTCCCACCCGCCTACCTGTACTGCTGCAGGTAATAAAAAATATGAAAGGAAGACTTGATATGTCACGGTGCCGTGATGGTGCCTGCTGAAATTGTTCCGGGACAAGCTCTGCAATCTGATTGGCCGAGGGCAGAGCCGGGGGTGTATCATTCCTGTACTGAATGTGACCATGAGAAGCGTCAGGTACTCATCTGAGTAACCATTTAATATCTCACCAAAAAATAAATTAAATACATTTTCAGTTTTATAAACTGAGTGGATGGTTGGGTGGGGCATCCATGTGGTTCTTGTAATGTTTGTTTCTCTCACATTCCACCTACAACCCACCATAAACCACCACCCCCCCGACTCACACAGGGGACAGCGGAGCCCCCTACACATACATACAGGCTGGGAAAGAGCAGGAAAGGGAAACGCTGGAGATGGAGAAAGAAGAGAAGAGCAAGGGGTCTGTGTCTGTGTGTGTGGGGGGGGGGGGGTCAGAGAGATGAGCTGTGGTGGGAAAAAGGTGCTGAGGACAGGAACTGGGCAAGGAACGCCGAGTGATGGAGAAAGAGGGGGAGGAGAAAAGGAGAGACAGAGAGGGACTGAGAGGTGAAGGATTACAGAGGAAGGACTCGGCACAGAAAGGATGGCATGGGGATAGGAAGCAGGGCTGGAGGTAAGAAAGTGGGCAGAGTGTCTTAAAGATGGGGCAGGTTTGGGACCGGGACCACGGGGGGGGGGGCAGGTTAGGGACGAGGACAGCGGGACAGCGGGGGGGCAGGATGAGGTGTGGGCTTGTTACTCACCAATACATTACAGCTCAGCGTCACAGTAGAAGCAGGTGGAAGTTGGTGCCCAATAGTGCCGTCTGACGGGCAGGGAGGGGGGTCGGTAATCAACAAGGAAGTTTGTTGAACTGCCTCCACAAAGTTTCCTCTCAAGCTCTCCCACAACGAGTTGACCCTTTTCCTTATCAGTCCCTTCATGAGGAGAAAACTTCTAAAATTGCGTTGAGAACAGCAATGGAAGTTTCCAGAAGATCAACGGCGTAATGGCAGCGTCAATCAATCGGCTTGTGTTTTTTTTTTCCTTTTAACAATTTTTACAAATACAAGAAAGCCTTATATAGATCAACTTGTGTAAGCAAATTATTTACACGTAACGCTGATCTTGTCTTTTGGGGGGCGGTCAAACAATTCTCACGTTGCAATAGCAATTTCAATTCAGCGGTTGCCGAAATTAGCAATAACACCGGGGCGGTGAGTGATAATTAAATCCAGTCCCAGGTTTAAGAAAAGCCCATATCAAACGGAAAAACAAGAAGTAAACACCGCTTTTAGCTACCACTGACATACAGCTGCTGGGATTAACTAGCGCCCTGTATATCTCATATACCCGTATTTCTATTGCTTTCATTTCCCTACGCGTCCTCCTACACATATAATAAAGAGAATTACAAAAATATTACCATTTACTTCCAAAATACCCAGAGCAATGGCATAACGAAGAGTTTAGCTTTTAACTTAAGCCTATATTAAGTTAGAAGTGTAGCCTAAGCGACGTGAGGGATCTCCGTGTGATTTATTATTGGTAATTAATTGATGTTCATACGCAAATGCTTGTAGTTTGAAAAGATAAATTAAATGTAGGGAGTCCTCCTTAGATTAAAGGGCTTTAGTCAGCTTCTTATCAGCTGGCGTGTGAAACGGCTTAAAGACTTAAACCGCGAATGGCTGGTTGCAGGTAACGAGCTCCACAGCAGGCTATAGGCGCCGGGGCTGCTGCGCCCAGAGGTGGGAGACGGGAGGCGACTTTTCGGCATCAGTCACCTCTCCTGATGCGGAGACTGCGACCAAGTCAGGCCGATTTAACGAAACCGAACTTATCTTCCGCCTGATATTTCGCTGGGATGTTGGCATCCACAAACAACGTTACCGGGAAATGTAAAATAATAGTCACCGGAATAACACTGGAACAATGCAGTGGCGGCCAGGAAATTGAGAATTAAAATACATCATCATCTTCATCATTATTATTGTTATTATTATTATTATTAAGTGTGTTTTTTTGCATTGTACATTAGCAGAAATAATTTCTATTAAAGGTTATAATTGTTCCGAGTCCTTTTCATGCAGGATTCATGGCAATCTCTTGGTCTCTCAACAAAACCGAATTATCGATAACCTATAGCACGTTTTAACCACTGCAAATATCACTGCGCTTGTAAGTCGTTCTACTTTATTTACAAAAACTATTAGAACTACAGTAACAGTACAGAGTGTGATCTGCATGCCGAGAGAAAAAAAACAGTTTTACATGATCTTTAATCCACAGTTATGAATGATTTTCTTTATCTTTGAATCGACTACAACGATATGTTCGTGGTGGTTTTATTAGTTACGCGTGTACATTAACAACCCCTATTGTTTTTCTAGCGTTCTAATTTTAGTACAATTGATAAATGTAATTTCCTGTGATGAGTTTATAATATAAACTTGCCCGAAAAGGTTTAGCGAACTGCATTACACACTATTAACAGGATGAGCTCCCTTTAACTTCAAGATTCCGCTGAATTTATATGCCGTTTATCAGACACTTTTCTCATGTTCAAATATTTGGCTCTGCATAACCTTATTTATTTATATGAAATTCGGTTTGAAAGGAGATCAGAAGGCGTGGGCGGGGTTTGTAATAGGAGTCTGACCAAGTGACCCAAAGCCTGATTATATGTCATTAACTGGAGACTGAACGTATCCAAATTACTCAAAGAACTTCCATTCAGACCACGAATTACACTTGCAGCACACACACTCACACAACACTTAAACAAATA
The DNA here is from genome assembly GCA_026777045.1 of Hyperopisus bebe. Taxonomy (NCBI): domain Eukaryota; kingdom Metazoa; phylum Chordata; class Actinopteri; order Osteoglossiformes; family Mormyridae; genus Hyperopisus; species Hyperopisus bebe. The sequence goes on along the minus strand of JAODJW010000050.1, from coordinate 9,143,535 downwards.
TAAATCATGTGCCCTCCTACGTGCTTTTGTGAATTTTAGCACGCGCGCACTCAAACACGCACACACAACGGGCGCGGGCTCGCTCACACACGCATGCACACATGTACACACATATGCATACAACGGCCGTGGTGTCAGGTTTTTCCTCACGACGTAGCCTGTTGCGATTTTACGGAAACTTGTTACTGAATTTCTGCGATTTTATCAACAGGCTTAATTGCATTTCATCATTCGTTAGAACTGCTTTTTCAGTGAAAATGGTAACGATGCCGTATTTAATCATCTTATTTATTTAATAACAACATGCAGTAATAGCTTATAACCCTTTTCAGACTGAATAAGGTACATGCAAAGTTACTATTTATTTATTTTGGTTATCCATTTTATGTTCTATAATTGCTGTAAGGCCTACATTACTTAATATTGTTTGTACGGGCCAGACTATAAATGTGCCTACTGATTAACCTTGGGCAGCGCTCACAAATACTACAAATCAAGTACCGTTGTATGTGGTATGTGTCTGTTTGTGTGTGCGGGTCACATACAATACATTTTGACAGATATTAGCGTTTTTATTGTTTTATTATTATTTTTCAGCAGGTATATTTCCAGTCAGCACATATACATCATAAAACACCAGTAAGACGCATCCACAAATATCAGTTGCCTATATCCAAACCACGAATAAGGCAAATCCTATGTAAGCAGCAGGAGTTGTAGTAGTTTTTTGCACATTGTTACTAAATCACCGAAGCCTTTGCAACAATATAACCCGGCTTTAAAGGGCGCCTTCGTTTGGGCTTTTGTTACACGTTTACATCCCCTCGCTTCGATTGAATTTAATTTCGCTGTTTGTGTGCTGTGCGTTATGATAGGACATTAAAGCGGTATTTACAATATGGAGCTCCATATGGCATATACATCAACAGACATATGTTTTAGAAATGTCCCTTACCTGCCTATAAATGTTAAAGATGGCCAGTTTTTCTCCTATTGCCAAATTACGTGTATTTCATGTTTTCTGTTTTCTCTAGGCCTATAAAATCATCTGTACAATGCTCTGCCCACGGTGAAACGGGATTAATGCGCTGGTTACAAGCAAACAAATTAGTGGTATTTTAGTTAAGTCACAATTTTAGTTCAGAACTACTTGCTGGTCATAATAGACAAGCAGCGGAGACGGTGTGTTTTGTGAATGAATTCTGGCATTATGTACTTAAGCAAGAAGCCCGCTAAAACACGCTAAACGATACTCATAACAAAAAACATTAAATATTGCGGACACTGACACATACCTTTAAACTGTCGGCGTCCGTTTCCAGTCGAAAGGGCCTGTCTAAAAGGTCGGATTTGTTCGTTTTCTCACGCATCCACTGGTTTCATTTTTTAAGAGGGAAATATCACACGATCTTATGTATCTGACCTTTCGTATTAAACAACGTTCTTTCGGCCCTTTTTACGGAAGGTCTTATGTAATCGGTGTACATTTCTTAGCTATCGCTTAACTGTCTTAATATGTAGCCTATAGCCTATTCTCGTAGCAACAGGTATCCCATATAACCGGCATAAACGATGACATCTCAGTGCGTCAGTTCTACCAGCAGCATGCATATACCATGTCCTTAAAACGCCATTTGTATTTTGTCGACGAATATATGACGACGGTGTTTAGAAAACATTATATTCGTATTCACGGATACTAGTTCCAGATATGTGCGAGTACAAGTTTAACGTTAAAATTTTATTTTTTATTTTAATGCTATGCAGTATAATACTTAATTATGAGGATTAATTTCTAAAAGGTGTAAGGGGATATGGTTTGCACAGGGAAAGTAAAGCAATAGTTACTTTGCGTAGATTTTGAGTAAGTCCGAGTGTGATTAATAATTAGTGTACGAGGTCTACCAAAAGTATTAGATATAAGTACTTCAGGAACTAGGTGTGCCTGCCCAAGGAAAAATGCGACAAATCACAACGCAAAAATATCGCGTTGCTTCATAAACACCCTGCTTTTCATTTAGTGTTATAGTCAGATTTAACATATGAGTATAATTATATACAAAACGGGTCAGATTTTAAACTTTACTGTTGTTTCATTTTCAAGTTATTTATTTTTATATGTTTAAATATACTGCATTAGAGGGGATGGTAAGATGGAATTTAGGTTTGTTGATATTATTCTAATTGAAATAATTAGATTGGTTGTGGCCGATATATTTTCATAATCTTAATGACTTCAATAAGAATGTGAAAGCAGCCAATACCGAAGAGGGTCATTGAAATTTAGGAGCGTAAACACCCCGCAATATATTTATGTCCCTCCTACTCCGCGCGCTTATTGGCTCAGAGGGGTTCTGACGACATATATGAAGCCGTGGAGCTCAGAAGATGAAGCTGCGACATGGAGATCAAACGGAGGAGCGCTTTTAGGACTGAGCAGTAAGGCTGTACACTGCACACATTTCACCGACGAGGATTTGGAAAACTAGGCTTCGTTGTCATCGAATGCCACGGTCCCTGAATTTCACTGCGGGCCTTAAATTTATAGCAAAGTGAATTTCCCCTCTAACGTGCAGATAGAAAATGTACTTTGAGACTCAATAACGCGGCCGGATCTCTTTTGCGCTAGATATGGACAATGGAGAAATTGCGTGTAAGTAGCTGACCTTGTTGTTTTAGGGGCGGATCGCAAAGTTTGCGCACAGTTAGAAGGCGATCAGGAGAAGCTGAAACTCATTGACCAACGTGCATTGTTGTGGTGATTTCTTTGGATTTAATTGAGATGTATAAAACGAGTGTCCACTGCAACTGAGTGAAAGTGACAAGAATCTACGAGCGCTGTGCATGTGGTGTTTTCTTCGTGCGTAATTCACGTGGAGGCGCCGACGTAAATTAAAAGTACTAGAGCGTGCTTGTTGAGATTTTCCACATAGTACAGTTTTGCTTTGCTTCACTATGAGTTTAGTCGGAGGATTTCCTCACCATCCCGTGGTGCATCACGATGGCTACTCGTTTGCCGCGGCCGCAGCTGCCAGCCGATGCCATGAAGAAAACCCATACTTCCACGGGTGGCTCATCAGCCATCCAGAAATGTCTCCACCCGACTACAGCATGGCACCCGCGTACAGCCCCGAATATGCAAATGGTGCTGCGGGTCTCGAACACTCGCATTACGGTGGAGTTCCGGGAGCCGGCGCCGTCGGGATCGGACCCCGTCCCGTCAAACGGAGACCCACGGCCAACCGAAAGGAGAGGCGTAGGACTCAAAGTATCAACAGCGCCTTTGCCGAGCTCAGAGAGTGCATCCCCAACGTGCCAGCAGACACAAAGCTGTCAAAAATAAAGACTCTTAGGCTGGCTACCAGCTACATCGCCTACCTCATGGACATTTTAGACAAGGACGAGCAGAACGGAGAAGCCGAAGCTTTTAAAGCGGAATTCAAAAAGACGGACGCCAAAGAGGAGAGGAGAAAGAAAGAAGTGGTAAGAAAACAGTAAAACTTCCTCTAAAATAGCATAGATCTAAGAAGATACATTTGTCGCATGTGCAAATATTAATATAATTAGCATGACTTTATTTAAGAATTATGCGCTAAAAATCAGCATATTTTACTGTACGGCAGACGTACGTACTGTTAAAAATAGCAATTACTAAAAATGTGAATATTGCTGGACTTTTCTTTTAATCTCCGGCTCCAAGACTGCAGTAATTACTGATAACAAACCTTCTAATGAAACGCTTACGATTGGCGCCATCATAAAAATGTTTTGCAGAATAATTTAAGCAAAAACTGTTACCCACAGGCCACGTCAGGCCACTATCTTAAGGTTAGAAAGGTACCGCCACGCGCATGAAGCTGCGTAAACAATGCATCTAATAAAGTGTCCGTTTTTTTTTACTGTATAACCAGAATGAAGTTTTGAAAAGTTCTGCAAGCAACAGCGACAAGAAAACCAAAGGAAGAACGGGCTGGCCGCAGCACGTCTGGGCGCTGGAACTCAAACAGTGAAGAATCGCCCCCAATGACTTGAAAAGTCTTCTAGACTCCGTTTTAATTTGTACTCTCGCATTATTTAATGGAATATTTATGTGCAATTTCCCAAAAATGGAGAGTGGATATTTGAAGAAAACCATTCCATTTTTTAAAGAGGAGAAGACCTTTTTGGTAAGGGATTGTGTATTTTTGTCTCATTTGTGGTGAATGTGTTTCCTAGTGTAAGCCAAGCAACATGTTTGGCAATAACGTGTATGTGAAGCAAAGTTTTTCCCCCCTCACTCACTCTCAATTTCTTCCACCGTTTCTTAGGATATAAAATATTAATGGAGCAAAATGGTATTGATGCGATTCAAGAGACATTTTAATGTTACGAAGTGTTGTGTTGTCTTTTTGTGGTTGTCTGGTGATGTTAAAGAGATGTTCCGTCCACTCAAGTGCACTTCCGTCCATTTGCAAGAAAATTAAATAATATTGGAGATGTAAACAATGTAATTAATTCAATAAACCACTGTTTGTTTTTAAACGAATTTAGTTCGTTTGCTGCATGCATTGACAAATGAAATATTTTGGAGACGTTAATTAAAATAATTTTATTAACATGATTTTGCAATACAAGGTGCATATCGACAACTTGTATATTTTAAAATAGGTATTTTAAAATAGATAAATGGCATCAAATTTGTTTCCACTGCTTATTTCCAGTTGAGGAAAACACTCTTCATTACATGTTCAGGCCTTGGTGAATGGTGATTTTTTTAGTGTTTTGAGGCCGGGGGCATCAAAATACTTCGAAGAGTACGAACCGTGACATGACAGTCCAATCAAATACCACTCACGCGACATGTCCGCAACAGGTCGTCAAATAGTGCACGAAACGTTCCTATCAGTCGGACCGGGCGGCATATGTTTTGAATGAGAAAACAAGCGGTTACGGAGTTTCGAAACATAGGTGATGTTATAAAAAAGTCATTTTTATGTTTAATAGGAAACAGGGAACAAGCAAAGCAAAGGTCGAGTTGGGCCGGTAGAAGATTTACAAGAAGCTTACCTGATGTCTGCATTTCTTGCGCTCAGATATAATCCCGGGATTCCTTGTCCTTAGACATGTTTTACCGTTATATTTAGGCAGTAATAGCGTTCGCTTCAAAGGCAATAATGCATCAAACTTATAGCTACTTGGCTGTATTTTACATACGTATACTTTCAACAAAGACTGTTGCTACTGTGCAACTTTTCAGCGTGTACTTCAGTAAAACATACCTTACTCGCACACAATCGTTACTCACTTAATAGCAGTGTGATCAAAATGTATCACCAAAGTAGGTGTTTTTATTGTTTTGTTCATAATACTCACAGCCCAGTAAGACTCTTGAACTTTTGTCGAATTAGAGGCTTGGCCTGTACGACCACGCAGCAAAACAATATCCACAATATATACATATAAAACACTAAATGCGGCATATACTGTAATTGTCAGGGGCGATTTTTAGCTTAAGTATTATTCGGCAAACATTTTTTATTATTATTCGTTGCTTGAAGTAAAACGTAAGAAATCACTAATTTAAATTCATAGTGAATTAAGCAAAATGATAAAAAAATCTTTATTTAAATTTTATTTTTTTATATACCAAATTGACTTTTAACAACAGCAACAAAACTGAAATTCTACGTAACGATTACTACGTTTTATTTTTTTCCCCTCCTGGAGTTGCGCTCAGAAACAGCAGACATTGCGGAGCCAGATAAAATGTAGATTCTGGCGTTAAAAGGTTCATGGTAAAGACGGACGGGGTTAGTAAATTGCTGGGAAGCGCAAGAGGCCAGCTATCGGATACGGTTCTGATTGATAACTCGCCTATCAAAACGCGGGCCTGAAATATTTCTCTTTTTTTGGCGAGGGGAAATCGGTCCACCCCACAACGTCGACCACTGTGACAACTCTAAATATTTAGAAAAGACATTAATAAATGCGCTGGCCTACCAGTATAAATCAATAAATAAACACACTGAATACCCGACAATGTTTTACATACATATGAATTTGTAGGAGCGCCAAACGTGTGTGCAATGTTTACATTTACCATAACTATACATTTTAAAATTTTAATATCCTTAACGCTTTACATTTTAAAAATAACTTATTTTCTGCCCCTCGTTTCCAAATCTGTGTTTTCTCAAACTGGTCTTCAAACAGGAACGATTAAATATAGGCCTACAGATAAATCCAGTCACAAGCACAGCCATATTCTGATATGACTCCACTTACATTTTGTGTAATGATGCTTTTATTTTATAGTATATAAATAATGTGAATTCAAGCCATACAGCTTTCAAGTCGTTTAACTTCAAAATGCAGGAAATGCGTTGTTTTTTTTTACCGTAGGAATCTCCTTTTAATGAAGCGTGATTAAAGTGACATCTTCCACAACGCATATCAGTAAAGATAGCGATTGTTTAACACTGAGATTCCAAGAAATTGCGCAAATTAATCGGTTGTTACTGTTTATTAGCTGGAGCCTCGAGTCTACTATGTGCGCTAATAACTGTAGATAATTTGTTGTCTGTGTCAAGATGGCGTCCTAGATAATATCACCGGGCTGTTCCCATTTGATGAAGGGAGTAGATAATCGTGTGACCTCATTATGACCCACTGCTGTATCAGGGATGGCAAAAGCCTGATATAGTGTAAGTATCACAGATCTGTAACATCAAATCCGTTGGGCACCTTTTCCGTGCTTCTCCCGCGCTCCCACTGTCGAAATGTCACACACTTACTGATCATCTGAGTTAGCATCTGAAAGGACTTCATCTGACTCAAAAGGCAAAAACTAAAACTTATACAAATTAAATCATGATAGTTTTTGCATGACCACTAAGAAGAATACTTTACATAACAAGGAATTAGTGGCTTATAAAATGCCATTGCTGAGCTTTGATTTAATTAAAATAGCAAGAATACCATATAAAATATTTGCTTTTGTCTTTCACTGATATCCCTTTCTTTAAAATTCAATGTATGGGTAACATATGCGTTGTATGGTAATAGATTGTAGAACACAGGCACTACGCACGATTTTTTTTGCATTACAGGCATCTGTGAACGATTAGTACCAAGGGCCCTCCTCTCTCCATTCTTTTTTTCCGAGGGAGCCTGTAGACATGTTTACGTCAGATCAGACGGCAAGGAGCCATCCTGCCCCAGCTAGACGTAATCACGTTCTACGTTCCGTGCCGTTCCATTCCATTCCAAACGCGAAATAGCCGACAACCTAACGTGCGAGTCCGTTATCAAGCATATTTGCTAAAATATATCGATGGCTATTTAAAGCCTTGATTACTGAAACTGCACATGACTAATAACCTTTTAAACGTATGTAGGCCTATTTAAAAGAAGCATTTTAGCAACGTTCGGACGTCGCTCTTTTAACAAACTGTGATGTTTATGTAAATATATTTCACAGACACGTATCCTGGTTTACGCAGTATTGCGGTATGATGGAGACCCGTTTTCTCTTAAAAAGCCGTCTGACTTGCCCAGTTCCCATTTGTTCAAAGTTTATAGCGACCCGCCAATACGTATTTCAACACATATGATTATTGCTTTGCCTCGTAATTCGAACAAAAACAAGCAACTCTATTTACAAATAAAAAGCAGTAGCATAAGGTCGCTGGTGTGATTCGATTAAGTCACCAAGTTAAGGTCGCAGTGGCCCTGAACAACGGCCCGTTAGTTTCCACTTTGCATCTGGTTATAACCCACACAAAAATAATATATATATATAGGCCCATAATGTAGGAAATTACACCCTGTTTCAGAAATAATCTCCGAAAATACCGATCTCGGCCGGGTTATCTACCAAATTCAGAGCCGGCGAATGTGCTCGGATGTTTCTTAATTTACCGCATGAAACATAAAATTATTCTATGCGGCGGTGCTCTAAGAAGCCTTTTCAAATGGTTTAATTGGTAATGGTCATAAATTAACTTAATTGTTTTCCAAGATTAAAAAATATCTTTTCTAATTCGTAAAGCTAAAATAGACTAACCAAAACTAAACCAACAAAATATTAACAATTCAAACTGAGTTAAATAATAAAGCGGAATAACTCGTGTGAACTCAAAAGGTGTATATTATATATAAAAGTTTGTAAAACACGTTATTTGTTCCTAAATTGCTACGGATCAAGAGCGGTTAAGCAATTACCTGTATCCGTTTTTGACCGGTTACTGTTTAATTCTTTTCTAGAGGTTTTTCTGTCAAAATCCAACGTGGTTTTTAGTGTTATTCAGTTTATAGTAAAGCATGTTATACCTAGGCCTACCTTTTTATAAACGAAAGTTTCTTACACCCAACAGGGCGAAATGGGGATGTAGCCCATCTTCACAAAACTCCGCATTCATCACCCCGTGGCGTTAACGTGAACATCCACGAAGGCCTTACATTAAAGGACAACCTCACATTAAAAAAAACCACACAAACCATATAAAAGTAAGACATAAAATAGACTTACAAAGTACAAATGCTCGGAGAGTTGTTTTGACCGAATACGGAGTTTCGTCTGCCGACGTTATCCGTCGTTGGAACCTTCTTTTTTTGAACAAGTTTACAGTGGTTAGCAGTTAGTGCTACTATGGAGATATTGTACTAACTTTATCCTCGGTAAATTTTGACAGAAATGGCGCATCTGAAAACACAGGCATTTTCTCCGCTCTGTGAGCTGACCTGCATGAGTCAGTCTAGGGGGTCTGGACATTGACTGTCTAGCAGTCAGACCTATACGATGACATAAACCACAGCTTTCGCTGCAAAGCCAGACAGACCAAAAAGTCTCTGCACGGCCACTCTATCCGAGAGAAGGTTGTGCAAATACAACGAATTAATGAAAACAACACAGATTTTTTTTGGACTAATTGTAAGGACGGTTTCTGCATTTGTGCATGCGTGTGTGAGAGAGACAGCGCGGTGTGAGTATGCAGCATTTTGCAGAAGATCTCGCCTGTGCCCGACGCTGCTGTCAATTGTGACAGTTCCCAGATGGGCCCGCTACTGTATGTGAGATTGAGTTTCTAACCAGAAAAAAAACCGGGCTCCCTCCAAACCGTCCTCAAAAGCCTTGCACAGGCTTTGCGGTGTGCTGACTGGCCGGACACTACACGAGTCGAAAATGTGACATTTTGTGAATGAATGAATGTCGTGTGTCCCTCTCTTAAGAAGCGGTAGTGGCCGGGAGAGGTTTTATCAGGAGCTGGGGAGCGTTCGTGTGCACACCGGCTTCACGGACCCGGGTTTAACAGAGAATTACAGGTAAGGTAATACATTTTTGCCGGTTATTCACTGCTGTCTGCCCTATTTCACGAAGCAATAGGTGATATCAGTATTTTTCCACTATTTTTGGCTTTTAGGAATATTTTTTAAAATTCAGTCATATAAGCGGTGAACTGTTACCTGAATGGTGAAATGGAAAAAAATAGTGCGTCCTTTGGGTACATCATATGGGTGCTTTGTAAACATTGTTTTTGATTTTTCAAAATAATATAAAGCCTTGCTTATCAGTATCTCTAACCCTTCAAAGAAGTTGCTGTCGGGTAAGGCCAACATTATGTATCTGAGAAAAATGAATGCATTCACAGGAAACTACGGAAAATTACATTTCCACCAAACAGAAAACGTAAATATTAAAATATATTAACAGGTTCCACAGAATGAAGCGCACAGGCAACCACAAGCATATATGTATGCAAATATATTCACGAAAAATAACCATTTAATTAAATTATCAGAGGGAGTGATAAAGGTGGTGGTGGGGGGTGGGGGGGTCTTCAGCTTTCGGATCCCCTAGCTTGGTCGGTACTAAGCGGACCTCCCAAGTGGAAAAAGCATGCGTGTCATTTCGTGGGACTCCGGTAACACTCCATTTATTAAAAAAAAAAGCAGGAGGCGACTGCTCTGTTTGGCCGGCGATAAACATTTAAAACCTTTAAACGGGAGCATAAATCCAGTTAAGGCAGCGGGCGAAAAACACATCAATAAATACCCGCATTTCGACCTCATCCTTCTTTTTCAAAGGCATCAAATTAACTATTGAACTTAAGTAGGCGGCAGCCTTATTATTTTGAGTACGAAGTGGGCGGATTAAAAGAAAAGCACGTGTCATGTATATTGTTTGAATTCTGGGAACATAGCAGAGATTGTGCGTTTAACGAAAAAAAAACAGCAAGCAGAGATGTATTTTATTTTTTAATTTCAGATGGGGAGAGGCTGAAGGGCATTAGAACAAAAACCGCTTGACCGCAGAAATGCGATTTTGTTTATCTTAGCCATAAGACACAGATACGATACTTTCAGCGCGTCATAAAGCCAAACCCCAGCTTAAAGCAAAAGGTCCGTCGCACGCGCAGACCGGACGCAGGATCTCAGTTCACCTCTGCGGTTTGTTGACTAAGGAGACCGGTCGGTTATAACGGCATCTCTGCACGATTTTAAGCCCAGTCGGCCAGCCTGCCTGTTGTGTCTTAATGAAAAGGTTCAAAAGTTCCCAAATGAAATAGGCTACGTAAACGCAACACTCTGCACGTGGCTGTTAGATGCATTTACCCTGAAATATTTGTATTGTATGTGGCACCAGTATATACAGTTATTGTCGCGCTAACGAAAAAACGACACGGAATGTATAAAAGGGGGATCTTCACTCTATCTGAAGTAGAAATCGCAGATTAATAAAACAGCACTCCAATAATTCTCACAAACCTCGTTCCACTTTACTATACTTAACATAAACGTATACATCACTGATTGGTGTGGTAAAATACAGAGCGTTCAGGTAATTAGAGATGGATACAGCGTTAGAGTCTATTAGGTCTAATAGTTATGTTTTTTTAACTAAACGTTCTGGATTGACACTGAATGACCTTCTCAAGAATTCTATAGTAATTTTACGCCATTTATTGAAGTGTAACGGAGAACTCGATAGATGAAAATGACATGCAATGCGTTTAAATAATACTGTTTACCTTATTTGAAGTAACATATTTAACGTGTATTTCTAGATGTCACAAAACAGAGAATCCCTTAAATAATATCAGTCGGTCGGATATAGGGACTATTCGATTTAGCAAAATAATTTGACTGGCGATAACTTGTTGCCGTGCCAAAACGAACAATTTAAACATATATATTAGTTAAAATTTTTGTAGTCTTGTTTTTTTGGACAAATATATAACATTGTTTGTAAGTGACACGTTAATTCTTTTGCATATATTAATTGACATGCGCGACTGCATAGATTAATTCGGTAATTAAACCTTTAGCTAATTTCGTTTTTAACAGGAAGAATTTTAAGATACAATATTTACCCATTGTTCCAAAAAATTAGTCGCCTTGGGGCGACTCTGTTGGGAAAGGCGCTATATAAAAATAAATTGAATTGAACTGAATGTATTTATATCTATCAGTATCGTTTCAAATAGGGGTTGTGTGGAGGAATTACACGGAAATAACAGAAAATAAATGAATAGGAGTTATCGGTGTATGTAGATAAAAAGGAAAAGGTAAAGAAACCGTGGAATTTGAAATGTTTGATTTGAAACGTTCTGTAAATTAGATAAAGAAGCATATTGCGACGTCCGCGTAGGCCCGTATTCCCTTTAAGGGTATTAATTAATTTGAAGTTAGTATTTAGGCCCATACACATGAGGCACATGATCTTCACGTGGAATCTCATTCACCGTGTAACATGTTTAAATAACGCAGGCAGAAGACCCATCATATCTACGGCTGCTCTGTACTGCGACTCGCAGTCCTTTGTATCGCTATAATTTACTGACGGGTCAAACCTTCTGCCTCTAAGTAACGCAAGCTACCCACGCTAGGTAGGCTATCAGTGCTGATTGTAGTTAAGCTGCACAGTAGCGCGTGGATTAAAAACACAGCCTACAAAAGGGTTAACTGCGCTTGTAAGAACGGTTTGATATACAACAAAACAAAAATAACGGCGGCTTAAATTACTTTTAGAGCAGACATTAATCACGGAAATAAGTTCAAAATGTCACTCCACAATTTGGAAAAGGACATTATATCAATCTTGGACATATTTCCATTTGAGTATTTCCAGAGAACATATCGGGGATTATCGACCGTCATTATAGGTAAACCGGTGTTTCTCAGTAAGATAGTCAACAACTGTGGGTTTTTGGATACAGAGAAGTTGTTCCAAAGGCCAAAACCGTTTTTACCCGTACCCTTGTAGGCTTCACGTGTGTATTACAGACATACACACACACACACACACACACGTGTATGTGTATATATATATATATATATATATGCGCCTATAAAGTTCGGATAATGCTACCAGTGGCATCTTGTCATATCGGACAGGCCTATATAGTGTCACTAAACCAACCCAACCGACATGCTATCAACGCAGCGGAAACGACAATTGTCCTAAAGACATCCTCATTAGTGGTTGTATTTATTTCCTTCATTCGATTCAAGCGAAATCTTCCAAATTAATGGGCCTGAGCAATAGAAATAAAGCGCCATTTTAATTTTAGATAGGCGTCGTTTATTACGTTAAATGTATAAGGAGATTGTTTAGCAATTAATAAAGCAAGTCTAATTTACAAAAAGAATAACGGTTTTTTAACCTATCGAGTCTTAATGGATTTCTAAGCAAATAAAAAAAATCTGATTCGAAAGAATTGTAGGGGGTGCATACATGCTCTACTGATTCTGGACATAGAACGCGATATGATCGTTCTGTGAAAGTCTCTAAGATTTATTTACTGTGGTAAAGTGGTATTTTTCGCGTTTACCTTTTTAGCACTTACAACAATTTATGGAGAGATGAAAAGGTGTCAAAGTCGTCCACATTTTAATAGCAGAAAGTTATATGAAAGGTAAACACATATAATGATAATCCATGTCAACAAACTGTCCGAATGCCTTTTTTCTTTCTTTCGTTCATCAATTGCAAAACATTATAGAAACAATGGGAACATAAAGTCATATACAGAAAGTCATTGGGAACAATCGTCTTCTAAGCGTTGCGAGGCGGTCTATTTTTTCCATACCTAAATAGACTTTTGAGCGGGAACCCCAGAAAGATCTTCGGCGTCGCTAAATAATCTCCGAAATACAATAAATTTAAATTTAGGGTCAGCAGCACAGCGCACCATCCGGTCCGCCTCTTTGGGCACGTTGTCCTTGACGCGACTGGGGTCTATGACTTCTACACGTTGTGTTTTTAAGCGTTGTGTTTTTAAGCGTTATATATACAGTCCAAAGACATAAATAGGCCTATATACTTTTAACGAAAATGCATATAATCCTCATGCGTTTTATTTCCAGTTCATTCGCTGGTCCGTGTTGGTGGCTATGAACCTTCCTTGCAATTAGCTATAATTAGGACTGCACCCAGTATTCAGGCCTACATGCGGGCAATAAAAATTACTTAAAAAGATATCAGTTCATAGGCCTAATTATTTCATGGAGTTAAACTGCTCCATTCTTCTCTTTATTTCAGGGGATTTTTTTGTGTATCACGACTTTGGCCCCCTGACAATGTTTTGCATTTTGTAAATTCCACTCACTGTCATTTGGTGTTAAAAAATGATATTATTTTTAATCCAGTCATGGACAGCGTGGTCTGGCTCTGTGCTCGGGCCGCAGACCCAGTCTGGATGTCTTGGTTTGCCCGTGCGGCCTTTTGGGTCGTGTCGGTGTCCTGTAGGTCCGAGTCAGTGTCCCTGTCTCCGCACCGACTGTCCTCACGAATCCTATTAGCAGAGTCCATCTGCACTGGGGGCCACTGGGCCCTGTTCTCCAATCCTGACACCATCTTCATGTCCCGAAAGAAGGTTCCAGGTGGATTATTGGGCTCTACCTCAAAGCGGTCATTAAAGCACCCCCACAACCCCCTCCCTTACCCATCTCCCTCATTCCCAATCCCTCCAATTCCTCACCCAGTGGCTGAACATCTCCTGGCCAGTCCGGCGGCTCAGCGAGCCAATCAGTGAGCAGAAAACCTAGATACATAAATTAAGGGCCTTTTAAGACTCTGAACTGTAAAAGCACTGAGCTTGGGACACATGGAGGACAAGGCGACCTCCACCACCCCCTTCTTAGAGATACCCTTAATAGAAGCAGATGTGCAAGTCAGAGGGAAAAAAAATCCAGATATATTGCTATAGGGGAAATGGCAGAGAACCACTGTGCGGTTTCTGTGTTGGGGGGGGGGGGCACTTAAGACAGACATTTGCAGAAAATACCCAGCATACGAGTGACAAGCATGGCTCAATCCACTGCTCGGCCTTTTCTCCATGACACAAGGGGATCGGCATTCAGAGAGGGGGCGGTACAAAGCGGGGGACCGCCTCCATCATGCCGCCGCATACGGTCAGTCGCACGCGGCATCCCCTGGTTCAGGCTACACACGTGTCTGCTTCTACCCCTCCCTCTATTTTGGCTTGGCTATGGCACCTCGTTGCCTCGAGCAGCCACAAAGAGATTGCGGCCCTCTCCAGTGCGAATGTCCAGGGCAGGGCGTGCTCAAACTTTCGGATCAAAGGTCCACATCAGATGTTTGTTCAAAGTCAGAGGTCTGGAACTCTTTTCAATAACGAAACATCGTTTCATGAACTTTAAGGAGTTAACAAGAACCTTTGATATGGATATCAATATATGACAAAACTGGAAACTTAATGCAAAGACTGGTTTGACACTTGCTGATTGTTGCGACTTATTGCATGGGGGGGGGGGGTGGTATGATGAGCTTTGTGTGTTATTTGGTGGTTGTACATCCTTTTGTACTTCAAACCTCGTTAAGCCTTTTGACATTACCCATATTCATAAGGGGCATGATCAGCCAAGTCCAGGTTAACTTGTGGTTTGGTCATGCTCCGGACTTTGAGAACCTCTGATTGGGGGGGGGGATCTGGATCCACCGCAATTGCTCATTAGCAGATACTGTCCAGCTTGATGCTAAAAAAAGCTGCTAATTAGTCACTCACTCCTGCACCTAATATTCAGACAAATAGAACAGACATCTGCCAGACCCTCCCCAGCATGGTGCAGTCTTTGATAATAAATACTTTACATTTTACGTAAGCATATAATTTTAACAGCTAAGGGGTACAGGAACGTCTCTCGACTCTCACTGTCGATGCTTTTGTGCTATAAAAGAACCCAGTGGGTCAGTGTTTATTCCAGAACCTATGGTGATTTTACTGAGACCTTGCTGCATCACTCTCTGATGGTTTCAGGCTCCAGAGATGGGGGGGTGGGGGTCCTCTGATGCCTGGGCCTTTTGCTTAGTCAGGATCACCTACACAAGTCATCTTAGCACCTATAACATCCCTTCTTCTCACCAAGCGGTGGAGAACATAGCTTCCAGCTGGAATCTAGTCCCCAAACCTGATGATGCCGTCACAGCATCTCTTCCTCAAAAAGGGCCACAACTGACCCTGCCTCTTACAACAGCCCGACCTCAGCACCGAAATCCCTGGATCTATAAGATAAAACCAATTTGGTGTACTATGCGATGTACAGTTTCAGAAAACTACCCAGGTTAACCAGGAGATTGATCTGGCGGGGTTTAAACAGCACTCGGCTGAGAATTACGAGATTACGGCAGAGCCCTTAGGAATATGGTCAAGTGGTTTGGTTTAGGAGAGCTACTCTGAAAGTTGTTTGAATGACCAGGCGTATCTCAGATATAAACATTGCAGACATATCCCAGCATGCAACTCTCTCCTAAATTCTGTAATTTGTAAATACATAATAAAATATCGGGAGGGGGTAGCCAATAAATAGCCCATTCAAATCCATTTTCCCCTTTTTTCCGCACTTGGGTTAACTACTTTAAACAACCATATTTTTATTTTTTCCATTTTCTAGCTGCCGACGAGCTTATAATAGGCCTACTGCGCAAAATCTGACGATGTCATCCGTAGGAAGAATTATTACAGAAACAGCCTTTCACTAATCCGTAAGCATTATCCGTCCGTTTATCGCGTAATGATTAGACTTCCCGAGAAACAGGATAACCCCCGCGCGTGGGATACAAATTCGTACATCCTTAGCGTGGGATGTACATTTTGCAGCTTAGGTGAATTTAGGTGAATATTATATCTAACACCGATTTTCAAAACACGCATGAATAATTTGTTCATATAACTTTTTCGCCGAATCGGTATATTTACAAAGTAACTCCATCGCATAATAGCAAGTCAGATGTTTTTATTTTTTATTTAGAATCTATTATTAGAATTACAAACGTTGAATCTATCCTACACTTCGTAACCGTTACCGTATTGAATCATACAGTCGTATAACGGGTACAGGATTTAAATGCAAAATATTATAATTCTTAATATTAATGCAAGCCTTACATTTGTTGACGTTCCTCGGGGCTTAAAAATGAATGTGAAATTAAAGTGTGTGTAATTTTAAATGTAATATTAAACTAATTTCAATTATAGCCTAATATAAAATGTAATAATAAACTGAACCATTTGGTAACGTTAACATGACATATTACATATTATATAGGTATGTTTACTTTCTGGAGTACGTAGGTATTATCAACAACTAAAAAAAGATTATTCAGTAGGCCTAGGCCTATATATTTTTTGAAATACATTACGGTTCTCCGGACAGTACTGTTTATTTGCGTTAACTTAAAATCTAAAGTGAAAAAAGAAGCTTAAAATAAACTATGTTTATTTCCGAGCAGGCATAAATAATATTTGTAGCAAACTAGCAGACTGTCGAAAATAGCGCAAATCTTTATACGGGAGTTGCAAGAGTAAGTTTTATTTATCGATTTGATTAGGAATGGTTTTGACGCACTTAATAAAATACAGATTCTTAAACGTCCAAAGCGATTACATTATTTACTGCTAAAAAGGAGCAAACAAACTGAAGAATTGATTGCAATTCATATTTTCTAGCGAAACCGGTTAAAACGGACAATTATTAGGCCGAATCGGTGACTGGAAATGGTATTTTAAAAATCCATGCTCTAACGTGTTCAGGTTCCACACATCCATTTATCCAGTGCCCCAAAGAAACTGGAAATAAATGCAGATTGTGTTTCTAAAAAAGCGACCCGCGGAGTTTGTGGTTATGGGTGCTGCGGCTTGACCTTCTCGCTGTTATGGTAAGAGATACACAGGGAAGTCAGGTCACAGGAGGCATGTCCTGCGCTGCACAATCAGGCTACAGTTGGCGGGGGGGTCTGATCATGTCCAAGTCACCTCACGTCGGCTAGCCAAACGTTTAGCTACCAGTTGGCTAACACCTTGTCCAAGAGAGGGCAGCTGCCAGCTGCCGGATCTGCTGACCGCCCCGTGGACAGGGGGGCATGTGGCGCTGGAGGAGGGCTGCCATTTGTGCATGGCGAAAAGCGCATTTGTAAACGAGATGCAACCATAAAGGGCTCGGAGATCCCGCCTGCTCTGTCCACCCCACATCACCCACCCCCTACATAGCGTGTATAACACTATTCCAAGCGCCAGAGGTCACGTGACCAATGTTTAAAGATTCCAGCGCTGTGAGAACTGGCAGAACTTCAGGACCAGCCAAGAAACCCCCCCCCCCC
>JAODJW010000050.1:9104200-9116392 GCA_026777045.1 Hyperopisus bebe | reverse complement strand
GCACATCATTTCTGTCGTATGTTTTGGATTTCAGAGAGGAAACAAGATGAAAATATCTCTGGTTGCTGCTATTTTATGTGTTGCACTTTTGACCGGCGATGCTACGCCATCAAACCGATTGTCCTGCTACAAAAAAGTGCTGAAGAATCGGGACTGTCATAATATCGCCAACGGGATCGATATGCTGCGACCCATCGACTCCCTCCAGAACCACTTTTGGGAAGGAAGCAAATGCGACGTGGTCTGTTTCTGCAACTTCAGTGAGCTGTTGTGCTGCCCCAGGTAATGCCAATTTGGGCCGGCAGGTGGCATTAGCCGCCTAAATTAAAAGAATGGGGCGCCTATGTTGCGGCGTCGAGCGTGGCGCAGATCGAATACGATCCGGCCTCGGGCAGTCCTTGAACACAGGCTACATTGTCGTTTTCCACACCAAGGCGTTCATATTTTCACGTGTGCATCTGTGTGCTGCAGTTGTTGCAAAGGGTTATCCAAATAAATATCCGCTGTGTTTACATTGTATAATGCTTTACGTAATTGCAGCTTGGAGTTGGGAAGGTACTAAACGTCCTGGGTCTACATAAAACTGTGCCATTAATATCCTAATAATATGTTTATGCTACGACAGTTGTGGGGAGTTATATACTATATGCTTATTTGGAAAAAAATATTTTCCGATGTCAGCCTATATCAACTCTTCACGCGACTTTTCGTGGTAAAGTTGATTTTTCTAAAGAGGAAATCCATGTTGTGTTTCAGAGATGTTTTCTTCGGACCGAAGATCTCCTTTGTCATCCCATGCAAAAACGCTTGAAGGCAAATTTCCTGGAGACGAGCGGCAGCTTGAGACGCGCTGCAGGCGAGGAGCTGGACTAACCGGTCTTTCTCCCTCTTCGGAACACCCACGACCTCCCCCGTCGTAACTTGTAAAACACTATAAATGAGCAATCTGCAATTTAAATACATTGGAGCTGATGACTTAGCAGTGTAATAATGATTACGGTGTACATGACTGAAGTCTCAACGTTTCCTCGAGTTAAGATCTTAAGCGCTTGAATTCCGTGAATGCCACACTACAAGTAGACCGTTACATCTGTCGAAGCTGACGTTTATTTTCATAACCACAGTAGAAACATCTTATAAAAAGAAAACGGACTGTACCATTGTTTTGAAGAAATATTACAACAGAGTATGAGTATTGTACACACAATGTACTCGAAATACACTTGATCATTTATATAATTATAATCGAGTTCCTTTAAAACATTTACTCATGAAAATTAAGATTAAACGTTTTCTTTAAATAAGTATCGAAATCAACGTTTAGCGTTTTTAATTCGCAGTTTATTTGTTGCGTTAATTGCCATAGGCTACCGTGAAGCCTTTGTTATCGGACCAAAATGCAACTGATGGTTTCATTTTAAGGTTGGATTATCTGGGTATATTTAAATTAGTCTATGTTTGTACCCGCAGCTAGCAGAACTTCTACAAGACGCTTAACTGTTTCCAAGTATCTTATTTCATCCACGTCTGTCGTATAATTTCAAAACTGCATGTATAGCCTTTGTCTTGCTGGTAAAAGGAGTTGCAGTGTACTGAACCGCTGGCAAGACTTCTGTACGCTGCAGTGACGCAGCAGGATGTGAAACCTTATAACTGCCTGCAGCTCCTCATATTTCCGTTGTAAGTCATATCGGTTACATTTTTTAACAGAATTGCTGTAGCCGGTAACATTCAAAGTCGGAACATCCTCAGAGACAGCGGGGTAATTTGATAGGCTCATGCATGCTAAACTCTTTAGCTAAAACTCTGTGAAGTCTGTCCTGACTTAGCCAAGAGAAAGGTGAGATTGTGGGGGGATGTTACTTGAGAGTGAAAGACTGACTCACACGCCCTGTGACATCATTAGTGGGCTTCATGTATGAATTCCTACATATTTTGGGGGAGGGGGGTATTCCACCCCATAGTTTACAGAAAAGTAGGTGAAACTAAAGAATGCGTGTCTGGCCCCCACAGGGTTCAAGTCACCAATATATAACTCTTAACATTCCCACCCCCTCTGCTTCTTCCCAAAACATTTAGATGTTTTCTCCTAATTCCCTGCATTATAGGAAATCAGGCCATAAAGAACTGATGTGTACAGGTTTACTAATAATAGCATTAATAACATTAAACTATCTCATCTCGGATATTACTCTACACCTACATTTTAAACAGGCTAGTAAACATATGCATCAGTTAAACTTAAAAGCTTCAAGGATGGATGGTAATGTCATGGTACTTCAATGGCTCTGTCAGCATTTTCACACTTGGTGAACCTCATTCACCTCAGCCTGTCTTTTAAGGCCCATCCACTATGCGAGAGGTGTTTTTTCAGTCGTTGGGATTGGTAAACAGCTGGGGGCTTAGGGTATGTAAATGATTCATGCACCTTTGCTTCGGAATGACTTTGCACTACAATGGCCGGTGGTAGTTTCAGTGATAGCTGCTCATTCCCATTTCCATTAAGAGCCCAGCAGGAGAGGAGAGCAATCACTATTGGTCACCTTAGAATTGATTTGCTATTGGAGTTTCCAGCTTTAAGACTATTGTAGGTCTGAATTATGGGTGGGTAGCAGGGGATTCACCCTGTAAACAATGCTAAGGAATATTCTGGACTTTGAGATAAAATAATGCTTTGCTTTATCAACATTTGTCACAAACAATTTGAACATTATTCCTACTCATACCATTCGAAAAATTAACGTAAAGTTCTTCATTCCAGGACAAGACGTGCAGGGGTTTGTCATAAACCCCCTATTCCACCAACAAGGTTATATTGTAACACATTAAAATTCTGGACTAAAAAATTAAAACTAGCCATAGTGCATTGGCGTATTTAAACATTGCTGGAAAGTCCATAGGTTTGGGGTTGTGTCTTACAGGCCGAGATGTTATACAGACAGGCTGAGCCCACAACGAGAGGTCAACGGGACAGGAATCCCAGGGAGAAAGCACCAGATCCCACTGCAAACTAACACTTAATCACATTAGCTCAGAATTTCTTAACTCTGCCACTTGCGTTTCCTACAAATCTTGTCTTACTAGTAAATGAAAAGTTAAACATGGCTCAGAACTTGGGTTTCAAAACCAGGTGTTTGTTATTAAACATATTCATTTTCAGGTTTCTTGCAAGTGCCATTCAAGCTTACAGCCATATTGAAAATACAGGAAGGATATCTCTTAGACTTAATCCACAAGAAGAGAACTGTTTTCAGATTCACTAGTTTACCTAAACAGCTGTTTGTTTCATTGTAACTCAGGAAGAACATGCAAAATCACCCACACACAGAAGCTTTGGTGTGAAAAGGCTGCCAGCTGAACCATAATGCTACATTCGAAGCATACAGAGAAGCAATCTAGCATCCATCCATCTTCCGTAACTGCTTGCCATATTCAGGGTCATAGGGGGTCCAGAGGCTACAGGCAGAGAACAACCCAGGATGGGACACCAACCCATCAAAGGGCACACTCACATACCTTTCACACCTACGGGCAATTTGGTAACTCCAAATAACCTCACCATATTTTTGGACTGGGTGGGGGGGGGACCCCATGATAACACGGGGAGAACATGCAAATGTCTCACACATAGAGCTGGGGCAGAGACTCAAACCCTAGTCCTTCAAGTGTGAAGCAAAAGTGCATCACCGTACCGCTCCATGATCTAGCAATTAAAATGGAAAAATAAAGCATATGAAGACAACTGTCCTTTCATAATAAGTAGCACTGGCTGTGGGGGATATCCGGTGCAATTAAATACCATGAATGAGAATCTAAAGGGATGTGGAATATTTCATCATACTGAACACTGCAAAACCAAAACACTTCATTTTGGACTGATGGTTAAAGCAAATCTACACATAAACAGTTCTAATTAAAATAATGAAACGGCCTAAAAATGTGCAATGCATTCAAAAAAAGATTTCCTCATGTTTGACCCATCTGAAGACTTGGGATAGTGTTGCTCAGCACTGACAGATGGGAAGGCCGTGTAACAGTGTGGGCTTGCTGGTTTGGCGTCTGATGGCGTCTGGTTGCTGGACTCTGCGAGACCCCATCAGCTCAGGACAAGAGATAAACACAGACAGATTGCCTTACATCCTGTGGTGTGCTGGACTGGAGGGCAGAGAACGGATTAGCTCCAGTGCAGTGTATGGCCTAATAGACTTTTTCCTGGCTTTGTTCTGCATGCAAGCGAACTCCTGTTTTCAAAGATGCCACATGACCCAATCCTAAGTGATAAAAATAAATACAGTACCTTAATGCAAATTTTAATTCAGCATGGAGTCCAAGCCAAACAATCACCATATAAACCAATATGCTATTGGACATACAACTTAGGGACGACAATGATTCAGCCTGTAGAACTGCTGCAGTACTTAAAACTGACTTAAATCTGTTGTGCTTTCTTAGCAATTTTCAAGGATTCTCAATTTGTGTGCTAATAGACTTCTTCAGATGACAGTACTTTACGGTGGCTTTAATTACACGTTTCCTGTAAGTGAAATAAACGATTCCTTAAGTTATATCAGCCACGAACCACCTTTCAAAGACAAATCTTAATTGTACTTTTAATGCCTACAGTGTTTCTCTTGGGGTTGAGAGTCAACTTATAAACGGTAGTGTTGTCGGGATAAACAATGCTATAGTCGGTGTTATGCTATACAAACCGCGTATGTGTGAAATACGGTGC
Source organism: Hyperopisus bebe (assembly GCA_026777045.1). NCBI lineage: Eukaryota > Metazoa > Chordata > Actinopteri > Osteoglossiformes > Mormyridae > Hyperopisus > Hyperopisus bebe. Next base: position 9,111,660 of record JAODJW010000050.1, on the reverse strand, counting down.
CTTAACCACTGGCCACTGAAAGCCCCACCCGTTTCTTATTTACAGCATCAAAACAGAGGGCGGGAGGAAGCGGCAGCTGACAGGCGCTTTCCCGCTGCGCGCCATGTGGGCCGGCGCGGAGAGGTGTCACCGGCGCGGTACGGCACGGCTGGCCGGGGGCCGTCTGGCTCAGCGGCGCGCACGGCTCCAAATGGAGGCTTTAACTACTGAAGCAGCACAACAGGGCTCAGCCAAACGTGTCCCCGGGGGGGTTTTCGGGATGCATGCACTGTAATAATAGTCAGATATTTACTTATATTCAGTTATTATTCAAATACTTACTCAGTCTTTACAGACACGAATAACGGCGAAAATATCAAACGAAAATATCAAACGAGGAGAATGAATGTTTCAGACGGGAAGAATTACGTTTCAGCAGGGAGACAATAAATTTAGTTACTCTTGTTCATTTGACTAATAATTCCGACTGAAATGGTGTCGTGTTTCTATTTTTACATGGCTGTATTACGCTCGACTTTCTTTTTGGGGCGTGTGATTGCACTTTCTTAAAAAACATTGTGGGTAGCGACGGGCTAGCCGAGCGGCTAATTCCGGTTCGCGGCAGCCGTCAGCCAGCTGGCTAATTTAATTTCAGCCCTCCTTTGTTCCCCGACACGGCTCTCCCATCTCTGTAGCTGTTGTTTTTGCAATTCAAAACACCGCGCGCGCGCCCACATCCCTCCCCACGCTCCACATTCACCCAATCGCAGTATCGCATTGTCAACGCCTGGGCCACAGGCATTTGGCGCCGTCGATTTAAAATCCCAGGCTCGTCCTATCACCGCAGAGTCTGCTCTGTCCCCCTCCTCCGGGGGCGGCCCCGGCGGTTTGACTGACGGCGGCAGCGCGCGGCAGGAAGGCGCCGCGGGCCAATCAGTTCACGGTGTCGCCCGAGCCGGGGCTCGGATTCAAATTTGAATGCTCAAGGAGAACCAACGGCGGAGCGCGAGGGAGGAGTTGCTGGCGCATTTAATCAAGTTTATGTGAACTGTACGGCAGTGAAAAAACACTGCGAGGAAGTTAGTGAGTGCACTCTACGACAAAGTTTACAGGCTCATAGAGGTGAGTACGGAGCTTCGCGTTCTCTCTTTGTTATTGTCCCGTTAGGAAATTAAAACCTGTATTTCAGTTGTGGCTTTATTTTAAAGAATTTATTGTATTTTCCTAATTTTTAATTTTGTAATTTGGGTTACTTCAGTGGTTATTTACCCAAAAAACTAGCTTGAATGCTACAGACGTAAATACTGTAGCTGTACTTTTATAGTAAAACTAAATTGTTTTACCGCTATTTCTTTCCTCATGGTCTGAACCGCCTAAGCAGGCTTTATGCGCCGTAGCACACGCTCGTTAGCCTAGCGGCTATAAGACTTTGGTCGCCTTTGAGATCTCGGCGGTCACCTAAATAGTCAGTGGGGGTTTTTAGACGGCGAGTACCGATAGTTATTAAAATAGCCGCATGAATAAGCTTATTAGTCGGGATTTTAAAGCTGTACGAGGTCCCGAAACTATCGCCGAGCGCCCAGATATGGCCGAGCGAACTTTAGGCGGGAAACAAGATGGAGGCAGCGCTCATTGTTCTGGCGGCTCCGCAGCGGGATCGTGTCGGGATTAAAGCGGGATAAGAGCGCCGGACGGGATTAAAGCGCCGGGCTGCGAGGCGCTAAAGACTCATACCCGGCTTTTTGCTCCCCGGCGCCCTAAACGCGTCGCGCAGTGAGTTGCTGCCATGGGTAAGGATCCGAACAAGCCACGGGGGAAGACGTCCTCCTACGCCTTCTTCGTGCAGACGTGCAGGGAGGAGCATAAGAAGAAGCACCCGGGCACGGCCGTCAACTTCGCCGAGTTCTCCAAGAAGTGTTCGGAGCGATGGAGGGTGAGGCGGGCGTCCGGCCGCGCCTTTTTCCGGGGTTTTTGCGGGGAAGGTGGTGCTACAGAGTGGCCCGGGGGCTAATAGTAGGACTCGCTGCGTTTCTTGTAGACCATGTCTGCGAAGGAGAAGACCAAATTCGAAGACATGGCGAAGGGCGACAAGGCTCGTTATGAGCGGGAGATGAAGAACTACATTCCTCCTAAAGGAGCCAAGGGAGGCAAGAGAAAGAAGGATCCGAACGCCCCCAAGCGTCCACCGTGAGTGTTGCTGCCGCGGGGCAAGGGGAGGGGGGTTAGTCTCCACCCTCCCTAGTGTAATATCATAACCGTGTCTTCCTACATGCCAAACAGGTCGGCCTTCTTCGTCTTTTGCTCTGAGCACCGTCCGAAGGTGAAGGGTGACAACCCAGGTATCTCCATCGGCGACGTGGCCAAGAAGTTGGGTGAGATGTGGGCCAAGCAGACACCCAAGGATAAGGCCCCCTATGAACAGAAAGCCGCCAAGCTGAAGGAGAAGTACGAGAAGGTAGGTCTGCCCCCACCCCACCAGCTACTGAAACTGACAGACCGGTGCCCATCTAACCAAACCGTTCCCTCCCCCAGGATGTGGCTGCCTACCGCGCCAAGTCAGGAGATGGCGGGAAGAAGGGGGCGTCCGGTCGGTCAGCTGGAGCAAAGAAATCAGAACCGGCAGATGATGACGATGATGAGGAAGACGAGGAGGATGATGAGGAAGACGAGGATGAGGAAGATGAGGATGATGATTAGGCCTGGAGGCTTGAGCAGTATTTACAAAACAAGAATGTGAACTATGGAATGCAACACATTTGGCATTTGGGTTTTCAGAACATGTACAGAAATGTGTATAGCTGTAATACATATTAGGTTCATGTGTTGTTTTGTAAATTGTAGTATCTGGTCCTCGAAGCACTGCTTTTTGTTTTGGATAGTGGTGGGTTCTCCCTTTTGTATGCTTCCACTGCCGTTTTTAAATATTCAAACGTGTAGTACAGGATTTTTTTTTTTACTTGGAGGAGCTTTAAAACTTTGTTCTGTGTAGATGCAATTTTTATAATAAAATTTTGTATATTATGATTGATACTTCGATTGTGCTACTTTTTTTTTTTTTGGTTGGATGGCATTATTATAGAGGAATTAATCTTTTTTTCTAGAGGTTTTCATCTAGTGATCTGCTGAGATGTTCTGCTTGTATGCCCCAGATCGATCCACACAATAATTCTCCCAGTGATATCAGTGCTGCCCAATGAAAAACACTTAACATGGATGCTTGCAAACCTGGACTCCAGTTAAAATTTGCCTTTCAGTGTGATACTACTAAAATATTGAGAGTCTACACACGTATTTGCAGTAATATCTTCCAAACATAAGTCCATTGTAATGAAACTGACTTAGTGTGCTTCTAGTGGATTCTGCTAGTGCCTCAATACATGTTTACCACAATGCAGATTATGTATGACATATATATATACATGGGTAAATCGGTGGAAAAAAAACATCCAGTGTTAACCAATGTCTTCAAAACTTTATGAGCAGATGAATGGAGCAATTTACAGTAACTGTAAAGAAATGATTTTTAAACCCCTGAGGAAAATACTGTCATCTGAGACAGCTGTAAACATCCAGCATGGAACCTGGCCAGTGATTAAAGTTTCCAGTGGTGTATAAGCTGGCCAATCCATTGCTAGCTTGTCCTTTTTCAGATGCAGTTGCATTTACTGCACCTGTTTCTCAGACCTGCTGCATGAATGATACTTCCCAGATTCACACTGCCATGATACTATTCATCTCCCACTTCTGAGTGGTCTTGTTCCTGTCACACTCAGAAATAAACACCGTGCGCAGGATGTCTGATCTGTCCAGGCACATTGCCGTGGGAACATGGGTGAACCGGTGCAGATCCTGTAAAAAGAAAGTCAGAATTCATTTATTTTATGAGGAATAACTTTACAGACAGTTTGTCACAGAAGACAGTAGGTATATAAGGTTGAAAAACAATAGGCTATCATTCCTACTGAGGTCTCCCCTGGTTTTAAGCTATCATGGGGAATTCATAATTAAAGCTGACATTTAAAATCATATGGCTTCCAAATGTAAAATCGCAAGCACTTCAGTGGATCTGTCTAAATTGTAAGGACTACATAAAATGAAACTGCAGCTCAGAAAACTCCAACTTCATTTAGGTTCAGCTTAATCATGTCTGATGGGAACAGACTGGGAAAATCCACTTTCCTTGCAGAGGTACGGATTTGTCACTCTGGACAAGGAATCCACCAATGATACAACAATATTCACAGACATGAAACTAGTATCAGTCAATTTCAATGTCCACACCTTTGACAGGAAGAAACATGTAATGGCTGACCTTAAAATACTTCCACTCCATGTTCTCATTCAGATTGCAGCGATTTATGATGACTGACATCACGTCTGTGCCTTTGATCAAACATTGGCTATTCTGCATGAGCTGGTTGGCTTCATTAATCCGGAAGAGCTTGAAGAGAGCAGTGATGATTGGTTACTAATGGACTATTCACTGAGGAAAGTGCTGGTACATCCAAAAGCATTAGTTATCAATTATTCTGAAAGTAGCCTTGCAGCCACAGAAACACTAATATTAGCAATGAAATTGAGGAAAAATATATTACCTGATTCCCTCCCATTCTGTGACAAGGTCCGATTTCCACATTGCCTCCGTTTGTGTGACCCATGCTGTCTATACAGTATTTGGTCTCGTATCCTCGTATCTGGTGGGAAATGTCAATCATTCGATTGACTCCCTAGAACATCTCTTCCAAACCAATAAACAGCAACAGGTAGTACAACCTAGCTAGTTAGTAACACATAGCTACTTAATTAGCTTCCAGTAATTAATCTGGGCAGCATTCTTATGGTAGTAAGGGGTGGCGTCTATTAAGTCCTTATCTTTGGACCTGTTTTCTTTGTTTATGTCACTGTTAACATGGTTTTAATTGTCCCAGTATGTGAAGTGCAAAGTAAACATACTGGATTTGAATTGTGTTTAACTGTCTATGTGCAGCGATAATGAAGTTTTATATCAGGTAAATATTAGCAATTTGACTGTAACAACATGATGAACCCTGTCATGTTATCTGCAATTTCCTGTCGGGTCATTTCTGATAAATGCCCTGTTCCCACATGACCAGGCTCCTTGACTTTCCTTGCCCCACTCTCTGGAGGAGCCCTGAGCGTAGCAGAAAAGGGGGGAACCAGATACCTCCCCCCAGGCGATGTTCTTGGGAGGCAGTGGGTAGTGCTTGGGGATGTCATAGGCGATCTCTTCCATGAACCATTTAAAGCTCTTGCAGTTGCGCTCCTCACGGAATTTCTTCAGCTCACTGATGTCCCCGTAAGCCAGAGCTTCTGTCTCCGGCCGGCTGGCATAGAAAAAGTCTTTGTACTCGTCCCACCATACCTCCACCACACGGACGTAATTCTACCGGGGTGAGAGGGGGGAGGGAAGGGGTCGAGAATGTACAATGTGCATCGATCTTTCAGGCCAACTGAATATGTCTGTTTCCCCATGGCAATACAAATTTTCATTAAACATTTTATTATTTTTATTTATTTTCTGGTATGACTGAGGCAGTACACAAAATAAGTGTAAACAAAAAGAATCCATTGAGACCTGGGCTGCTAAAAAGTGTCTAACAGTTATTTCTTGCCCAGCTCAAATGATCCCAAGATGGATGCCAGACACAGAAAGCAAAGCATGAAGACAGTGTGGCCACTGACCTTCAGTGTGGGGGAGGAGCCCACGTGGGCTGGGGGAGGATTTCCCTGCCAGCCATGCAGCCGGTAGATGTGTCCGATCCGGGAACAAGGCACAAAGAGCAGCTGACCCCCGCACTGCCAGATCTGTGGAAACCAAACACCCTGTCCATCAAATCCATCTAGCCAATCACAGCCCGCACACATGCACAGTATCAACCAATCAGGCCAATCACAGCCTGCATATAAGCTCTGTATTTAACCCTGCTATGAGTCATATAGTTTTATGAATCCACTAATGATATTGCTGTCAGGAAATATTACTGCCACTGCACATAATGATTATGATGTACAAATTGAGGCCAAGAATCCATCCATCCATCCATCCATTTTCTGTAACCGCTTGTCCTATTCTGGGTTTCAGGGGTCCAGAGCCTATTCCAGAGGCTATGGGCACAAGGCAGGGAACAACCCAGGATGGGGTGCCAACCCATCACAGGGCACACTCACACTAGAGAGTGCGCCAATCCGTCCCCATAAACATCTAAACCGTCCCCACCTGGTCCCCGTGTTTACCAACACACCAGCAGTACAGTGTAAAATGAAGCATGTCCATATTTGCTTTTAGATATCTTAGTTATTAAATGACTGACTTGACACTGCCATCAGGTGGTGCTGGGGTGAGAACAAATAATTTAACAGAACAAAAGGACTTAAAAGTAATAAAAGCAAATATAAGAATATGTATTTACAGGCAATAACATTACAGTTACTGTGGTGCTACCATACATTTTACTACCCTCCCCACAGGAATACCATAAAGATCCTGTTACCACAGGAATATTTTAATTTCTCTCCCTCATTCCTGCAGATTACCGCGGTATTACCATGTTCCCCATTCCCATGCAGTCCTTTATCACACACCACTCCCTCACGCATACACACCTATGGTCAGTTTGATAACTGCAATGAACTGCATGTTTTTGGGCTGTGGGTTGATCCCAGAGTACTCGGAGGAACCCTCACGACGACACGGGGAGACCAGGCAAAGTCAGCACATATGGAACCCTGGCAGAGTCCAACCTTGGTTCCGGAAGTGTGAGGCTACAGTACACCACTGTGCCACCCCGAGGGCAAGAATCAAGATACATAATTTGAAAGAACGTTCTAGAAATCAGTTTGAAAGCATTGAAAGCTGTGCTTTCATTAGAGGCCAATATAAGGAATATGAAGCAGTTTTTTATTTCTGCCTAGCTGATCTATTCAGATCCGTTTTTGCTATAAATAACAGACGGGATTCCCTTCTAGGATGGGCCTCGCCATGTGTCGCCAAACTTGGGCTGGATAAGCAGTTAAGGACGATGGATAGATGGATGGCTAACAGAGCGTTAGCATTTCGCCAGAGCCCGATTTCTGACTGTATTCCCGCAGTGCTGACCATACGTTCACCTTGTAGGAGATCTCGAAATTTTCCCCTCCCCAGATTTGCAGGCCGGGATCGTAGAGTCCCAGTTCGAAGAAGAAATCTCGCTCGATGGCGAACAGCCCCCCAGCCATGGCTGGAGATCTGAAAGAAAGAAGGCGCTGGGGTCTTTACCGGGGAATGCTGGCAGCCTAACGAAGGCAGGACTGAAAAAGCGTGCGGAATGAACGTAAGGGCAAGGGAATCAAAGACCACTGGAAAGAGGGAGGACACACACAACTGTGAATCCATACGGGGGGGGGGGAGGGAATATTTCAGTCAGACCCAATGTCTTGGGGGGACAACTGGAGGGGGGGGGCAGGTGGGAGGGGCGGGGGGA
>JAODJW010000050.1:9080079-9095308 GCA_026777045.1 Hyperopisus bebe | reverse complement strand
AGATCAGCAGACATATGCATAACCACATGGTAACTCCGGCCGAAAAGCAGCACAGCCGCTCACTTGTATAAAACCAGCAATACGTATCTTTTCAAACCGTAGGAACCTGATATCTGAAACGGACGTCAGTAATATCCCTGTAATCCCCCCCTCCCTGATAACGATTTGTCCATGTGGCGCACCTATCAGCATAGATCACTGATAATCGTGGGAAAGACTAGGTTACTGGCTGGTTAAATAGGTTATCTACCCAACCGGTGCGCAGAAAGCGTCGTACTCGCCTGCAGTCTCCATGACAACGGCCATTCGGATACTTGCTAATTAAACACTTCGATGCACAAATGGTGATGGAGATTTTATAAAAAGTTGATCATTCTCGTTAGGAATAATGATGACAATGAACGTCGGTCATATAAACAGAAAGACTGTTATATTACATATAAAAATAAGTGGACGTACCCCTTGCAGGTGCCTTAGGTCCGTTGTGCTTGGCGAGAGGGAAGACCACAGCAGCATCAAGCCCAGGAAAGTGCCAATGAACAGCAGGGCGCGCAGGAAAAAACCTACTTTTATCCTCATTTTGGAATAATTACTAGTAATAAATTGCTGGTTGCAATGTCTTGTAATGAAGGGCAGCGTTTCGCCCCGTTATGCGTCGTATCCCAGATGGGGTCCGTTCAGTCTTCCTCCTCCTCGGTACTCTAATTTCCAGTCTTTTCCCCCCTCTCGGTTACCAGCGGGACAAAGTTTTCTGGCTAACGGCGCAGCTTCGCCGGGAATACCTGCCCGGGCGATCCTGTTGGGTGCTGTGGTTAATCCGAACCAGGAAGTAGCAGCGCTGTTTGCTCTCCTGTCCATATATTGAGATCTAAGGACGGCTCTAATTGCGTCAGAAAAAAAAGTAAACGTCCCTCTAACCCAGAGGACCAGGATTGTCATCGTCATGAAAGTTGCATGTGCGACACCGGCCTGCGCATAGGAGAAATGCATGCTTCCCGAATTGACTTTGAAGGAATCTCTGCTTCTCAGGTGTTCGCTGGAATTGCTCGAGATCGATTTTTCAGCAGTTGCAGTCTAGACTCAGAGTTTAGTGGAAAAGGAGGTGGCAGTTTGGGGGTTGGGTCCAGCAGAGGATTCTTTAGACAGACTCAGACTGATGGTTTAGGAGCTGCGGGGAAATGCCAGGCTGGACCCATAAAGTTTAAGCCGCTTCGTAAATATGTCCAGCAGTTACGAGAACAGTAGTTATATAAGGACGCAGTGTGAGGGTTACAGTACAATAGCAGTGTTTTATACACGTGCAAAAAAATAGAAGTGTAACGCACACGCATGCTAAACATTTGATAAATAGATTAGATAGATATTTTATGGATCCCGAAGAAAATTTAGGCACTCGGTGGCTTGCATCCAATAGCTTTGGAACACGTCTAAAGCAGGCAAACAGCACGGTACATTTCACAAATCATCTTGTTGATTTTTTTGGGTGTGTATGCAACTATGTCTACCGCCCATTTTTGCTCAATAGCCCCACGTCAGCCCTGCAGGGTCAGGTAGGACCTCTGAAAAGCTCACCCTCCCCTGATATTAGTGCTTACACAACGCTTGATTCTACCGGTTTTTCTCCATTCCGTTTATTTTAACATCTAACCAGTAAAAGTGTAATTATGCTCCCACAATGGAAAGTTGTCACGTCAAGCGGGACGGCAGCAGGATGTAGGGGTCAAACATTTATTTTTTTCTATAGAGAATCTAGATTTATGGGGGTGGGAATTTCTGACGCATAACGAAAGCAAACAAAAAAAAAAAACTATTGATTGGATCGCTGTCATGTGTAATAGCATAACAGCCAAGTATTTCGTCATATTCATCCAATTTGTCACTCTCAGGTTGATCCTCGGTGTGAGAAATGAGTACAATTTCTTTACTGTGCTGAACAAATTTACGTAAGTGGAGCAATTATGTGAATTTTTAGAAAGTGCCAAAATTAAATGATTTTAAGCGACAAACCAGACAAAATTATTAAGGATTAACAAGCCAGACTGAAAGGATTAACAAAACTGTAGTCATCTTGTTGATGTTGCTGCCATCTAGTGTTAATAAATCGTAACTACAAAAACGATACATATTACGCTATAATCAGTGCACGAAGGTCGGCTGAAAACCCTAATCCAAGTTCTGTCATGCCATTGAGTCCTGCTTTATGCTTATTGCTGCATATGACAGGTTAGCTTAAAATACTGGAAAGATGTAACCTACTGTAAGGCAGCTCCTATAATTGTGCTACAACCCAAAGCACTTGGGGAGTGTTCCACAAAGCAGGATTTCTTGCTTAGCTGGATAATTTGTTGGAATTAAGGTAGTCTGGGCTATATGTAAGTGAACAAAGATGAAATCCACCTAGCTTGGACTACCTTAAATCTGACAAGTTATCTAGCTAACAAGAAATGCTGCTTTGTGGAATACCCCCTTGGATACAAGTATAGGGATGTAACTTTTGTTTGTTTGCTTTGAAATTCCTCTTGTAAATGACTCCCATAGTGGAATGCAGTTGATGACCATCACCACTAGAGGGAGTAAAGGATCACTAAAAAACGTAAGATCCTTCAACGTTAATTAAAAATGTAGCAGAATTGTTAGTTGTCGCTGATAACCATTGACACGTGTAATTACAATCACAAATGTTAGCACCAAGAAAAACTTTCATTCCTAACACTGAAATAAAAATACACCGATCGGTAACATACTACAGCATGTTTATTTCATTTTACATTTTTTGCTTGTCAAAAAAAACAAACAAAAGAATAAAACATTTCTTATCCTAATATTTTTTTGAACGATAGATGACTATTCATTTTCTGTTTGTTTTGGACACTGCCTATTTTACTGGATCTCTCGGAATCGTGTTTTTCACCATCTATTTTAATGTCTTACATTGTCCAGCACTATTACAACTAGCTGATGTAAAATAATAACAGACAAACAAACAGGGAAATAGACAAATAAATAAAATTATATAGACAAATTAAGTCAGATCACTCAATGGGAACTTGCTGTAATTCCTTAGAACATGAAGTAATCATCAGCGTTGTATCGACGTTCCTGCTTTTATCACACGTCAGATCTCCGTTGTGCTTCTAACCAGACTTCAGCTGTAACGACGCGTCCGTGTGTCTGTACTCCCGCATTCCCGCACTGACCAGCCAGGCGAGGTGGGCCCTGTCATTCCGGCATCCTGCAGCTGCTCCCTGTTGGCCAGGCCTCGCCTGAGCCTGTCTGGGTCGGCCCAACTCCGTGGTGCCCCTCCCCATTCGGCATTGGGGGGAGCCGGTCTGGGGTGGGGGTCCGAAAGGAGTGGGAGCGCCTCAAAACCCGAATAGCACCGGGGTTCCAGGGACGCCCGGCCTGGCTCTTGCCGGCGGCTCGCTGCACGGGCCAAGCCTAGGAGCTGGTTGGGCTCTCGAACTTGTCCAGGATGGTGACGTTGACGTGGCGGAAGAGCCAGCGCTGCGTCGCTGACTCGGGGTCACAGGCGCTCATGAAGACCCGCTTATCACGGGGGCTGCAGTCCATGCAGCCGCTGCTCACCAGGTGGTACAGAGACTTATCCTACAGTCCGGGAAGAAGGGGGCCGGCATAACTGGAGCGTCGCCAACAGCATAATCCCCCCACCCTTATCACACCCCCCCCACCTACCACCCACCACAGATTACAGCCGCCAAGCTAGGAAAGGTTTTTATCAAGTGGGCTACATTGTACAGCATGGGACCAGTGCTATAAGCAAATGAGAAAGCCTGATGCATAGAGACCGTCACTGAGGTGCCAGCTGCTGTGGGACACACTGCAAATGCACAGTCTGCGACTGCAGTGGTCCCTCGTTAATCGCGGGAGTTACGTTCTAAAAATGACCCGCAATAGGCGGAATCCGCAAAGTAGGATTCTTTATTTATAAATCGAGTGTTTTCGTAGTTAGAGCATTGGAAACCTGTTTACGACCTTCTAAATACGGTTTTTAACATTATTAGAGCCCTCTAGACATGAAATAACACCCTTTAGTCACCATTACTTTATGACTGCTGGACACGGAAGCAGGAACGGGGAGACGAGGAATCAGGATTGAAGGGTTAATTTGGAATCACTCTAAATGCAGGACACAGGAACACGTAACATCAAAACGTCAATGACAGACCTGGGGTTATAGACACTGATGTGGACTTCTGAATCAAATTGACAGAAAACAGCTGGTTACAATCGGGGTTGCATATGTGGTTAATAAGGGGGCGTAGCACACATGAGGATCGGACAGGCAGGTCATGACAATTACACTCGTATTACCCAAAATATTACAAAAAAAAACAGAAAATAAATATTAGACGTTATATTGTTATTTTACATTTAATTACGAGGAGCAAAGATGCTTCCGATGTGTAGCGATGTATCATTTTCATTGTCTCGATGAACTTTCTAATCAATAGATAAAAAACCGCGATAGAGTGAAGCCGCGGAAGTCGAAGCGCGAAGTGGCGAGGGACGACTGTATTCGCTGATGTTTCGGCCTGGAGAATTATACTGCTGTTCACTGCCATCATCACCGCCACCAGGGGGCGCCGTCAACACGGCTTACCTTCCTGTAACGCCAGTGCTGGTTACCCTTCATGCCGTGGCAGTCGTACAGCGTTACAGCGCTGCTCTGTGACACGGCGTCGAAGCAGAACTTTCGGGTGTGCAGTGGGTCCCCGGGTCTGATGTCCTCCCTCCAGCCAAAGGTGAAGATCTGACAGATGAGGGGGGCTTTTGTGAGATCTTGCTCTTAATGATAGTGACTATCCCCCCCCAGTCCTGTCCCGACAGGACGTCCTTGAGGTCCAGTGTAAGAGACAAGGATGCAAATTCTCCTCATATCTCCGGTTTTACTCCCCACCGGTCAACTCCCCAGCAGCCCCCAGGGCATTATGGGAGACGCACATACCTGCTCGTGCGCCCAGGTCCGTTCCGCGCGCTCCTGCAGGCAGGCTTCCAGACGCAGCTCACTCCCCGTGGCCCCATGCTTGCTGTCGATGCACAGGCTCGTCGCCATGTTCCGGATCTGCGGGCGGACACGGCGGGTCACGCTGGGCTCGCTCCGCCCACGCGCGGTGTGAACACACTGCCAAGCAGATCACTGCCCCCCCACCCTCCCACCTTCTGGACCTTGGGATACCTGAAGGTTATTGGGAAATGCTAGCATGGCCTGACCTCTGGGGGGCGCTGCAGGGTTCAAGCAACGGTGGGAAACAACTGCCTGCATGCAGCTTCCCATCATGCACCACACCTCGAGAGACAAATAATTCCATTTACTGCTGTCAGATCTATAAGACCAACATTTTACTTATGCATTGTTATAGTGTTTAACAGATTGTCCTTTTATCCAAAACTGCTCTCTATGGAAACTGCTGTATATTTCTACAGAAAGGAATTTAACCACTTGGCGGTGAATCTGGTCCCTTATCTGTGGTTTGACGTCTCTAACCCCCAAACCGCTACGCTAGCTGCCCCCTCGCTACGCTGATATCACACAGCGCCGGTGAGCATCCAGCCTGAGGTTTTTTTGTTTCTTCCGGAATGATCCCCGGTCTGCAGTCACGGAGCCTGACAGTAAGCGTCCATACCTCGCGGCCACTGCGCATCTCATTTGCAGAACTCTACCGGTCTCCTACTGTAATGAAACACCTGCCCTTGTTGTTAGAGAACAAAACAGACCATAAAAGGAGAAAAATTACAGATTACATTTAGCTCCAGTTCATTTTTATTCATTCTAATAGTTCTTTTCCCTGAACTCTTTCCTAATTTTCGGGCTCCTTCTCTTGTACCAGGCCTTCCTGACCTCCGTCTCTCTTTCCATCCTCCGCCTCGTTCTGCCTCTCCTGTGACTCTATGCTCTCCCCGTGTTTTGGCCAATGAATGAAATATTTTGGACAATTGATTTGACATTTTCCATGCCCTGGCAAACAGGGAGCACTGGAAATAGGCTATCCCTCCCTGGCATTTCTGTACCTCCGGCAATTTCGTTCCATTACCTGAATCCCCTGCCTTTATGTGGCCTAAACACAGAGCACAGCTTTCAACAAACTGAAAGCCTCTCCAGGGCTTTTCTTCAGACGGAGATCTTTTATTAAAACTAGAGATGCTGCCCGCAACCCCAGATTTAATCAACTCACACACACAAACTCTACCCCATCAACAAAGAAAATGTGAAATGTTTCATTCCGCATGCTACAAAAATGTATAAAGAAAAACACACAGTGACGCACACAAATAATACACTCCAGCTGAATCCTGTTTTTTTTTGTTTGTCTTTATAAAATTCAGTCTTCAAAATATATAGTGCAGAAACTGAATTTCTACGCCAAGTCGCCGTGCCTCTATACGTATGGTTTCCAAGGAAATGGAGAAAACAGGAAGCTGCAAAAGGAAGTGTTTGGACTGGTCTGGGGTGTATTCAGTCCTGAATGCTATAGACGCGCCCGCTGAAAACCCCGCGGAGATGTTGACGAGCTCTTATTTATGTGTCTGGGCCTCTTCCCGCCGCTGTGCTGGGCCGCTCTGCCGAATGCCCAATGAGGTCCCCTTTTATTGTCCCATACATCAGGGCCGTCGGCACGGCGACGGGGCCCACGGCGACGGAGTCGAGATATGAAGCTGTCAGCCTGACAGTGAAATTACTGCCGTCGTCTGGGCAGAAGGAGAAGTGCGGTGAGTGTGATTCCCCCCCCCCGTCCCCGGGGGGATGCTCTCAGAGATACGCACTGCACTCTGCTTTAACTATCAATTTCCCCTCTGAATGCAAGCGGGCCGGATGAGCGAGGCCCTTCGGAGTCGGGCACCCATAAATAGAGAGGCCACATGGGGATGATCTGGGGCCCGGGGCCCCTGGCCAAGGAGCCAATAAATCCAGGGTGGGCGGCTTGGATGCTTTAACGCACAAAGATTCTGTCTAAACGTACATGGTGGACGGACAGGAAGAGATGCTGTTTCTGTCAATGTCTTTGGATGACGGCTCTGCTAACCTCCATGGTCCCATAGCAACTCATATAGGGGCCGCTTCCTGAAGTTAGATCAAGACGCGTCACCTGGCAAAATCATCCCGCAGGGCAGGACGCCTGGAACCGGCTGCGCGGTCAAAACCGGTCATACTGGGGCAGTGGGGTAACGGGGCCGATTATTACCTGGCTCTCCGTCGCGGTAATGGCTGCCTACAGCTGCCTTTTCAGAGCGACCTGCACTATATGGGGCCTGTAATCCTCTTTGAGGCCGAGTGTAATCTGTATTTCATGCTCCGGAGGTTACGCATCGTGCCTTAAGCATGCCACTGTCGTTCCTCAGATGCTGGCTGCCAATATCCCTCCCACTTCCTGCCTCCACAGGAAGTCCCGCCTCCCTATGGGTCCCGAGGGCCGCCAGCAGGCTCACCTCCCCCCAGGCGGCTGGCGGAGGCTCCACGGGGGGGTAGTACTTGGGTATGTCCCAGGCAACGGTCTCCATGTACCACCGGAAATCCTTGCACTTGAGCCGCTTGCGCAGGGCTTTCTGGGTGGTCAGGTCACCGGTGGACAGGTGCCGGTACTCGGGCCGGCGCTGGTAGATGTACTCGGTGTACTCATCCATCCACGTCTCCGCCACCCGCTTCAGGTTCTGTGGGGGGTGGGGGGGGGAAAGAAAAGGACACTGCAGCACATCAAATAGATCTCACCTATTTCATTTAAGCCATCTCAAAAACAGGCCGGCGCTTCCTTAAACCCGCACGGCAACTCAATTCGGCATGGGCCGCGTTTTGTGCCGGCACCCTTACTCTCGCCAGGCTGGTTCCGGAGGGCACTTTATATGGGACGTACTTCCTGTAGATGTGCCCCACCCTGGAGCAAGGCACGTCATACATACTGCCCCCGCACATCCACACCTGGGGGGGATGGAAGTCAATGTTAATGATGCCATCCGAGTGCAGGCTTCATAGCAATCAGTAAAAATCAAAACATTATGATGCCACAGTGATCCACAGATATAAACACACTGAGGTGAACTTTGGTGAACTTCGTACGAGCCAAATTAGCAGGATGGAAATAGAATCAATTACAGCGGTACCTCAGTTCTCAAACTCATTAGAACTCGAATTTCTTAAAAGTCGAACTAACCAGTTCAAAAAAAAAATTACCTAGAACTCGATCTGAATCTCAGAAGTCGAACTGTGAACGACGACCTAAGATAACTTGTAGGCGCGGGGAAAAGAGTCACGTGGCACGTCTCTCAGCGGAAACAAAGAGTAACGCTTCAGTCTCAGCCTCGCATTCGCTGTGATAGCATCCTGCATGTTTACACTAGCTGAATACATATATTTAGACAGTAAAAATACATTTAGACAATGATAGACCGTAACAGAAATTATTATATAATAAAATACATTTAAAAATAAACATTTCTCATTCATTATTTTATTATTAATAATAATCCATTTAGCCATTAATACATTTAATTATAATAATATTGTCATGCTGAGCGGGGATGGAATGAAGACAAAGGAATACAAAGGGAATACGGGGTTTAATTACAGGTAAGGCAGGCAAAACGCAGACAGACAACACAATGACCGAACTGGGAAACAAACTGAAACGCGGACTAAATACAAAAGACTAATGACAACAACCAGAAACAGCTGATCACATGGGGATTCCACACGGGGTTAACGAGGGGGCGTGGCTCACGGAAGGAGCGGACGATCGGGGCAGGACACATTGTTGTTTTTTTTTTTAACTTTACAAATTGTTTGGATACATTTATTTTCTTACTTTAAAATTACTGTTTTGATAAATGTGCTCAGGTGTGTTTAGTACGGTATATGCTTTTCTTGTTTTGTCCTGTTCATTTTGTGTTTAAATGCTAAAAAAAAAACATATTTCAGTGTAATTTTTTGTGGCCGGGAACCAATTAATTGGTTTTACATTATTTCTTAAGGGGAAAATTCGATCAGAACTCGAACTTTTCAGGATCCAGTCCGAAGTTCTGAACGGATTAATTTCGAGTTCTGAGGTACCACTGTATTTAATTGAATAATGAAGTCAGTGAGTCTGCTGTCTCTATCCCCACACTTCATCTGTTTCTCACACTAAAATAGGCTTTCAGAATGAACGGCAGCTGGGGATAGTAGACATCACAAACACTGACCTGGTACTGGCTAACCTGGTAGAACTAGCATCAGCTCTGAGATGTGAATGATCGGGGCGTCAGACAAGCTAATTCATTTCGAAGTGGAGTCTAACGCCTGTAAGCGGATTGCTAACATGCCGTGCTGGTGTTCCCCCTACTTTTCTCTCTCTCTCTCTCTCTCTCTCTCTCCATAAGTTAGCAGCTACAGGCACACGCGACACCGCTGCCAGCACTAAGACACATTCATTTTTGGGTCTGCTTTTAACAGGCTGGCTACAGTTAAGCTGATTTTAGCTTATGAATGTAGCCGCTAATCTGGGAAATGTGGTGTTCTGTCTTGCTGTCAGTCTTCTTACTGACAAGCTGCTATCACCATTGGTCACACTGTTTGTTGTAGACCATATTGGCTATTACCTGTTATCCATACCCAGATCAGACTCGCAAACACACCAACGGTGCCGTCTAATGTGCGGTTAGGGAAATCACTCAATTTGAGAGTAGGGCTCCCAGCTGTGGAGTTCAATCCAAGGCCCCAAAGAACTCTATTACTAGCTAGATAATCTATCCATCCATTTTCTATACCTGCTTGTCTCATGCAAAAAATAATAATGATGAAAACAAAATACAATATTTTAAAGCCAACCAGTATACTACTACCTACGTTAGTAAAGTGCAGCGATCATTATTTTGAGGACAAGAGAATTGTGGGTGAAATTGTGGGGTTATTGAACTGGGATTCGCTAAAGGACCGTATCACAATGTTTCTGTGAAGAACTAAAAAGGGAGAAACGGCGAACCCAGCAATTGGTTCCCGGCAACGTTTTTGTTGTTGCCATGGCGCCCAGTGCGGAGCGAACGACGCGCTCTCACACGCGCACAATGACAGACGGTAGGGGGGGGTAATGAAACGGGAGAGGATGGTGCCACTGCCACGCACAATAACCAGACACCTCCTCCACACCCAGACAATAAACAGAGTCAGCCCTGAGACGAGGACGATCGGGGCGTCAGGCAAGCTAACTAATTTCGAAGCGGAGTCCAACCGGTGGGCTTTCAGCTCTCACTGAAGGCAGCGTGGAAAGGACGAGGGGAAGATCACCACTGGGAAGTGACTGCGATGCACAGCGAATCAGGACAGTGGCGGAACTGGATCAACACTTTAAATGCTGTAGGGTAGGGCGTCTGACCTGTAAGGAAGTAGGACTAAGCGTGTAGTGAATAAGCAGGCAGGACAAGGCCCAGCGCGAACACTCACCTTGAATGAAATCTCGTACTGCTCCCCTCCCCAGATTTCCAGGCCCGTATCGTAGCCTCCCAGTTCCCAGAACCACTCCCGGTTGACGGCGAAGAGGCCGCCGGCCATCACTGGAGATCTGGAGATTAGAGGATGGGGGAGTGGGAATTATTAGAGTGGGAATCCGACATCAGTGCAGCTCCCGCCACGACATTAGCTGGCGGGCAAGCTTTCAGAACGCCGCAGCGAAATCACCGGCCGCTGTTTGTTCAGCCGGCTGCTCCTCGTAACGCTCAAATCAAAAAGCTGCTCTCCCTCCCGGAGGTTTGTTGAGGTGTTGCGGCCGAACGGAACCTGCTTCCGAGGCTGGCCACCACGCCGCCCGCCGTCTCTGAACCCGCGAAGGGGGAGTCCTCCAAATGTTTATTTTAATTCTTTCCGACTCGGGTATTTTTGTAGGAGGCGACGGGAGATCACAGAGATCAGCATCATGGGAAATGAAAAATGAGAAGCTGGGAAGGAGGGACGAGGAGTCGAGTTGGACACCAGATCCCCCCTATAATACCACAACGTCGAGCATCGAGGGATACGTATGCGGTCGTGCCGCCAGCATTATTATGCTCAACATTACATAGAATGTTAGCATTTCTGTACTGTTTGGTGCTCAGATCATTACGATGCAGAACGAAAAGGCTGCATGATATACAGGCATCCTTTAGGTACTTTGTAATCCTCTGGGGGGGGGTGTTTGTAGGTAGTTCTAGGGTGTTTTTGTAACAGCAGCCGTACGGTGCCTCGCGATAGGCCTGGTTTATTAGACCCCCCCACTGTTTAATACACAGCTAAGGTAGCCCCCCACCCAGCGCTTGGTCCTGATTTTCGCCACAGTTATCGATTCGTTCGGTTCTTTCGTGTAAAGAGCCACCTGGACCGGGTGCAAATGAAGGCATTCAGGCAGGATGGCGTCACATACCACGACATCACTGCCTGATGTTCATTGCTAAGCTAGAAACGTATATGACCAAAGATTTACCTGGACATGTTTATGGATTTCTTTCTTTTTTGCAGTTTTATCCAGACACAGCTATAGTGTTTATTTTTACTTCTTGCAGAATTATAATCAGCATACATCAGACAAGTCTATTTCATGGTCAGATAACAAGCAAGTTAGCCTGGAAGAAATGGCTATCATAGTTAGCCTGGAAGAGAAGGCTAATATTATTTGCCTTGCAGGGATGGCTAGCATAGTTAGCCTGGAAGAGAAGGCTAACACAATTAGCCTTGCAGGGATGGCTATCATAGTTAGCCTGGAAGAGAAGGCTAACATAATTAGCCTTGCAAGGATGCTATCATAGTTAGCCTGGAAGAGAAGGCTAACATAATTAGTTTTGCAGGGATGGCTATCACAGTTAGCCTGGAAGAGATGGCTAACATAATTAGCCTTGCAGGGAGGGATGGCTATCATAGTTAGCCTGGATGGGAAGGGTAACAGTCAGCCTGCTAAAAGTAGCTTTAACAGAAAGCTTGACACAGTTTCCTGATCAGATTGACACAGTCAACTTCCTTTTGTTCCTAATAATTTGAGTGAGTTAAGCTGGTTAATGGTGTTTATTTTAAGAAATAAACTCAGATAATTTCATAATACTGGGGAGAACATTATGTATGAGAGTGCCGGACTAATTTTCAGGGAAAGAAGTGATTCTACTCGTCTCCATGACGACCCCAACCATTCCCAATTTGTGCCCCCACTTGGTGCATTTTTCTCGACTCTGAATTTGGTCATCATCATGTCCCGCCTCGGCGACTGGAGGGACTTGACGTTCTGCAGAGTATTTTGTCTTTTGTGCGTTCGCTTTATCGCTTATTAGTATTCTTTCTCTCATCAGAACTTAAAAGACATGTGACCCGGCTAGCGGCCATAAGAGGAGCTGCGGACCTTAGCAATGAACATCAGGGGCGCCGAACCCTAAGTGGTAGGCATGGAAACGCAGCGATGCGGTGGTGGCAGTGGGGGGGGAGACCCGGTGAAGGTGCCGGAAGGTCCGCACCGGGGGGGGGGGGGGGAAGGGGTTGTAGGAGGTATGAACGAAGACCATGCGGCACTGAGACCTGGAGGAATTTCTGAGTGGTGGGAGTTCTGTTCTGGCGCACCTCATTCCATTCTTCAACCCAATTAGAGCTCTGGGAGCCTCCGGTCCGGCTAGGCGGTCTCGTTAATTCACTTCATAGCACCAGGCCCAGCCCGCTCCATTAGTGGGAACTGGCCAGGATATATTTGGACGCTGCCTTTAGCGGCGACAGACCCGGAGAGCTCGGCACTTTTCACTGCGCCCTTGACAGCGTATATCAACCAAACTCAAAAGGGAGGAAAAAAAACATTTTATAGCAGGGATAAAAGACCGATATCCACCTTGAACTTTTCTCGGACTTATTTTTAGTGCCTCCGCAGGTGTTTTCATTGAAGGCGACACACATCCTACTTTGTTTAAACATAGCCTGTAGCTTTTTTTTTTTCCGAGGCATTTATTTATCGAAGCAATCTGAGTTAAGTACCTTGTTCGAGTACGGAAGCACAGGGGCTCGTACCTGCACTCTCGCACTGGTGAATTCGCTTCCTTAACCTTTCCGCTTTTCCCGTCGCCGGAATGCATAATTAAGGCTCAGCTGCGTGGGGAGCGAGGGCGCCGGCACTCGCGATCGAGAATGCGGGGCCCCAAAGCGGCTTGGAGGAGGGCCTCATCGTGGAAAGTTGTGCCGTAGCTTAGGAAACCGGGAGAGCTTGGCAGCTGTGAACTTCCCAGTCTGGATTAAGAAGAGGGATGTTCTTCTGGCCCTACTTGTGAAGAGTGGCTTAACGACACGCTGGCAGATGAACAGGGGACACACCTGGACACATCTGCTGTCCTGGGTCTCACCGACCTTCATGCTGATCTCAGTTAGCATTCAGAGTCGGAGCGCAGGCGGGGATGAGGCCCGTGTCCCATGTCACTCCCACTGTGCTGGTGAAGGGGTCATGAAGTGTACAGAGCCTGCAGTCTGCTCACCAGCCCCCTAGATCATGCTGGAAGGGGCCGTGGACAGAGTAGAGCAGAGGGCAACAAAATCAATTTGCTCTGCAGTAATCCTCTCTGGCCTGGTCCCTTCCAATCTAATAAAGTACTGAAATATAGCTGCTGACTCAATTAAGGAAGGTAACAGGGAAGCCAGCTCTTCAGTGGCGACTTGCTGGCCGGCAACCCGGACAGGAACTGGTTAATCTGGGAGCTCTGGCTGCATGGATCCGTATCCTTGGCAGCGCATCCCGTGGCTTCGGATAAATAACTGCCCAAAAAAACAAACCGGTCTGAGATGAAAGCGGATGACTATAATTAGCCAGTAATTTAGCTGTGGATTTAGCGCTTGCTGGGGGGGAAAAAAAAAGGCTAAACGCATCAACGCAATGGGCGGGCTTAGCCGCATTCTGAGTGAAAGGGATTGGCTGACCCATGTGTCAATCCAGGCACCATCCATGAATAGAGGGTTAGGGAGCAACATGCCTCAACTGTTCATGTTGTCAAATCCCCGCCTCGTCTCAGTGTCATGGCTTGAAATTTAGCTCCTAATGAGCTAAACTTCCCTTAGGAAAGACGCCAGCGGCTAAGGAACCAGCCAGAGGTACCAAACACCCAATAGGAGTCGATTCTGGGGTCCAGCAACAGGCTTCTAATATTACCGAACTCCTCAAGGTCTTGCAGCAAAAGGCCACATGAAATAATGTGCTGAGATGCAGAGGGAGAGATCAATTCTGCCTGTTGACACTTACATCTCAGCGAAACGTCCAATGGTCCATTGGAAAGGTCTTTAGCCAGGAGCTAAGAAGGTAGGAAACAGGAAGAATGGCAGAAAGAGGGGACCAGGAATGGTCATTCCCAGGAGGACGGGGCTGTTCCGATTCCAATCTTTTCAAAGAACCCAGCAAACGAAAAATCGCATTGTACACATCCTGCCAGCCAACGCTGTCAATAGCATCATTACCCTCAGTCTCACTGGAGTTCTGGCTTTGGCTGGTCAGCCTTTCCCCAGGCCTGTACTTAAATGAGCTGGGGGGGGGGGGGGGTCATCCACTCACTGAGGCCCGTCCAAAACGCGCCCGTTCTAAACACGCCAACTGCCGCGGTCCCCCCTCCGGAAGCATCGCAGAGGATTGTTCTGATGTTAATGACATCTCACGTCCACTATCACCTCCCGCTAAGTTACACCACAAGCGAACGTTTGGACTAGCAGCTGGGAGCATGTTAATAAGATGCGTGTGGGTGGCCGTGTTGGACACGCCGTAGCGAAACAAAATTCCCTGCTAATTTAGCATTTTTATTCTATTTAAGAGCTTCACATTTCACGCTGCCAGACTGTCTGTTGACAAATATAAGTCTATGGAGTATTGCAGGCTAATTGAGAAGTCAGAACAGTAATGGTCCCGTGCAATTTCGTAAATAGCTTTTTATCCATCAAAATCAGTGACCCCATTTGTGAGGGCTAATTTTCTGGTTAAGAGTTTTCACCCCTCTCTAAATCCCTCTCCTGCCTCTAGCTTTTGGGAACAGGAATGTTTTGTATCGCAAACATCCACCATCTGTCAGGGTGTTCGGTAAATTGTGTGCGGGCAAACGCAGAACCGCACTGCTGGAGTGAGGCAGGGTCCTAAAGGGCCACAGTGCCTGACTCCCACAATCCTCTGGGCCAGAGCTTTTATTACTATGGAGATGGTTAAACATGGAAGCGGCCGCAAAGAGACTTGCTGTGACTTTCCTGTTAAGAAAAGCACCTTTCTCAAAGTTTTAGATG
>JAODJW010000050.1:9060108-9079979 GCA_026777045.1 Hyperopisus bebe | reverse complement strand
GTAAAGACGAGTACAAAGATCTCGTCCCTGCTTTCGAACACCGACACCGCTAGCTGGCACTTTGGAGTGATCGATGAGCTCCACTTTTAAATCAAGGGCCGATGCATTTAATGCAACCAAGGACAGGCGGAACCTGCAGGTCAGACGCAAATGATGAGAGACACAGGGAGAACCTCACCTGGCAGTTTCGGATTCATCATGGTCCTGCGTAAGATCCTGAGGATGAGCATGTGGTTCACGCATGTTTTGATTCTGTCTCCTTAAAGCTCCGCGTGGAGAACCAAGGGCATGTCTGACAGATTATGATTAAAACATGAGGATGTTCTCCACAAGAGCAGAAAAAGGGAGGAAAAAAGACAAAAGGAGAAACCCGACACAGTCCTCTCTGCGAATAATTCAAGGTCGGTTATAACAGAGAGGGGCAAATATAAGTGAATAAATCTACTCTTCTCCACCATTCTATACAACTGACATCTGCGCTTATATGTCATTGTGAGCTGACTAATGTTTGTCCAGCAGGGGGCGATGTTAAACCAGCGTTGGCTGTAATACAGGCCCGGGCTATCATGGGCTCTGCCGCGGGGTTAATGTGATTTCATTAGGAGGCCAGGACCCTCTGGAAAATGCTCTGTAGCAAAACACTCCCCCCCCGCCCGGACACATCATCCCGGATTCATTAGCGCTCCGGCAAGCGTCCGCAAAGATCCGCCCCCCCTCGCCGGATAAGTCATTTTACAAATGAGCTCTGATCCAAATGGAGGATCCACTTTCATCTTGTAACAGACGCTAAGATCTATATTAAGGCATCCTTACCGGGACTCTCCGTGCATAATAAGGCGTGCAGGTGCTGGGGTCTTTTTAAGGGCAGAACTGGAAGACCTTCTCAAAGTCCTTCAGAGGGGTGGTGGTGCCGCACTCATCATTTAAAGGCCCCCAGTCCGACACCCGCTGCAGTGAACCCTGATAGGTCTCTGGATGTGGGAGGACACAATAAATCTACACCTTCAACTATTTTGTTCTAGATAAAGAAGTCGGAGAACTTTGTGTTTTTTGGGCCAAGCCGCTCAAACCCGCCCACTGTCCTCCTCTCAAGTTTCTGCTCGCTGGAGGTGCTTCTCCTTATCTGCTGTGGACTGACGGGGGGTCAGGTGCAGGCTGGACCAAACCGCTTTGTCTGTGAGGAAGCCTCTCTGCTCGGTCACCCCATGCCAGGGTAGGGGGCCTGCAGATAGTAGGGGGTTCCTTTGGCAGCGCTCGGGCCCCGGGGCAAACCTGTGGAGAAGCCTCGTTCAAGGTAGTCGGGGGGGGGATAGCGTGGTGGATCATCGTCTCCTGTCTGCCAGGACCCGGAACATATGCGGCTGATACCTAGAACCATGCTGCTCTGCCACGGGGGAACTTGAGGATAAAGCACCATACAATAAAGAACACCGAGACCTTTAAATTGTCCACTTCCGTTAATTATTCTTCATCTTCCGCTCCGTAAGAAATATGTTCTGGTCTCTGCTGGCATTACACAGAGCAGAGAAAGCAGCTCTATTGATTTTGCAAAACACTCCCCTGTGATTCCAGTGACAGACACGGCACTGCAGACGTGGGCTGAGTCACATCTCCGCATGCGGGTGACTTGGGACCAAGACAGATCCAATCGGAAGACTTCCCTAGCAGAGGCATGAATGGGCCGCAGAAGTGCCTATTGGAGGTAGAGCGGCAGGCAGGGGGCCCCGACAGGACAAACAGGACACAGGAGGACTGCCAAAAATTGGTGGTAATCAGAACGGACACAGGGGGGCACCCTCTGTGCCCGTCGATGTCACAAACTCCATGTGAACGTAACCGAACAGGACAGATTTACCAGAACCATCTGCCTTAATGATCCGGTCAGGTGATGCTCAAATCCGCAGTTAAAAATGCGAAAGAATATGCATATAAAGCAAGACATCAATCCCAAAAAACACAACCGCAAGAGCGAGAGGACAATGTCAGTACCACGACCAGAAAGACCCCTGAGGGATAAAACAGCGGCGTTTGCATTGCGCTGAATCCCATCTCTGGGGAGGGGGGCAGGGCAATGGAAACCGTGACAGTGCATGCGGGCGCGGAGCTCATGGTGGGGCGGTACCTACGGGTAAGGCTCACTGGGGTCGGCACCCTGCAGCTCTGGCGGGATGGGGATGCGCTTGTAGTACATCTCCCAGTCAAAGGCCCCCCGCATGGCGTCCCCCGCCTGCGCCTCGTAGCCAAAGTGGTTGTGGTCGATGACATCGATCATGGGACACACGATGGTCCTTGGGTTCTGGGCGATCTGGTCTGGAAGCGCAGGGGGACAAGTCAGAGGAAATTGATAATTAAAAAATTCCCCACCCCTGTGGATTCCAGCACCCCCACAGGCATCTGAAACTGAGCCCCATGCGGCTGGTCAGCGATCAGAAACAATCAGGGAGCTCTGGAGTAGGTTTGCCCCCCCCCCCCAGTGTTGATGTCACTCAGGCCAGCTGAACTGTCCCAGATCTGTCACCGTCCCCCCCCCCACCCCCCCCAACACCTCTCCTGTAGCTCCAGGAATTTCAGGATGCCACTTATGGTCATGGTGGTGGGGGGGGGGGTGTCAGTACAAAAGGATGCAGACCGGAGAGGAAAAAAACGAAGGACAGAAAATAGCAAGAAAAACAAACAGACGGGAATGAAGGCAGTGGCGTCCATGACAGATTCCAAATGGAGGCAATTCAAACCCAATCAAGTCGGCGAGTGGAGAGCAGGACAACAGACAGCCAAAGGAGGACATAACCCCCCCCATGGGGTCGATTCTACCCTGGAACCAAAGACTCTGCCCTTATGTATCTCCCTGACAGCGACCAGGCACAAGCCCAGACCTCAACACTAATTACACAAAAGCGTGATGAGCATTTGTATCGTCTTCAATGCCATTTCCTTGAGATCTTAACTTCAGATATAAAGCCCCCATTTCTTGCTGTCGAGACTCAATCTCAGCAGCCTCCACATGCTGGGATAAGAACCTCAGACTATCCGGGTCCTGCGACTTCCTCCTGATGCTGGCGGCCTGAACGCTGCCCCGGTGGGGGGGGGGTTAATCTGCTCCCGTCCAATATCCGGCACTTCTGAAATATTCATCAGAGGTGCTCACTGGGGCGTGACGTCTCTGTATGTTTCTTTCTTTTTTGTTTTTGATTCCCAGGGTTGTCGCTAAGTAGCCCGGAAAGTGGGCCGGACTCCAGCTCCCGAGGGCGGAGTCTGCCGCCTGGCCAGCAGAAGGCACAGCGGGTAACTTCAGAGTGAAGCCGCAGAACTAAAGCGCAAAGCCGAGCCTGGAACCTTCAAACCTTCAGCCGTGGAGACCGTGGCTTTCAAAAGTGGGTTTTAATAGACCTCGCAGTCACATGGTGTAGGTAAGAGTAGGAGATAATTAATTTCAATCTATTGTCAAAACCTGGCACATATATGCATACATTCCAACAGGAGAAGATTAATTTTATTCTCTGATGCTCTGGATACGAAAATTTGTTTGATTTTCGTTTCAGTCTGTGGATGGCTGAGATAAATGTTACCCCCGTTTACATCAACAGCAAGGAGGGAGGGGTTATTTTGGCCCCTTTGCCCCCCCGGCATATTTGGGGACACTTGTCGTATAAACCCAGGCATGATGAACAACGAGTTGGAAAAAAAGGATAAAAGGCAAACAAAACAGGCTCAGTGTGATGCATGAATCACCAGTGGGAGGTGGGCGGAGCCGGGTCATGTGACCTGTTTGAAAACATTGCCAGCACACTCCACCTCACCCTCCGGGATTGAGGTCACATGCCACTTTTCTCAGTGTCGTCTCTGATTGGATCCCAGCGGGAGCCAATCAAACACCGGCATGTGAGCGAAACAGTAAACTGAACACAGGCAGTAGTGTGTGGGTTTTATTCAGCAGGACGCAAATTATTATCAAAACTGGCCAGTTACTTAATGTGCAAACTGTGATGATATAAATAATCAGCCAAACTGTAATGCTGCCAGAAAGCTTGGAGGCATTTGGCCAATCGGCAGGCGGCATGTGGTGGCAATCCGGCGCCTCATTGGCCGAAAGCTCCCACTTACCCAGTAGGGGGGGCAGCCAGTTCACGTTGGCCTCGCAATGCGAATCCAGGAAGGTGAGGACTTCCCCCCTGGCCACACTGGCCCCCAAGAGGCGAGTCCGGATCAGACCTTCCCGCTTCTTGGTCCGGATGATCCTCACCTTCGGAAACCTCGTCATGTAGTTCTCCAGGGACGCCTTCAGATGTTCTGTGACAGTGGAAAAGGGGCGGAGGCAGAGGAAGATGAGAATCAGGATCAGCGTCGTCAGCACCTTCTGCCGGACTTCCTGCCAGGCGGCCATATCCCTGACGCCTCTGTGAGCAGCACCAGGAATCCAGGAGACGAAAAAGCTGCCTAGATTAGGATACATAAAATAACATCCTCCTACCTTTACAATGAAGCTTGCATTCATTTCCAGGCTATTGTTTCCAGTTCTAATGAAAAGAATTCTTGCCAGTGACGAGTTAATCTAGTGCCAGTTTTGTTCAGAACTCCCTGAGTCCCATCCTACTGCATTAATGTTTAATGTCCCTTAAGATTTCCTCGCAGTTAATGGTTAATTGAATTGTCAAATTGGGCTCCTCTTCCAGAATATTAAAGGAAGGCGTGAAGGAGACTCCAAAAGCTCACAGACGCTTTTAAAGTTTCCTCGGGAAACTTAATGAACACATGAATAAATCAGCAAATAAGCAAGTCGACCAAACGGCCGTCACTCTCGGCTGATCCATTAGCTCATCCATCTGTAGCATGTCTGTTCTTCTTCGGGAAGGTTCCTGCAACCAACTTGCCCCGATCTAGAGGCTGATATGGATGTGAGAGGGAATGGAAAGGAAAGTCCTACCTCGGTGTCAGGGATGTGCAGGGTTAGGGAGCATGGGGAGGGATCAGGGCAGCTTGGCCGGATAGCTAAGGCTCTCTGTTAGGGATTTGGGCATTTGGGTTTTAGCTGGGGTGGGCGTGTGTGTAGTTTCAGCTTCTGCCTGTAGGGGGAGCTCAGCCAAGGGGCGGAAGCTGTTTAGTGCCAGACAGCAAGCAGGGCGCAGGATAACACGGGGAACTGGATTATGCCTGTTCTCACTCCGCTGATGTGCCACTGGCAGGATCCCTCCGAGGCATGGCCCGTACCACCATCTGCCATCATTATCAGTCCCGGAAGCTCCATTTGCCCCCCTCCCCCCCTGCTCACCCACCCCCAAGTGGCGTGGAAACTCCAGGGAGTGTAGCACTACAGAGCTGCCCGCTTTCCCTCTGACAGGTTGCGATATTCCGGAACCGGACAGGTCCGGAGTGCGAGACCCGTTCTAAGGGCCCGGCCGTCTGTCCGGGTCTGAGACAGACCCCTCATTTCTTTACTCACTTCCATCTTCACCGGGACCATGGCTGAACCAGGCATCATGCTGACGGACCCAACAGAACCGTCACGTGAGCAGATCTTACAGAACTCACAGGTTCTGATTTCTGTGAAAAGATGATGACTTTCCAGAGGACCACCGAGCATGACACATCAGCTTGTGTCGGGGTGGGGGGAGGGGGGGTATGTCTAAGGGGAACAATGTGCACATCTCCATGACTAAAACAGATTATTAATCATGTGACTGGTCACCTGACTACAAAAAGGAGGGAAAAAATCCACTGAAGCTTTCTATCCTGGATTCAACCGATGGCTCAGCGAAAGCCCCCCCCCCCCACCAACTTCTTAAACCTGTGGATCATTCCATAAACCATATGCTTGTGCTCTGACCCCTGACTAAACCCCTCCTTTCCTGTTTGAAGACTTCCCTACAAGCATCCACAACGCTATACAGCTGTACACAGTCGCAGTGAATCACTGGGAAGACGCCTGATCAAAAGCAACTAGTAGGCCTGCCAGTCTTACATTGTTTAATCAATTTCTACAGTTCGATTGTTTTTAATTTATAGAAGCAGCTCAATTTCAATGTTCTAGAAGGATCCAGGAGCAGAGTTCCTCCTGGGACTTAGGAAGTAAATATTTGGTTACAATTTCTTTGTACAATTTATTTAACCACGAAACTGCGTGGTGTCCATTTCTTGTATAATAAGCACTGTCAGATCCAATAACTTTATACGGATCACATGGATTAGCGGCACTGGAAAAGAAAAATTAAGGACCTTAGGAGAGAATAAAATTACTTGTTGGGTTTTATTTCAATAAGCTGGTAGGATAAACAGGGTTTTTTTTTGCATAAGTGGTCCAAAGTGGTTTATTCCTGGTTTTGCAGTAACAGCTATTTCTTTTTTACATTTGGATAGTTGCATCGTCGAGAGGATTATGCACAGAAAACCATAAAATTCGAGGACTCTACTAACCTTGGAAAAAGGAATGTGTGGCACAGAAGATATCCTTTGGTAAAAACATCTCTTACACCTGAGAGTCCAGCCCTGGATGTCGCTCACAAACAGGTAATCAGAAACCACCTTTGACAGCTTGCAGAGCTGCGTTTGTGCTGAGATCAATACATCGATTCCGTTTTCACACTTACAAATGAGATATTTACTGAGGTCCAGTCCTGTATATTTTTACAGCTGGAGGGATGGCCAGCTCATTTTTATGTTTGCTGGAGAAGAGGTTACAAATGGTGGAGTCTCAACTCGCCATCCACCCATACCTCAGGGCCAAGGCCTGCTTCCTAACCGCCCTTCCTGAATTTCTTCGTCTACCATCTTGTTTTGCATCCTGGGAGACCTGGTGCAGTAAGGGTGGTCATCTTACATGACAAATCCGAAATTCATGGCTAGTTACTCATGGAGACGGCGGTCGATGGACAGCAGCGTGTTTCTCCCGGACGGCAAAAAAAGTGAATTTCTAAAAGCGACAAGAAGCGGGCTGGATTTGCGAACCCCAGATAAGCGGAGAGTAAGACAAGAGCTACAGCATCTTACAGTAATCAAGCTGGAATTGAGGGATTTATGCTGCATGTTTGCTGTAGCGTATCGAGGCTTCGAATCCATCGCTCCTTGTGTTCAATTGGCTGACAGTGTCTTTGAGGAGCGAGGAGGCTGCAGCCGGATGGAACGGGGAGAGTAAAAGCCAGCTTACGGACGCAGCGCAGATTGATCTAAACAATTTTTATAAGGCTTTTAGGCATTGCGGGTATTACCAAGGCGACGCAAAGAAAAGACATATATTATCAAACTTCCGCTCTCGCGGGCAGCTAATTTGCAAACAAAACAACGTGGTAGGCGGGCGCCGTTGTTAGGGAATTCGCAAATGCGTTGGATGGCACCTATTGTTCTCTCATTAAAATTAATAGTGCATTTCTTATTTGCTATAATCTTCTGTTAAATGCCGCCACCTGCTTTGAAACATTAATCGAAAATGAAAATGCTTTGTCGTCCTTCGTTAAGCTCGAGGTACCTCACAGAGTCTCTCTATCACTCCCCTTAAGCGTAAGATCATTTCAGGTGAGCCGGTGAGTTTAAGGAGGGTCTCTGGAGCTGATTGCTGAGGCTAATCGCTTTCTTCACTGAGAGGGTGTGAGACGGTGCTATTTCTGTCATTCTGGTTTACATACAACAGGGGGGCGGAGCTTGAAGTCACAGGAGGCGGGGCTATAGGTAAATTGTCATTGCATGAAGACACCAATTGTTGACTGACATAACAATAATGTTCTTTTAAGTTATGTACAAACTGATTTCAATTAAACTCTTGGTAGGCAACCAGTCTCACTAGAGTCATTGCAAAATTTCCAAAGAAGTTCTAAAAGAGTACAGAATGCGTCCCCCATCGCGTAACCACAAAGAGGTGCCTGCCGGTATCCTAGTGACAGCCGACGTCTCGCGGTTCTTTTCACACGCACAGATCACACATTGAGCCGCGATGTGTGTCTCTTCTGCACGTGCTCAGTGTCCCTGCCACATATCTGCTGCATCCAGATCAATACGGCAAAGAGCAACGTCCACATGAGGGTGTAACTCAACACCACCTGCAACCTTTAACATCTGATCAGGCCCAATCACAGCTTTTAAATAAGAGCAGTGCCTCCCGGTGGTGGGGAAGGGAATGTTACCCCACATGTGGGCAAAGATATCATGGTAGACATGAGTTAGGTCCCGAAAGGATGTTTTTTTAGCTTTTAAATCAAAAAATAATTGCGATATTCTGGCTGGCTGTGGTAGACCAGCTCATTATCCGTCCATGGACCATAAATAATTATCCAGTAGCAGGCCACAGAAAGCCTGGAGCCTATTCCAGGAGACAGGGGGACAGCGGGAAGAAACAGCAGGCCACCATAGGACACACACACACACACACATACACACACACTCAAACACACATACACACGTTCACACATGTCACGGGCTATTTACAGAAACTAATTCACCTAACAGCATGCTTCTGGACTGCAGAAAGAGGACCTGGAGGAGTCCAACGTGAGTATGGAGAGAGCACACAAACTGCACACACATACAGGCGGGGCAACACCTGACCCCAAACCCAAAGAGGCCACAGGATAAGAAGAAAAACTGCAGCAGCTACCGGTTCAGATTATTTAGCTCAATGAACCAGTGGTAGGCATTCAAAGACTATACATCACAGTAGATCTGAAGGACGTCACAAATAGGAGGGACGCTGTCACTAACGACGGTGTGTTACGGCTGAAAGAGAAAATCATTCAGCGCTATTGGCAGGTAACAGATCAGGGCTTGTCTTGAGATAGGGATGCTCACATAGCCTACAGTCAAGGCAAAGAAGATTTGGAAACAAACCTGGATTTCCGTTAAATTCCTGGGAAAAAATGCCTTCTACTACTTCTAAGTGCAGCTGAAGACACTGGCTAGATCCTTGTAATCAGAGATCATCACGCCCTTCACCAGCAAATCTTTCTGATGTCTACCCCATCACCAGGAAACTGCGTTAACCCCCTCTTCCTTACAAAAGGAAACCGCCTCAGTCAGCTGCAGGGATAACAATCCGGCAGCCTACATCTGTGCCTGCACCGATTTCAGCCGCTCGGTCAGATCGGAATCGCTCTGTTGTAGGACGAAACTAGAGGAGTGTGATTGCAGGAGCAATGGATTTCAGATGAATGTGGACCAGAGGAAACGAAAGACCTCCAACAGAAGGAGAGCAGGGGCTGGTCGAACACACAAAATGCACACACCCACTCACAGACACACGTGCAGGCTCTCACAGCAGAGAATATGTTTCACCTCCCTTGAGAGACTGTTATTTAAATAACAGGGGCCCCGGGCCCTTTGCGGAGGTTTCACAGGGGCCGCCTGATCCTCGGCTAGCTTCAGCAATCCCCCAGGGGTCCCCGTATCACTGGCACAGGGGGTGGGAGCTTGACTGAAGGCTGGGGGTGCAGCTCAGCCACGTGACTCTGGGGAGAAGGAGGAACCTACAGCTGTGGGGGGCCCCTAGGCCCTCGTGAAAAGCCAGAGGCTCGTGCAAATCAAGCTGCACTCCAGCACGACAAGCACCAGCTATACCAGGGAGATTATAAAGTCTGGCACCAAACGTGACCCAGATTTAATAGACCCAGAGTCTGTCCTGGGGGGAAATTATGGAAGCTTTGTGAGTGGATATTTTATTAGGGGCTGTGTATCACCTTACAGTGCTTGGTCAAATGACACCATACCTCATAAAATTCGCAAAATTCCTCTTAAAATACACAAAATCACATCAATATTTGAGCCATGTGAGTTTTTTGGAAACAAAATAATCTAATACTAGGATGCTTGTAAATCATTCTGTTTGTCTAGACTGTTATTTTCGGTACATTTGTATCACCTTCAATTTAAACGTTAAGAAGAATTTGCGTATTTGTCGCGCTCTCCTGCCCACTGCCTTTTTAAAACATGGCAGCACTGGTGGAAATTCCTGACAGCATATGCAGCTGAGTGTGTCTCCACTGTAACTGCCATTCAAGGAGCTGAAATCAGTTACAGAAACCAGGTTAAAGTTGGGAGACATAACCAGTGGAGCGTTTTGCAGAAAATTTCTGCTGAATCGCTACACATTCTGCATTTCTTCCAGTCTGTTTCACAGTTAAAGTAGCTGAATGTATAGCTGTTAAACTTCCTATACTCATAAGTGAAAATCATCTGCAGTCACTAAGAACCCACACATACTGTCATGCTTATAAATACCTGATGATGTTATGGTTAATAAATACTACAATATACTGCCAGCACTTTAATGAATCAAAACATTTTTTTTAGCTAGCTTGGCATATATGTGTGATATGATTTTTAAGGATACATAGAGAGAGCTTACCAAACAAAGCCTTGCCTTCTAGTCGTAACCATTCATAACATGCAGTCGAAAACATGGTCACACGGCTGACGGGGATATAAAGGTCGCCATTCGGCTTCAAGGGCGCTCCGGGCAACATAACAACCCTGACTGAACGATTAAAAACTTCCAGAACCAATCAAACTAAAATGAATCAGGCTCTGCAAAAACAAAATCCTTAAAGTACTTTAACATTTTAAATTTTAACTAATAAGCTTCTAATTAGGCTCTTACGTGTTCCATAAAAACAGGTGCAGTCCATAATTAAATTCTGCCCAACACAATTAAACACTTAATCTAATCGGTATTACATTACTGCTTTTGCAGTAAGTTTATGTAATAAGGAGTTTTCAGTCCCCTTTAAGTTCTAAAAACGTAATTTAACACACGCAATATAAACCTCATTTAACAAAAAAAAAATCTGACCATCTGTCCAGTCTGAGCATTAGCTAGAACATCCTCAAAGTGAGGCCTTAGGTCTTCGCTCATGAGAGTTTTACTTACACAAAAATATTCTGAGGGCAGAATGAAAAATGATTGGTTATCTCTCTGAACCAATCACATTGTAGAGCAGATGAATCCAAGCAACTACAGGAGGCAGGACCAACCAATCAGATGTCTAGGTCCTGCCTCCTCTAGTCGTTTGGACACACCTCCTCTACAATCTCATTGGTTCTCTCTCTGAACCAATCATTTTTTGTTCTGCCCTCAGAACATTTTTGTGTAAGTGAAACTCCCAGGAGTTAGTCCTTTAGAGCCATGTACTGCTCTGCCTTATTTTCATCCAGTCAGCCCCGATGCCATTCCTATTCCAGAAGCATCCCACCCTCTGCCATTAACGACCACAGAAGCCTCTCAGTGACATGTCGAAGTGTAACACAAGGTGTAGCAGCGGGGAAACCATGAAGAGTAGTAATCTCAGGTGGAACTGCACGACAGGGCTTTGGCGAAACATGCTATGAGAAATTCACTGTATGAATATTCGACGGCACTTTTCTGAGCGCACGGCTAAAAAGCGAGGAATCTGCGATGGTCGCATGAGGGACAGTCACAGAGAAAAAGAGAGAATCCTTTTAGCTAAGAAACACTTGACTAGGAGGAGAAGTCTCTCCCATCCTGAAAATGTGTCTTCTGACAAGGCAGCTAATGTGTGGAGAACCTTAGCAGCGGACAGCAATGAAACAAGGTTAGCAAGTAATAGAAGTATTTCTGTGGTAATAATTTAATGCACACAGATGGACTGGCAGTGCGCAGTGTGCAACAGCCACAGGCTGAGCGCAGGGAGAGACAGAGAGAGAGGAATCTTCTGAAAGAACCAGACGGAGAGTCACCTCGACGAACCCCACTCCTCCTCCCCATCTCTCCCGCTGCCTCGTCAGGTTTGGAGAAGGCAGCTTTAAACACGGCGCATACTGGCGGGTGAGGATTCGCTGGGCGGGCCGCCAGTGCCCACCGAGCCTGACCTTTTCAACGGCGATCAAATATTAAAGGGAGATATTCACCGTGTCGCCGTGATGCGCCGTCTGTCCCTCGTGCGGGGTGGTGGGTACGCGCCCGCGGTCACAATGAACGATAATGGAATAAGCTAGCGATGTCTGCAGGGAGGAAGAACAGCTCTGGAAAGATCTCGGAGTCTCTCCTGCTCACAAAGGCAGGGATACGGAAGTCTCTCTGCCTCGGTGCCGTCTAATGGAAGCAGGTTTTACTGGAGATGAAGGTGTTTATAAATCAGGGGCTGTTTTAATTCCGTCTGAACCGCAGCCAGAGTCGGGAAATAAAATAGCACATTAACTTATAGTGCGCGATCACACCATCTGGAGATTTTGTCGAGGCTTTAAATCAGAAACATAGTAAAAAAAAAAAAAACACACACACACATGCAAGTTGGTCTTCCTATCTAAATGGGGACTGTCCATTCACTTCTATGGGAAAAACCCTAATCCCAGTCACAACACCCTTAACCTCTACCCATCCCTAACCTTAACCATAAGTAACCAACCCAAATACAAGACTTTTCGCATCTTTACTTTTTTGATTGCATTCACATTTATAAAACTAAGGTTATCCAAATAGGGACCTCAGAAGATGTCCCCAAAAGTAGGGAAATTTCAGGTTTTACTACACTTTGGGGACAATTTGGTCTTCAAATGTGATCTATGCAAACCCCCCCCCCATCCCCACACACACACACACACACACACACACAGACACACACACACACAGAAATTAGGTACCTATATCTTTGTGGGACTCCCTATGGGCATGACCCTGACCCCAACAATGACGAACTTATCCAGCCCTACCTTTAACAAATATAACCAAACAAAATACAGGACATTTTTTACTTTTTTGATTGCTTTCACAGGTTTGTATAGAATTGAGTTTATCGAAACACATACACACAAACACACACACACACACATAGAGACAAAAGGCCTGATTAAATTATCACAATCTACATTTACAGCAAACAGCCTAATATTGCTTGCTGTGGTGTCACACTATTAAAGGTGCCATCAGATTATCCAGCTACCAACCGGTGTGGGTTTAATATCCTAAAGTGAGGCGCAATCAGGGGCAATAAATGCTTCCTTGTGTAAGTTTAATAGCATTCCAGAAACACAAGAGATATGTCACCAGGAGAAAAACAATCGTGGCTGAAATTTTATTCTAAGTAGTAAATAAATAAATAAATAAATAAATACATGTGTATGATGAATGGGCAAAGGTATAATGGAAGACTCGTATTTTGAAATGGTCTGGGAGTGGGGGCTTGAAGCAGGGGAGAGGCGCCCATGCGGATGCCCGCAGTGTCCTCACGTATGTGGCCACAGGTGAGCTTTCCCAGCCCAAGCCCATTTTTCTTCTATGCTGCTTTTTAAACCTTGTTTTTTTCCCAGCCTTTTGTTTTTTTTTTTCTCTCAGGTCCGATACCAGGAAAATGAGGTCGGGTACGATTCATCAGGCGAAGGAATCCGGAATTTTCCAAACAACTTTTCGAATGTATTTGCATTTTCCTGGAAGAGTTCGACTGGTTCCGGAGGTTCTGGGCTCCACCTTGGTGGTGGGCAGGGCCGGCTCTAGCTACAAGCACAACAAGGGGTTGCTTAGGGGCCCCAAATTACCTCCGTTACAGAGGAAGTGAACTGATCAAGTATTCTTGGTAGGGGGGTGCCTCACAAGTAATGCTTTGACTAGGGCCCCTGTGAGGTAGAGCCAGCCGATCTATCTGTCTGAAAACTGTAACATGCCCCCATAAGGAGCTGCCAGAAAACGGGGGCAGGCGGTAATTGATTCACAGCCTAACCTGGCTGCCTTTTCCTAGGCCCTGGTACAGCTAACGGTTCCGGCTGGGTACCCCTCACTGAGCAGATGTCCAGCCGTCGAACTGCGGTCTCCCCGCCTCCCCATTTGCTCGATTAAGTGCCCAGAGAGATACCTCACTCCTGCCTCATTCTCACCGGAGAATCCCAGTGCGATCCAAGTCCTAGGAGGCTCACCAAACCGCTCACGGTACATACAACATACCCCAGAATGGAACGATATCACCAGTCCAGATCCTACCCTAGTGAGGCCAGGTCTGCTGCTTGCACCAACGGGGAGAGCATTAATTCAGATTATGACATAATTAGAAAACACCCCGGAATTGCGTGATGATAGCGAAACCGTGTCATATCATGACAGAGGGTCCCCCTGCTTGACAGAATCGTCATCCTACTGCCTGAAAGAATGAAAATGTGAAAAAACATTTTTAAATGAACAAAAGCATCCTATGACGGCATAGCCGACTTCTTGGTCTGGGTGTTGGGGGGACCGTGCAGGTAGTAGAGTGATGGCTGTTTGCGTCTCCAGTCTGGCTGGACTAGGTGGGGGAGAAGGTGTGGACCTGCAGCCTGGGGGGTCTAGTGAGTTTTGAGCTGCTATGGCTATTTTTTCACATATTTTCCATAAGATCGTCCTCAGCGAGGGTGTGCCACAGTTATTTAATGCCCTCTTTGTACATTCCGTAATCGCCGTGACGACATGAGGAGCATTCCACGAGCGACCGGGCATGTAATAATGAGGTCCAGGCGAGCTGGTACTGGAAAGCGGCCTGATACTAACCAGCAAGTTCGGCCACAGGAAGTGGGCTACTATTTAGCAGCCATGCGGGCGAGAAGCGCGATCGCTCAAAGGCTTCGTTAGAATCGATGGCTGGCCATCACTGAGAGTCCAACAAGGCTGAGCTCAGGCCTCAGAGAAGCGGTCAAGGTGATCGCTGGCTTTTGTCGTATCACGCGCGTATCAGGATGCGTCTCTCCGTCATTCACACCACGCATGCTAAACAACACGAGCGCCAGAAGGTGCGAAATTCTTCGCAATTTAAAGAAGCGCTCTGTAAAGAAAATAACAGCAGATACTTAATAATCAAACTCTCTCCCAGACACGTCTCTGGCTCCGTGCTGCCTAGACTGGCGCAGACATGGTTTTCCAGCTGCTTCTCAACACCGAGTGTCTACTTCATGATTATGTAAACTGCATGTAAATGGGAGGTGTTTATCTCGCATTATGCAGAGCATTGTATAAAGCAGGCTTCACTGTTATGCGAACAATGAGGTCTCAGCGGACAAGCGGCTCGATTTCTCTGTGACTGTTTGTTTTAGGTAGGATAATCTTATCTTAGACTTGGATTCCTTTAAGCAGAATGAAAGAGATTTTTTGGGTACAAAAATAATCATCCAACCCCTGTTAAAGAGCAATCCCAGTCCTGTTGCCAGCAGCCAAGGAATTCATAAGAATTTTGCATTATGGGAACAGATAACATTTGAGCTTGGAGTGCAGTTTTTTTCTGCAAATGTCTCACTGGTCCAACTGGGAGAAGGCCAGGATATACCCATTCACTTATAGTTAAAATGGGAACGACTGAGGAAAGCGACAATGTACTCATTGTCAGAGAAGCAGACACACTCACTCTAAGGACCATATAAAACTCAGTCTAAGGACTGCATCAAATTCACCTAAGGACTGTACCAAACTCACACTAAGGAGCATACACACTCACGCTATGGAGCAAACCAAACTCACTCCTTGGATCGTACCATGCTTACTGGACTGTACCAGACTCGGTTGCCCCATGAATTATGTACATTTCATAGGACTGGATTTTCAAGAACCCTGGCTGTAGCTCTCAGGAAAGCGGCCTGAGGCAGCCTTCTTAGTTCTGGAGTTCATGGCTGAGATGGCAGGCAATGCCCATCTTTGCAGCTCTGATTTATGGTCTTGCTTGTGGTCTGTAGTCATCCCTGGCGGCAAGATGGGAGGGCGTGTGCGATTCTCTCTCGCTCGTGCACAAAGACGGCCGGTTGGCGTGTGCGATTCTCTCTCGCTCGTGCACAAAGACGGCCGGTTGGCGTGCGCGATTCTCTCTCGCTCGTGCGCGATTCTCTCTCGCTCGTGCACAAAGATGGCCGGTTAAGGTCTGGTTTCACAGATTAGACCGTGCAGTTCCAGTAATGACTTCTGAAGTACGTGTATTCAAGGTTACACGATTACGGTGGAGAGCACCTCTAAACGGCTCACTGTGAAACTCCCAAGATACACTGCAAAGCTGCATTCTCCCACTGGAAAATTGTTATTTATTTGTCCAGTGACAAGCAGAGAAAGCCAATATTTTTTCCCTCAGGGAAAGTCGGAAAACTCTAAACATGAAGGGACAGCCATTATGTGTGTGTTTGGCACAATACGGGCAGGATGTATTTTGGAAAGCGGGGCTGTATCCTTCACAAACTGGGGCTGTCATTGCCACAGGTCCCAGCTCAGCTTCCAACCAGTCTGAGAATCACTGGCTGCTATTAATATGCCTGTCGGTCATCTCTGGGACTTGGGGTGCCGGACTGTCAGATCTCCTGTGTGGCCGTGTCCCTGTCTAGGCTTGCTGGAAGATGTAGCGGAGTGTTAGCTCAGCTCTTTCTGTCCTGAGACGCCACCCCCCCCCGACCCCGTTAAAATGACAGCTGCAGGGAAACTCAAACATGTCAATGAAGGACGAAAGTGATGCAAGAGTGGCAATAACAGAGGCAAAACCCACCCCTCCAATCCCAGCCCCATATGTAGACCTAACACTCTTTCTTTAATTTGAATGTATATGTGGGGGGGAGGTGAGTCATACTACTGTCCCTGACTCCTCCCAAACTAGGCAGTGCAGTGAAAAAAAGCGAATGTGGATGTGATCTTCCTCGGGGAACAGAAGACACTGTTTTTCAGCAAAATCAATAAACAGATTCATGCTGACTCAGGACAACAAAAGACTCTTTCATTTACGCAGAAGTGGCCATAATTACAGGATCTTTACTGCAGATGGACACCATCCCCCGATAAATCATTACTTCCAGGGTGCAGTTCATTAGGCTGAACTGGACTGTATTACTCACCAGTTAATCTACCGGTTTTGCTGTCTAACAGCCTGCTTGGATGCACCTGAATATTATAATGGAGCTCGAGTGGAACGTTTGGCTAAAATTTCACTGGTGTGCTCTGTCCACCTAAGACATTTTACAGTGCTATAAGGCAGTGTTTCTCAGTCCGGTCCTTAGGGACCACCAGACAGTCCACATTTTTGTTCCCTCCCAGGGACTGTCTGAGGGTCCCAGAGGACGGGGTTGGGAGACACTGCTTTGCGGTAGCCTAGCCACTGAATTAACCAGCTGTGCATATGGCTTCCATGAAGAAGAAACATCACTGATGGGATGGATTCATATTTCCGCACGTTCAATACGATGTTAATAGCAGTGGGGTGACTGCCACTACAACAAGACCATCGATAAACACCACCAAGGCTTTCATTAAGTTTAGTGCATTTAGCTCATTTTCACCCAAGGAGACATTTAATGGTAAGACTTAAACCAGTGCATTAGTAATGACAGGATCGATTTTAATATTGAGGTACTTTTATTTTGAAAATGTTTTCTGCATTTCAGGACCTCACCCTATGGATCTCTTCATTCCCATTTGTATGGAAATGAGCATTTAAATGGCTTATAAAGTTATGTTGGTAAGATATTTTCTCAGTTTTGGATTAAGCGTAGACTAACCGAAACTAACAGTGCATTTTGAAGTCCCTAAACTCAGACATTCTTTACACACCAAAGGACACCAAAGACTCATTCACAAACAGGCTGATCCTAACGGTACTGCTTGGATTTGTGTAGAAGATTCCTCCTCTGATCCTGATGTTGGAAAGGGTGGATTTGGGGGGGGGGTGAAGTTCTCTCATTAAATATGGAAGGAGAACATTCTAAGGTGGTGATGTCAGGCAGCGAAAACATTGCAGTGCGTCTCTCAGTAACCTCTTCCCATCTGAATGCTTCCGCGGTTTTTCCTCCCTTCCTGAGTTGCAATACAAATCTGTAAAAGCACTGAACAGATAAGCAAGGATACTAGAATAATGGGATCCTGAACAACTGCTTCAGCGTGTGCAAGTGCAGCCTTTGTGAGTCTCAAAGAGTCCCCTGTCTCTCTGTGTAAAACGCCTTCATATTCCTCGCTCAGGACCATATGGATAAAATTCACAACGTGTTATTACTATGAAAGTGGGGGGGGGGGGGTTAGGGTCTCAGTGGCCTGTTCAAAGCCAGACCTGGCCCGG
Organism: Hyperopisus bebe; assembly: GCA_026777045.1. Classification (NCBI taxonomy): domain Eukaryota; kingdom Metazoa; phylum Chordata; class Actinopteri; order Osteoglossiformes; family Mormyridae; genus Hyperopisus; species Hyperopisus bebe. The sequence goes on along the minus strand of JAODJW010000050.1, from coordinate 9,062,016 downwards.
CCCCTCGTTTTCCACATTGTGAAGTATCGACTGATGCATAAAACAACCTTGAGATCTCACCCGTCATCAGTGGGAAGACGTGACCTTCTGAAAGTTGCAGTTCAGCTGTGATTTCCACTTTCGGGTGGAGGTTCATGTTATTGCTTCTCATCTAAGGGTGAGACGGCCTTGCCAAAAATTTCACAGCGCAGAAAATCCCCACCTCCGACTTTCAAGTGTTCAAAAAAAAAAAAAAACATCTCACTGTCAATCCTGCTACCCTAAACCAGGATAAGGGGTCAGCGCATGGATGGATGGATGGATCTCACTATTAATCTCACCGTTCTCCAACTCTTTTCTCCCTCGTTTGGTTTTCTGGGCACGTGTTTTCAGTTCAGATCACCTGTTCCTGTATCTTATTTCCAGAATACAATTTTACTTTCAGTTTTTATACAACTGAACAAGATAATACACAATAACCTCGGTACACAAAGAACATCCACACTCAACTATTCGAGTCAAATTGCCCCTTTCGATTGTGATGTCACTTCCTGAACAGAGCCCATTCTTCTGTAGTGATGTCACAACCAAGCCCTCACGGGCAGGGGTCGATCCCTGAAGGCGGCATGTCTGTTCTCCATAAAAGGTCATATCAGCAGATGGCCCCTCCCCCTAAAGGAAGCCACTCACATGATTTCAATACCAAAGGTAGTCCGGTGTATTTTGCCATCTGTGCTCTAATTATGCTGTCACCTAACAAGAGCTTGCTCTGTGGTAATAAGTAACGATCTGAAGAAAGGCTCCATGCCAAAGGGAGCTAAAGGTGAACCACGATGAAGTGCCCATCCGGCTTGTATCGGAAAAAGGTCTGTTTCATTCAACCGGTGTTTTGCTTATTTATTTGCCATGTTGCCAAAATTAGCTCCAACAAATGTAGCAAATGTAATCATCAGAGCCCTTTGTGAGACCCATATCTCCTGGGGTGGGGGGATGCTATTTTCCCTGTTCTCTGTCACCCTCTCAGTGAAAGTAAAGCTCATTTCACACAAAGTTGTGAATTCTCCGCACTCATTATTTTGCAGAAAAGCCAGCCCCATACCGGACCCCGACGCCAGTGACACAAATTGAATCAGCGGTCCGGGGGGGTATGGGTGACTGGTGGGAGATTACACACTCGGATTCAGGAACATGTTTACTCAGCAGAACCATTACAGGGCTATTCGAGGCCGGATCGGCACACTTCATCGGCTTCTGGACGCCGATTTGACGTGAAGCTCCATTAGTTGGGGCGAACGAAGGTGAGAACATGGTCAGCACATGCGTGGTTAAAGATAAACCGGATGCAGGCGGGACGGGCAGCCCAGACTCTAAAGCCTCCCTTTCAGCCAGTATAAAGTATAATGAATCCGTCGTAAAGAAATCCAGTATGTTTGCTCACAAACCAAATAGCTGGAGGAAAGTGTTGTTTTTAATATGCTGTTATGACCTGTTCAAACGCCGAACGCACTTGTCCGTCAAATAGATTAACTGAACTGGAAAATAACCCAGAATAATGGAAAGATGTATAATGATCACCTTTCTATGTCATACATAATGATTAAGGTTACTGAGATTGCAGCTTATTCCTCATAAGCTGATTCAACAGTCAAAATAAAACAACACATGACTGGCAGATTTTTTCATATGGGCTGAGTAAGTAGTAATAAAAACAGATATGCATTTTGATTTCAGTTTATCAACTTACATTTGTATTTGTCTTTTGTAGTCCAGTGCGTGTTTCCTTTATTATGTTTCATATATTTACTCTCACACAGATGTGCTCTTTGCCTGGGATATCTTGAGGCAAGTCCTTCTGGGGGGTAGGAGTTTGGTCTGGGAATTACGCCCCACACAGGACCAGGAACAAACACACCCGCTTAGGGTGATGTG
>JAODJW010000050.1:9046762-9060008 GCA_026777045.1 Hyperopisus bebe | reverse complement strand
CTGGGGGGTAGGAGTTTGGTCTGGGAATTACGCCCCACACAGGACCAGGAACAAACACACCCGCTTAGGGTGATGTGTGCATGTGATGTGTATGCCTGTGCCCTTCCTGTGTGTGTATGTGCGCGCGTGATGTGTATACGTGATGCGTGTGTGGCTGCATGCGTGTGTGATGTGTGCGTCTGAGCGTGAGTGTGGAGGTGATGGAGTGAAAGCCTCACCACGGCAGTCTCTCGACTTTATCCGGACGCTTCTGCGATGCTCCGGGAGTTAATCAGTTGAATAATGGCCTTTGGATTAGCTCACATAAATCTGGATCCCAACAATCTGCTCAGCTCTGCTAATTAAAAACACAGAAAGGCGTTGACACTCAGGAGCTTAAGGGAACCCTTAAATCTTCCTCACACCTTCGCGAATTAATTTCCCTGCCAGTGCGTGGATCTCTATTAGAGGCCTGGCCGTTAATTACACGCGGACAAACCGTCGACCCGCTGCCCACGGGACTGATGTGTCCATGTAATTGCGCTCTGCCGTCAGTGATGGCTTTCTGTTGTGGGGACGGCATCTGTCACCCGGAGCGACACGCTGTGGAAACCGCAGGAGGCGGAGGATGGTTAGGGGCGAGGAGGTGATATGCTGGTGAACCAGCCGCCGCGTTCCCTGCACGGGGGCCTCTCAGCTCGTATTTATCACGCTCTTCTTCTGGAAATTAAGATGCTTGTTAAAACGGAAGCCAAAAAAAAAAAAAACAAACTAAGAGGCATGAGAAAGAAGTGGATGTCCACAGATTCAAATGTAGACGGGGACTGCTAAATCTGGCCGAGCGGAAGACAGTCCAAAGACACAGACCAGCGAGCCCAACGCGACTTGTCTGTAAGGCGTAGGTGGGTGAGCACAACTATGGGGAGGGGCTGAGAGAGTAACAGCTTTTACAGTGTTTATTTAGCCGAGTTGGGGATACATAGGCGGGCTGTCTTCCCTGTGGACCATGGCATGTGATCGTAGGGGAAAAAGGATACAGCATCACCAGTCAAGTCCAAGATGGGGGCTCATGTCAACCACTCACTGTTACCAGCTAATCAGAGACAGCTGAGCACGTAAGGCCCCCGTCAGGCTGAATGCGGTAGGCCCCCGCCACGCTGAGCATGTAAGGCCCCCGCCAGGCCACAATCCTTCCCTGGGGGCCGAGACGAGGTCTTCCTGTGGTAATTGCTCCGGGGGGATGAACTCTCCCGTTGTCTCTGAGTAACGGCCATTCATCATGGCCGCCTCACGGAGACACTAATGCTCTCCTTCCTGCCTGGATGAGGGCTTGTCAGGGACGATGTAGGCCAGTCTTCTGCACACCTTGCTGGGCTTACCCTGCAGGCGAGTCCTGCCCACCCGGGGGGGTCACTCTTTTTGTACTCGACATGCCCAGGGGGTTCACAGGGCCATTAATTAGAGCATTAATTATGACACCGCAATTAATACTGAAAGCCATTTAATTAGTCTGGTTAATCAACTGTGATCAGCTGAGATGGCAATTAATTATCTCCGAACCAGCTCCAGGTGATGATCTCTGATAAGTCCTGCAGAACTTCTGCAGGAGAAGAAAAGGCTGTGAGGTTTACGAAGGATCATGGGACGTCATTATCATTAATTAACGCTATTAATTGAAATATCCAGGTGTGTCTGTGGCAATAAGCATGAACTTAAGTGGATATTAGCCAAACCAAGCAGACAGCTGTGTGAACTAAAAGACAAACATCACTTTGACTGTGAGGTCAGTTTTTTTCCACTTTTATATATTATCATTTTGAGTATTTCTTTTTACTTTTATTACTTTCAGGATCTCCCAGAGAGATTAATATGTTTCCATTTATCTATCTTCCAACAGCTTCTGCTTCAGGGTCACCAGGGAGATGAATATTATTTTTTAATGCGTATTTATATAGGCATAAGTATGCCTTTGCATGCTTAATGTTAATTTCTAATTTGCTAAAAAAAAAAAACACGCTCCATCTCAAAACACGCTGTCTGTTTACACAGCGATTTCAAAGCTGGGATTCTGTCGAGAAAGCAGAAAGGCTTTATCGATTCTGCATTTCTGTCCATCCTTCCGCCGTTATCTCCGCCTGCACATCTCGCGCAAAAACAGATTTGGGTTTTCGAGCGATTTAAATGCACGACAAACAAATATGCAAATTACGCGCACCTGCAAGCTGCCGGAATGCTAAAGTCTCCCTCGGATCGCAGGAGCCGGATCTGTGGGAGGATCCGTGTGGGTTAACAACTCCCGACCCAGAATGCTGAATTCCACACACGTACTCGGATTGCTGCACACTTTTCAGAGGCAGCCTGTCAAACCTTTGAGGTTCATGAAAGTGCCTGAGATAAGGGGCGGCTTAAGGCGCACGCCGGCGGGGGGGGGCGCTCCGAAGCTGAAGGAATTCCGGACCACCAGCACCAACCTGCTTCCTGTTTCACAGAAGGGCATGGCTATCAGGGTGTTCCCACAGTCAATGTTCCACCGGACTCGGAGAGCAAGCCGGCCCACGGCGCGCCAAATTGCCCTCGATGCCCCCCAGCTACAAAACAGGCGGCCCCGAATTTGGAAATTGGCCTGTCCGTCTCGTTCTGGTGAGGTGATGATATGACACAACGTGACAGGACTTCCTGGACTGCTCTGAGAACAATAGTATGGAGAGGACCACTCAGGAATCAGCAAATCAGACCGCGGGGGGATGTGTCATATACACAGCTCCCTGACGCGGTTAATGGATTTTGGAGGGTGTGCACTGCGCCATAACAGCACCGTAATAACTGGCTGGCTGACAGCCACTGGACCGGATCTGGGCTTTCCGCATAGCTCCTCTGTGATCACGATGATCTGTATCCACTAACGTGGTCGGGGCTACAACCAGCAAACTGGCTGCTAATCGCCTATGTAGCACGTCCATAACGCTAATCGCTAAATGCTAAATAATAATAGAAAAAAAAACATTGCAATCTCGAAAATCTGTGACTCTCCATAAGACAAATATGGGCTTCAGTTCTGTACAACAGATATTCCCTCTCAATGCTCTTGTACGAAAAAACGAAAACAAAAACATTCCTAACAGGGACAGGGTCTAAGTTCAGCCTATTACAGAAGTTTCTTTTGATCTTTTCTCGTTTATTTCGTTGAAAATGGGCAGGTGAACAGCTAGACTGGGAGGACTGAGTCTCAGGAGGGAAGCGGCTGATGTATCCTCTGCAGAAGGTGCCTGGGCTCAGCCTCTCCGGTCAATATCAACCCGCGGAAAAGTGCAAGCAAGTGTCATGGGAAACCGACATCTGCTAAAGAATGAAATATGAACGAGAATAAAACTCGCTGAAAAGCGAAGCGCACTCCCCGCTTGCCCGTATGACCTCTGCAAGAAGTTCGCTCCTGCCAGCTGTTACTGCATTGTGCTCAAAGTGTCGCTCCGCATCCTATAACCGATGTTCATATTTAAGCCCCCAGCGTATCGGGGCAGCCGGGCTCCCCGTAGCTTATGAGGTGGCCCACATGTTTGCGGACCAGTGCCAACTTGGTGGACCAATGAGCGGAACACAGACTCCTGGAAAAGCGAGAGCATCCCCCCCGCGTGTCCAAAAGCGGCTGGGGGCGGCCATTAGTGTGGGCTGGCATCGCTGCTGGGGATCCGACTCTCAATCAGCGGAGGCGCCGCAAAGGAACTCCGGGCTGTCAGTCATTCGCAATCAAAAAAAACAACTTTCCCCTGCATGAATCCGCTCTTGCATATTCATGAGTACAGAGTTTGAGACCCCCCCCCCCCCCAGCCCCTGGCAGTGACAGAAACGAACCGAACATTTTGGAAACAAAAGTCTCCCTAATTAGTGGCAGGGCCAGCACCACGAGCGCCACCACCACGGTGGCTGTCTGACGGCACGACAGAGAGCGGGCATCGAGTGCGGGATAACGAGGCCTGTAATTAGAATCAGACGCAGCCCTGCCGTCGTTACGGACGAGAGAAGCTAAGTTGGAGCAACAGTAAAGACGGCATCATGCCAACTTTGCAACACTATATAGCACTGCTAATGCTAATGCTACGTAGCAGTGTTAGTGTTACACAGCAGCACCGAAGCTACGTAGCGGCGCTAATGCTAGCTAGCGCCACTAGCCTCTTGCTAATGCTACTAACAGTGCTAATGCAAATGTGGTACGGTGTTCCTGCACAGATGTTTGTGCAAAACAACAGAGCAGGAATAAGACAATTTCTCACCCCTGCCAACCTACGTACACACACTCAAGGCCTCAGGGCCACTGGACCCCATCATCACGGGGCTGTACTTATTTCAAAATACACTATTTCATAGAGTCATGGAGGACAAAGTGGGAGACACATGCCCACAGTGACAGCACGCTTCCTGCCGGCCGCATGGTGAGAATTCACACCTCCCATCAGTGGAATAGTGGCGATCAGGCTCTGTGTCAGCTGTCACTCTTTCCTAGGCACCAAATTGAATCTGTGCAAAGCCCAGAGTACCACCACCTCCCCCGATGTTCAGGATCGAAGCTAACATGCAGAACTCTAGCTGTGAATACACGGCCTACAGGCAGTGTAGTGGTTAGTAACAGGAGCAGCTGCTGGTCCATGTCCACAAAGGAAACTTAGCTGCTGAAAGGGAAACACAGCCAATCTCAGAGTAGGGGGCACCCTGGAGAGGATACCAGCCAATCAAAGGGCAGAGGACACTCCAGAAAGGACTCCATTCAATCACAGGGCAGAGGACATCCTGCAGAGAATGCTGACCAGACACAGGACAAGGGACATCCCAGTCAGGATGCCATCCAATGACAAGGGAGAGCATGCAGACTCCATACACACACACACACACACACCCACACACACACACACAGAGCTAGGTAGGACTCCACAGGCCCAAGGCTGAACTACCCACCGAGCCACCATACTGCCTGTATTTAGTCCTGCTTTTACTACCAGTGAAACGGTGAGGGTGCAGTCACTGAGCAGCATGATGTCTGCGTGTGAGGCTTCCAGAATGTTCCGAGAGAGCTGCTCCTCTATCACTGGGATGGGCTCTGATCTGCACCCGCACACTTTCTAAGGCACGTGACACGTGCTGCCACGTGAACCACGCACGAGGAGCCGGTTACCGGTGTAAGAAGACAAAAAAAAATCCAGAAGCTTCTCCTCTGACTTGAATGGTGGGGGGAGTGACATAGCAACGAAACATCGGGTGAGTACCCGCTCTCGTTCTTGGATCGCACTTCATAATAAATCCACAAAGATGACTTTGGGCCAAAGAGCCCTTCGGGGGGGTGTGGGTGGGGTGTCCGTGTCAAGAGAGTGAGGACACGCTTCAATATGGGGGGGGGCTGTATTTAATTACAGCAGCACCCACCTGCCCAGCTCCCAGCCCCCCTGCAAGAGCCTCAGAGAGCCTACCCCTCCCCAGCTGTGCCTCAGCACCTCCTTTGTGGGGGGGGGAATGGAGGAGGGCTGCGGTTGAGGGTTTGTGCCGGTGGCGAGAGGAAGGAAGATTAAAAAAAAAAATGCAAAAATACAAACTCCTGAGCAGTCAGAGGTCACCGTCACCGGCGTTCAACTCATCTGTGATGAATATGTTGGCATGCTGTGCTTCTGGAAGATGCTGCTGGGATGGGGGGGGGGACGCATGTGGAGCTTAGGATACACACCAGCCCCCACCCGAATCACATCAGGCCCCCCAACGCAGAAAGCTTCGCTAATGTGCTTCATGCTGTCACTGTGTCCTTGTTCTGTACCCTATGCCCCCCCTCCCCCGACTCCCCCTGGTTAGACAGCACACCTGTGTAACGCGGCACTGAAAAATCGATTCCGCCGCTCGCGCGTGTCTCACGTCCAGCCCAATGTCTGGCGCCTGACAATTTATTGTGACACGTTCTCGTCTGCTGTGACGTCTCTGATGCATCGAGTGACAACTGATTCCAGGCCTCCTCCCCTTCACCATCACGCCCCCAAATCGGTGCAAAGAAGAACTAAGCTACAGGACCAGAACAGAACCTGCTGAAAAATCCCACCTGCTTAAAAAAAATCTGAGAAAGAATTTCAAACACTGCATTTTAATGCTGAAACATTCAAAATGTCCTGACAGATGTTCTGCCTTCTGGGAAACAATCTAGAGTTTATTCCAGACCAGATCTTCATCCTGGCACCAGAATTCAGTTCCCATAGGATGCGGAAGCAGGAAGTGACATAAACATCAACGCTGAAAGTCTGCAGACATCACGCCCGGACCATTTAACCTGAGAACGGGGTAAATCTGAGCAACGTGTCTGGCTTTAAAGTCATTAGGTCTACCCATCGCTCTGCCACTCTGACCGCGGCTGCTGAATGACATCAGGTCTCCATGCACACGGCAGAGGGCAGACCTGGCAGATGTGAAGCGGGGGGGTCACCTGCAGAGGCTTCTAAGACTAATCCTCCCTATGTCCTTACTGAGAATTTAAAAATGGATACAGCAAGTGTCACCAGACCCACTCCCTTACCCCCGCCCCACGTTTCCCCAATAGTGTACGATGGCGATGGGCTTGCCCATAGGGGGCGTGGTGTTTAACATGCCCTGGTCTGCTGTCGGCTTAGCCGGACAGGCCGCGGTGCAAGCGATGTGCCAGGGGATTCATTAAATCCCTTTCCAGTCAAGGCCAGACGCCAAGCTCTCGAGGTGGCTTTCAGTGAAACTGGCTTTTCGGATCAACCGCGTTATCGAATCCGGTTTGTTTATCCATCTGCGTTTGAAATTTACAGAGTCAAATTCATGCAGTTTTTTTCAGATCTTAATATCAATAGGTTTTCATTTGTGTTATGGATTTTTTTGTCTATTATTTGTCCGTTTATCTGTATAGTGATATCTGACTAAAACGACACGTTGCTTTTCAGGAGAGATTAAGCTGAAATCTCGGATCGGCTATTCCGCTGGGCTCTGGAGAAATGGGAATCGATCAGTTTACAGGCTGCCGTAGTGAGAGTTCCAGCAGGCTGCGAATCACAAACTTCCTGCCCCAGGCCAGGATCGGAACAGTGAGGAGGTCTGTTTAATTACCCGCCAAAACAAAATGAGTATGAAGCTGTAGGTCCCTACCACGGTAAATCTGAGCGGCATGGATTTTCCCCTGGATTGTTGAAAAGCGTTTATGACTGGCTCTCTGTTAATCTGCAAATAATTTCACCGCTAAACATTCATAATGCCTTTTAAGTGGAAATTTCCAGAACAGACCTAATGTAATTCTGTAATAATACCTCCGATGCTAATTCAAACACGGCCATTCAGAGGGAAATGCAATGACAGGGGCCAGGCCAAAAGAGGCAGGGGGGTGGGTNNNGTGGGATTATACACAGCTTTGGAAATGCGTCAGAAATGTGACCTGACTACATTCCTGTGTTGGGGGTCCAAACACTGCCCCCCCCCCCCCCCACAACATTCTATCTCTGTCCGACCGCGGGGGTGGAGAGAACCCGTCTCTTTTGTGCGGGTCCCGATGGTAACACGTCGTCAAGGCAACCGCCTCCACTCTCCCTCAGTCCTGATGGGGGCTGCTGCTCAGGGCTCCCCCTGGGGGCACGTGGGAGGAGAGCGTCAGTGACCGTGGGGGTCACCAGTCATTTGAACAAAAAAAACAGAGAAAGGCCCAGAATGGTCTGGTTTGACAGTGTGTTGGGAGCTGGTCTGGCTTTCGGAGCATGTGCAGTAAGGGGTACTTGGCTCTGGGTGATGCTCGCTAACATGCTAACATGCTAACTTGTGAAATAAAATCTGGTGCCATAACGGCCCCTCGCCACCTTTTACATCAGGCCCCATTACAATCTGCCCTCCAGGTGCCTGATGCCAAGCCTTCCATCTCCCCTCTATCCTGCAGAGTGGAGAAGGGCCATGCTGAGCATTATGGGTAAGTTAGGCTGTTGGCCAACAGCCCTAGAGCCCAAGCTGGAGATAAACTTCTTAGGAGTTCAGGTGGGGGGTTGGGGGCAATTTGTTCATCCTACCAGCAGCTATATCGACAGCTGCTTGAATGATGACAACAGCTGAATATAAACATAGTGGGGAGGGGCAAAATAAAGTAATGTTTGACTCTGTGTAGACAGCGGAGCGGTCTTCTCCGCCGCAGCGGTAATCCGCCGGTTCATCCTCGCCCGGCGGCTGGGCAAGCCGCCCACCGAAGCCCCGGCTGTCTCGCCCCATGGTGTCTTAGGATTTGCCTGAGTCAGTGGAGCCGCGTTTTGGCAGCGAAACAGAAGCAGGTGGCAGGCGGCCCGGCACAGTCCTCCTGCAGGGCTGCTGGCCGGCAGCCGCGGGGTCAGGGTGGGGGGTTAAGCGCTTTCTCCCGTAACAGGTCCCCGCAGACCCCGGGCAGAAGAGCGCACTCGCTTTCGCCTCTTTTCCGTGGCTGCCTCAGTTTGCGCTGCCGTGTTTTCACCACGCAAAGGCTCTATAGCCAGGGACCCAATGCCACTGTACACCTGCAAAGCATCATGGGTGGATGATTCTCATGTAACCATCAACCTCATTTTCGAAACCTCTGTATCATTACCGCAAAGGTGTCCATTTAATGTTAATTTAATAAATCGAAAAATAGTTTTTGTATAGTTTTACTATACGAAAAATGTTATAGATTCCAGGTCTTGCGATAATGACAAAAATCAGTCAAAATCAGATAAAAATGTTAATTTAAAAATATACAATATTTCAGTTTCAAGTAACTGAGCATGAATGTTAATGAGCATGACTGCTAATAAGCAATTTTTAAAAATGAGAAAACGTATTGGCTTTCTTAATGGTCTTGATGTTTTCAGACTGTTGCGGTAATGAGATTTTTAAGGACTTGTTCTGGGAAATGTGAAATTTTCTGTAAATGTTTTTATAATTTACGCTTACAAAACACTTCACCTGGTTATTAATGGCTAAAAAAGAAATTTGGTGATGCAAGTCTTTTTAAATACGTTTGAAATCTTTGAAACCAAGATTTCATGAGGATCACCTGGGTAAAGCCGCCACCACGAGCAGATCAGCTACATCACTTTGACCCTGCTTGAAGCTTCTGGGGCGTTACTGCATCCATGAGCTCAGCCTGCCTCCCTCATCAACCTGGATTTCCTATCAAAATGAAGTCGCTGGAGGACCAGGCACCCGAGCCAAGGCTGGCTTCCGGAACATTCCCGGTATGTCAAGCTGGCTCTCAGACGGCGTAATCTTCTGTAAAACTAAACCTGGCCGAACACAGACCTCGCAAATGCATCCGTGCGTATGTGAATACTGTACCAGTCTGGACACCTTCCTGTTCAGAACGTACAATATGTCTCATGTTGTCATTTTTCATTGTTTCCATTAATGAATTCAACAGAAATTACTTTAATATATTTCCCCCCAGATATATCTTGCTGTCTGTGATACATAAAAAAAGCATGTCTGTTTGAAGACGGCAGCCTGCCTGCTCTCAAGTAAACAAATTCATCACTCGAGTGATATTAATCTTCCGTATGATCATAACGTTAGCTTGCGTTCCCCTCCGCATCCTACACAATCAAACGGCAGCTTCAAAAGGACTGTGCTTTCGAGCTAATCTGTGCTAAAAGAAATCCTTTATTATCTGTGAATCTGAGGGAGAATAGGTACTCCACTTGTGCTTCCCATTTTAATTTTTTTTGCCAGTTTTTCAAGGTGAGAGCGATCCACATACTGGAATGTCTAACTGCATTTATCGGGAATGAATTACGGTCATTTGTAAAGCTTATGATTGTCCTGGAACACCTCCTATTGAAGCTCTAGCTCTTATGTTTTTTGGAATATGAATAATTCAGATGCTGTCCTGGAACATAAAGTACTCATATTATACAATCATGTGTAATAACACAATTTCTGCTGTTTGTGTAGAGACTCCATCTCCATGTAACTGTATTTCGAAGCATACAGACTCTCTCATATCATTAAAAAGTTTACATCTGTTTGGTCTCAAAGGCGACTCATCTGACCGGTGATTGAGCTGGCTATGTATAGAAATACATCTAGAATATAACAGCAAAATAACATAAAATTAAAAATTGAGAGAGCAATACATATTTTAAAGTAATGCATATCATTGATTATGAAAAGCCTGAGTTTCTTTTATGGTGTTTTTGCATAGTTTTCATTAAAGTGCATCGCCATGACTAACATGTATCTGATTAGTAAACTCCAGTTGTCAATCAGGTGCCAATCTGCCAATTAGATAAGCACACATACTGCAAGGTGCATAGGAAAGGGGCCTAAAGCAGACCTAAGGGGGACAGGGAGATGGGCTGTTTTCCATTTGCAGTTACAGTCCTGAGACCCACGACTCTACTCCCCATTACCCCCCACCCCCCCAGGCGTGCATGATTGATTGTGCATCTATGGTAGCTGTGGCAGGTTTTTAAACCAGAACGGAGTTCAGGAAACGGGATTTGAGCCCAGGCACAGGAGGACGTGGCCGTGTTAGTCAGCCGCTCGGCTAAATGCTACCGTCAGAACACACCTGATGGATGGCGGCCGGGCTCGGTGTGGAGAAAAGGGAACCAGCGTAGGTTCAATTTGTCCGTCACTGCCTCCACCAGAAGCCGTGGGACGTCTCAAGGTGCCTGTGTGTCCGCGCCCCCCCCCCCCCGGAAGATCATGTAATATTAAACTCTCTGAGCAGAGAAAACATAAACACGCGTAACTCCATCTCCATGGTGATGCGCCCGTGTCTCAGCCTGTCTCCGGGATGCCGCCACTGACCTTGAGATCATCGCAGCCGCCCCTCCCACAGAGCACCAAAAAAGGGCATTTCCTGGTACCTGTGTCCCGAGAATATAAAAGATGTTCATTTCCAACAGCCACACATGAAACAGTTCCGTTTTATTTCGTGCTAATTAACCCCTGACTGCTGGTGTAATGGTACCCAGTGTCCGGGGACTCATTTAAACACGGAACCATGGTGCAGGACGACATTTATCACACACGTACTGCTGGACGCTTTCCAGAGGAGAGTGTCGCTAAAATCTCTGCCCCCGCGTTCACATACAGCACAAGTGATTTAAAGTTCTGCACCTTTACGCTGGTTCACGGTCTGTCACGGTCACACGTCGCCGCCGCATCGTCCCTGCCCATCCTGAAGGACTGTGACAGGCTACGCACGTGTGTCATTCCACACGTTTCCTACCCAAAGTGACACATGCACCAGGCTACGCCTCCCGCCCTTCCAAGGGGACCTTCTGTGTCCCTGTAGACTCCGGAACCTCCTCACCAGCGCAGTTAATGTTCCCACGTTTCGGAGGCCGACGTTCCGCCCACGGCCCGAACAGGCGCCTCTACATGGAACGGTGCAGAACGGCAAACCAGGTGACGAGAGTCCGTTTTGTCTGAAGCTCTCAGAAAATGAGCATTTACGATGTACTATTATTCCTGCTGATTGCTATTCTTTCATCAGTAGCGGCCCTTTGACAGAGATACTCCCAGAGCTACTCATATTTGATATTTTATATATATTTTACATTCATAATTTAACTCTTTCCTACCTGGTCTTCCATGAACAGTTCACTCAAGTTTGTTATTCTGAGCAGCCAATGTGATCAGATGCCGTCAGTATGGGTTCCTTACTATGTTGGTTAAGGGCCTATATAAAATAAACTGAATTTAATTGATTTCACACCAGGTGTTATGGTGAATTCTATCTGAATACAGAACAACTTGAGCGAGTATAGCACAGTGAGTGCAGCACAGTGAGCACAGCACGGTGAGGATAACATAGAAAGCACAATGAGGTCAGCAGAGAGAGTTCAGTGTAGCAAGAACAGTGAGTACAGCATAGCAAGCATAGCACAGTGAGTACAGCACAGAGAGTACAACACCGTACAGCGAGTACAGCACAGCGAGTACAGCACCGCACAGTGAGTACAGCACAGTGAATATAGCACCGCGCGAGTACAGCACAATACAGCAAATACAGCAGAGCAAAGCAAGTACAGCCCTGCTGATCAGCAGAGTAAGACAGCACACAAGTGTAGGAAGGAAGGTGGCCCCCCACTGGTTGAAAAACCGACTGCCCCCCACCTCCCGCCCCCCACACTCAGCGCCATATGTATTTTTTGTCAGCCGACATTTTTTTTTTCTTTTTCCAGAACATTCCACACAAAAGCCCAGAGGTTTCTCAGCATTATATCTTACAAACGCTATGCCGGAAGCTTTCGGGGGGAGTCCACAATGTAACGTAGACAAGGCACGCAGTTTTTTTTATCCCCCCCCCAAAGCATGAAAAGAAAGCTCAGGCTATGATTTGTGGTCTGCACCCCCACGCCATTGCTGCCACACAGAGTTTTTACCCCGCTAATCAATAACGTACGAGAGAACTGGGCGAAATCGCCGCTTTTCATCAGCGTGACGGCGATTATGATCTCGAGCAGTTTTTCTTAAGTTACAGATTACTTTTCCCATGAGGCAAAAGCGATTTAAATAATAATGCATTTACGGATCTTTCGCTGATTAGACATGCCGTGTTATGTTCCTGAACGGCAGGCTCTCGAGGTAAAGCCCCTTTTGTGATGTATGCATTAAAAGTAAAGGCTGGCCACGGAGGAGGAAAGGGGTTATGAATAAACCAGACGAGCCCGGCTCGGAAACTCAAAGGCGCCGTCTTCACTTGCGAAAAAAAAACGATAACATGAAACGCACAGAAAAAACACACACAAATGTGCATGTCTGCACGACTGGTCCTTGTGTTTAATTCGCGTTTTACCAGTGTGTGTAATGTACAAAAAAACGGCATGCGAACCGTTTTACACATAAGACAGCGCTGACGTCATTGTTTTTAACAAAGGGACGTGCACAGAATTAAAAACCAGTGTCGGTTTTTGTCAGACAGAGCTCGGAGAGCGACCCTAAAGCGAGCGAGGCCCGCGTGGCTGTCCCGAAGAGAGGAGGGGTGTTTAAGGGCCACTCCCAGTCTTAAGGACCCGTGCAAGAAACACAGCCTGTACCCACTGATCTTATCGTGGGCACACTGTGAGGTTGCTGCTGTCAGGGTCAAGACACACACACACAGACAGACACACACACTGAGCATTCAGATGCTGGTAGACCCAGCATACATTTACATGCCTTGCTTACTGACATTACACATTCCCTCAGAACACTTACTGTTCAGGACCAGTCAGTCTCTGTGTGTAATATCAGGCATGGTCATTAAGGGTGAGGTTCATGTTCAGGCCGCTCTGTCAGATGAGGGGGG
>JAODJW010000050.1:9015669-9038824 GCA_026777045.1 Hyperopisus bebe | reverse complement strand
ATTTACTGCAGCCTGAGTCACACAGCCCCCCCCCCCCACGCCTCCCCCCCATGGCCACTCATATCACCCATGAGCCTTGGTTACAGCCACGCTGTGCGAAGGACCTAATGACCCACGGCGCCCCCTGCTCTCCTACAGTCAGCATTACACGCTGTATTATTGGGGGGGGTGGTTCATCAACATATAGAGGAAAGAGCAGCGGGGGGGGCGGGGTATGAGGATAAACATTCCTGCAGGCCTCTAGTTCTTACTCCGTTATGCCCCTCCATGGATATTTCACATCAACGTCATTGCTGGTCCTCGGCCGGCGCGATAATCACGAATTTAACGCCGGCAGTCTTTAACGAGTGCGCCCCCTGCTGTCCTCACCTGCCGCCCGGCCAGCTGCTCTTAATTCAATCCCGGCTGCCTCAGTAAAATATAAATTCAATTGTTTTTCCATTCAATTTATTCGCGCGCAGCGAGTCCTCCCTGAACACCCCCCCCACGCCCCCCCCCAAAGGTCTTAAAGAGAGATTTAGCATCAGCATTACAAGTGGATCTTAATCCAATAAATTAAGAGGAGGACTGCATACAAGCACAGCAGTGGTGGTTCACATTATAACTCTGATTCGGCGGTGTGGGGGGCGGGGTCATGTGTGATTGACAGGGAGGGAGAGGCACGCCTCAGGGGGCCTGCTGTGCTTGCTGACCTCACACAGGTCTTAATGAATAATTTACGAGGGTATTCCTGACTGTTCCTGACCCCCCCCCCCCTTCAGTTTCCATAGGTAGTACATTCCACATATTGAATCACCTACTGGTATCATCCCAAAGATCAGGAATGGGGGGGGGGGTGATTTCCTAGCACCCTAACTGCCAATATCCGGTACTGAGTCCATCACAGATCCTGATTCCATGAACTCCGACTCAAGATTTAAGCAGCTAAACCCAGTGAGCTACAATCTATATATGGGGGGAGGGCAGGTGGGGGTGAAAGAAGATAAAATGCATATTGACTTTCTGTTGTGGCAGGGATATTATAACCCTTCAGGGATGGGTTTTAAGCTGGAACAGTGAAGTTAAGTGTCGCAGGGAGGTTGTCAGGGTGATGGAATCAAAACAACAAAGGTGATCAGAATGAGATGAGCTGTGATTGGAGGAGGAACTTCACTTGTTGAATCTGGGCGGGGGGGGAGGGGGGATTTTCACTTGCTGAGGATGGGCTGTGTTTGAAACTTGCCAACCGCAAAGGGTAAAGCTTGCTGGCACCCCAGGACCAGGTGGGGTCTGGATCTAATGCCTGACCCGGTGCTGTGCTGCAGGATGATGCCTCAGCTGGTCTTTTACTTGGGACCCGGGTTCGAGTGACAGTAACGTCCAGTGGTTAGTGAGCAGTTCTCATTCCTCCCAGTGGAGGGCAGCACGCTTACCAAAGTTCCCTGGCACTAACCGTATCTGCGCGGATCCCCACGGCATTCTGGCACGCCCAGGAGCCTGGGAATTGTCACGGGGATTCTGGGAACATCCCAGCGGAGAGAGAGCAGGGGGTCGCCATGGTGACAGTGCTGCAGGTGCCTGCATCTCGGTCCCCCCCGGGGGCCCTCACCGTGCTGTCGTTACTCGAGGAATGAGTACGCTCCGTAAGTTAAGCCTGTGGCGAATGCGGCTCAGGAACCGGGATTCTGAGAGCCGGGGCAGCTAGGACTGGACCCCATTCTGCTAATGGTCTACTGGCAGCCCTCCTGGTGAAGAGCCCACCTCAGCCCGGCTGCTTGCTGCTGATAAAGACCCCAGTCTGTGCCGAAACCAGACCTCACCCCGAAAGTGCTGATCTGATCTTACCCGTAAATCACACTGCCGGCACGCAGATGCGTCACCCAGTGTCCGGACCTGACCCCCAGAGAGTGGCCTAAAACACATTAACGGAAGGAGATTAGCATAATCAGGCGGCAGCTGGGGAAGCTTTAATTTGTTTATAAAAGCTTATTTACACACCTAAGTGTCTGCACTGTGAGTAACATCTATTCCTCCTTTTATAATAACATTGATTTCTCATATATAACTGGAACTGCTGTGTAGCGCAGCACATTAGGGCCCTCTATCCATGTCTGGAGGGTCATGGGTTCGAATCCTATGCTGTGGTGATTTTATCAACATTGACACAGTGAGTGAGGCGTTTAACTACAAATGTTCCAGGGATGCTGATCCTTACTCGTACATCCGCTCAATAAGTAAATGTGAATCTAAGGATGGCTGTTCGTGAATCTAAGGTGACTGCAGCTGGGGGAATGGTGACCATATGCACAGTCTGAGCTGGGAATGCAAGCAACTATCAGGATGGTAATGACGGAAAACGCTGTAGCCCTGTCAGGTGGGTGGTCTCTCTGGCGCCATCAACTGGCGGATGGCATCACGCAGAAATAAACGACCAATCGCAAATGAGCTCAAACTGCAATCCAGGGTGCCTGTGACGTCTCCCGAACTCCCCTCTCGTTGTGTTAAGGTACACATACTCCACAGTGTGACTTTAGCACAGGAAATGACATCAGGAAAGGTGCAACATGTTGGCGTTCCCATTCTGCTGACCTACACACACGTTCACGAATCGTCTCACCTAATCCTCCAGGCCGTCGCATATGAGAGCTGGGGATTAAGATACAGAAAAGCTTCTTCATTCTGTATAACTGCATAGACCATGAAACTTACACGAATTTATCCTGCAAAAAGCATGTTGCCATGGCAACACAATTGTTTGTAAAACATATTCGTAAATGATAGTAATCGAGCTGAAAACAAAACAGTTAATAATGATGGATTAGGGCAAGCCCATCTCCTACCGCCAGCAGATGGACGGTTCAGCCCATATTTCGACCCGGTCAAGGGGCCTCGAGCGAGATGTTGGTGTAGGTCGGATTCTTCGTCCATTGCTTTCGACTTTGTGATTTTATAGACGTGTACGCGACAGGGAGTGGGCGCTCTGCCAATTCCATTTGCTGGCCTCCGTACAGCCGCAAAAGCTCGGTCTCCACACAAAAGCAGACACAACACATTGTATGGTGTTGCATTTTGGGTAATTACAGCCTTCTGGTTTCGAGGTCAGCTCTCATTGTGCGGCTTGTGCCCACATTTAAATAGAGATGGATCCCAGAGGACGGCCCACTGTGCGGTGCCGTCGCCTCACACCTCCAGGGCCACAGGTTCAAATCCCACCTCTGCTGTGGGTGTGGGGTCTGCACCTCCTCCCTGCGGCACACGGATTTTTATTGGGTACTCCGGATTCCTCCTGCACTTTCCACCTGGGCATTTCCTGGCCTTTTATCTTGTATCTCCAGGCCCCCCATGACTCCGTCCAGGTTGAATGGTTAGAAGATATTTCACATATAGATTCATACAGAGGTTTTATCCCAGTCCGGCCTGCATTAATAACATCTTCATACAGCCAGAGGGCTCTGTGAGTCATTTCAAACTGAGAAGCCCGCTGAAGGTCACCACTGCAAAGCCAGTCCTAGGACACGCGACCTTCAGCTGCTCCTTACTGCTAGTGGGGTCCGTGGAGGGTGCAGGGGGTCAAATAGCCACACAGGACAAAACCACCCGCACCAACACCCCGCAGGTGCCCGATGCGCCGCCCTCGTTTTCAAGCGACCTGCAGTGTCCCTGACAGGCGGCTGTCGAATCACACGGCTTGGCTTTAATCGAGGCCATCAGATCCTAAATGAGATGTGTTTAAATAACGAAGCGGGAAGTGCCTGCCTGTCAGATGTGTCACTCATTCCTTAATAGTGAAAAAAGAGAGATTGAGCTAAGCGGTGTCAGCCCCGCAGACGGAATGTATATCCAGCAGGCAGCAATGTCGCTCACTCCGAATCCCTGTACATCTGAGGCCCCTTTACTGCTTTGAACATTTTTAAAAAGTATCACATGCTTCATTGGTAAGCCCCCCCCTCCCCGCCTGTCAATTTGGTCCAGTCCACATTACCTCATTTTCATTCAACGTCCTTCAAAGGTCTGCTAACGGGGGACCCCACACTTTGATGGAGTTGTGAAGTCGTCTGTCCTCTCTTAAATGTGTGTGTGTGTGTGTGTGTGTGTGTGTGTGTGTGACCCGTATCACCCCTTTAAATGTCCTCTGGCTCCATTAGTGACTCGGGATAAGTTTGGTAGGACTGGCACATTTCACAGGGGCGGGGTGGAGGAGGACGCGAGGCAGATTTGGGCGGTCATCTCCGTAACGACACCGAGCCAGACTCAGTGAGGAGCGCCCCCTGTGGCTAGAACGGAGGGAGTGACCTAATACCATACTGGGCTGCTGGGAGACGTGGATCTCTGTCAAGTTTCACTTAATATATTAATGTAAAACTTCATCACACTTCATGTCCAGAGATGGGCGATTAAAATTAAACAAAGAGAGACCCCCCCGCCCCCCAAATGACCAATTAAATGGCAGCAAATCACCCACTCTATGCCCTGCCATGCCCCTCCTCCATTAACTTCTCTGGCAGATGTTGTGGGGCAGCCAGGTGCCACTTCATCATTAAGCTGTCAGCTCCGCAACTTGGAAAGGACCCAGCTGTGCTTGCCCCCACCCGCCAGAAGGGGGCGGCGGTGAGCTTCCCCGCTGCCCCCATGTGACACCTAGTGGCTATACAGGTTAGAAATGGGCCAACTGATCTAGTTTGTGAAATTAAAGCAGGGTGGCGCTGATTACCATCACTTTTCCATTAGCCCAGTCAGCGAGACTGGCTTTGTACTGGACGTGCAAGTATTTGGGGTCTAATCCAACAGCACGCACGAGCATTACCCTAATGCTGGCTGCCATTGCTACAATCGCCGTCGACTGTCAGCTCTAACGGCCGCTGCGAATAGCACTGGGAACACTGGGACGGCACTGGTATGGGATTTTACAAGATTCGATCAACTGAGTTACTGAAGCCGGCGGCTTGTTAGCAGCAGAGAGAGAGGGAGCGAGGACGAATAATACAGGTGGGAGTCAGCATGTAATGGCAGGAGATGCTTCTGAAAGTCCCCCCCCCCCGAGATGCTCTCCCACAATTCCGCAGTCCTGGGGTACACGGGGACACCCCCGGGGGCCTCACTGTGCTGGCGTTTGAGGCTGGGTGCTGCAGGCGTGTATGCGAGATGAGTCGGCACTCACGGTAGGGGGGTCCAGCACACCCCCCCTCCCTGGGCCCACCAAGGAAACCGCTGGGGATGGAAATGTCGCTGTGTGAGGACTCATCTCATCTCACCTTCGGGCTCTATTACAGCCCCAGCGGGAGTGGATGTCTCCATAAGACCACTGGCTTCTAGAAGCCTCCGTGGGAGTCTTGGCGGTGACCTTTGCGCGAACTCGCTGGCTCTCTGCATCTGGCGACGGCACGTTTCGCGGGCATTTCTGCCACAGCCGCCTTCCCGCTGTACAGCAGGCGCGGACAGGCGCGCCAATCGCCGGCTTCCTCTCGCACCGGGCGCTCAGAAACGGCACCACACGCGTGTGTTCGCGACGCGCAGAGACTTCCCCACGCTCTAATATTCAAAACAAAGGTGGTGCCCCCTTGCCTCAGACAATAAACACTTACACAATAACCCGTGAGTCACTCATAACTGCCAGCTTCCTGTAGCCGCTGTTTGTGTGTCACCAGCAGGGGGCGGGGGGGTGTTTATACTATGAAATATACCAAGCGGGGTATCAAACAAGCGGGATTTTTGAGCTGCCGCGGCCATTTTGCAGGAAGACGCACCAATAAGCTTCCACAAGCACCGTGTCCTTTTAACACGGAAACATCAGCACCGCTTATCTTCAAAGGGACTAGAGGAGACATCCCATAATCCTGCTTCCTTGCACGCCCGAGTTCTGTATAATTAAATACGTTAATTTGGGCTTTGGGGGGGGGGGCGGCGGCAACAAACATTTGAATTTACATTTAATTATCTAGCCAACGCTTTTGTCCAAAGTGACGCTGACAGCATACGGCTGTCAGAGAAGCAGCTAGGCTTACGTAAGGGCAGACTGGACTTCTGACGGACAACCAGGACCATGCGAGTTAGACACATCCATCACAGAACATGGATCTGACAGCCCAGCCATTCTAACCAGCACACATTTAGGACTAAACGTGACTAGATAAGAACATCCAGTGTTGCCAAGAGACTATCGGCAAGGGGTGGCCAGTGGAGATGGAGAATGTCAGGGGTGGGTTCAATTGTCTGAGGTGTTCCTGGACAAGATGGGTCTTGAGGCAAACCCCAAGTGAATTTACGGAGCTGTCACTGCCAAACCTGCCTGGACTGGAGCGATTCCACCACGGGGGGGGGATCCAGATTTCAGCGAGAAAGGCCATCCTATGTGTACGGAGCAGAGAGCACCGTCTATGAGTGTATGAACATGACGGTATGCATGGCTTTCCCAGCCGTCGGGGACGTCTGTGGCGATTAGAGTGACAGCCAACCCCATGAGGACGGCCCCGTGAGGGGAGGGGCCCGTTTAATTTAAAGCAGGGGCCCCTGTGAGCCAGATCTGTTCAAACAGCCTGACGGGCCAGAACTTTGCATGTTGCTGAAATGTGGCGGTTTGGGAACGTTAATTGCATGAAAATGAGATGCAATGCGAAGACAGCAGTTGGGACGTGTGTGTGCGTTTGTGTGTGTGTGTACTCAGGCATGTGTGCGTGTGTGTGTATGCGTGCCCCTGGGGAATTTGCCCGATATCACCATCAGACAGCCTCCCCATGCTGGTTTAGGGCTGATTTACATCTGCAGCACATAAGCCGCCTCCCACTCGCTGGAGTGTCCTTGTAAAAGCTGTTTTATATTCCCTTTTACAAGATTTGGGAATTAATTCAGTAAATATGGTGTATTAAACTGTAACAGCTTCCTTTCTCCAGGTCCTCAGCAGAGCCGTCGTGACGCATCGCCGCCCCGTAACGGGATGAGCAAGTCGGCTCCGCCCACTGCTGGCTCATTAAGTAGGAGATTAATTGCAGAAGAGCCCAAACTAATGGTGCCACAGAATCTCGCGGACCTCTCCTGGACGGGAAGGAAAACGCCCTCCTCTCCCGCATGCTGCCGTTCCCGTTTCCCATCATGCCCTGTTACATTATTAAGCCGGACCGCCTAAATGGGTATGTTTACCGCGCCCGGCAGCAGCCTTGCAATTGCCGAGGGGGGGGACGATCTGCAAGCCACGACTCCACGCTTCTCTGCGATTTCTCCAGACCCCTTCGAAGATGAGAGCCATGCACGGCATGAATTAATGATGGCGGGGGAGACTGCAGCGGCGCAGCCGGCATTCCCCCAAGCCACCAACGTGCTATTTACTGCGACGTTTTATCCATTTATCCCCTTAAAACCCTCGCTTGAGTGTGACTGTTGCTACCCCTGTAAGAGGTTTGCCTAATCCTCCCCGGTCTATAATAAAAGACAGTCTTCCCCCCTCCAGGCTGCAGGGGGCAGCGATGAAACTTCCCAGTTCATCTGCATCACAGGGTCAAAGGTCATGGGTTGGTAACATAACGCCCCAAGTAACAAGCTGAAGAGCCTTTATTTTCCTCAGCGTGATTCAGCTCCTGTTATAATTCATTACCTTCTAAGTTAAACTTAATATGTAGTGATGTGTACAATTTTTTACATTTGTTAGTTTACGCTCCATGGATTGGGGCTGGGGGGTGACACAGAGGCCTAAGGGAGTCTGGATTTTTCACTTTGCCCCGGCACTCCAGTGATTAATTAACAAGCATCAGAAAGCCTCACATGCAAAAAATTAGATGTGTAAATTATTCACACCTGCATAAGCCAGGTGATGTTGTTTTCTATCCAAGCGATGATTTTAATTAATCAGCGGAGCACCGGGACAAGACAAAAACCTGTACCCCCTCCCCTACTTCCCCCCGGCCCACCCAAGGCCTGGCGGCCCACCCCTGGGATAGGCTGGTAATAATCAGCCCTTGCTGATTTCCAGCCGTTTCCCATAAGTCACCTTCAGCGTGCGGTGAAGATAGATGAGCTTTTGACGGACAGCTGTTGAGGGATGCCTCCAGCCGGACCATCATGCCTTTCTGCAGCTGCGACTCAGCTCCATCTCCAGATGATTGCGATATCTGCAATGCCGCCAAAGTTAAGGGACGCCATCTTCATTTTCGGAAATTAGCGCAGTAACCAACGTCTTTGTTACTCGGGTTCAAAATAAGAATGGACGGCGTGACAGAAAGTTCCAGATTGCACATAACGCCGGTCCACTGTGCAATCTCACACAAGGTCGTCAGGTCACCGTGAATGCGGAAATTCTCAGGGGTCAGGGTCAAAGGTGAAATATCGCCACAGGGATTTGGGCAGTGAGTAACTGGGTATTAGCACTCTGACATAATCATGTGACTCTTTTAAGTCAAAGACATGAAAAGCATTTTGCATTTCTGGAACAATAAAGCTACAGTATAGATGTCAAGCAGCTGTGTGCTCGTTGGGGAATTCTGATCCATTTCTGCATGTCCTCTGAAAGATTAAAGAGTTTGAGGAGCAACTCATACTGCAGATGTTCACCTGTGGGCACAGATACCTGCAGCGAGATGATTATCGCCAACCGCCCACCGTCCAGCTCAGCAGATAATCCATCCTCATTCGGGGAGAAAAACAGACAAATAAAATCACCTCTGGGAGCCTCTCATCTGGGCCCTACTGGGGGGGGGGGGCTCCTGTGAGAATCTTATTGCCAGAATAGCGACTCAGATGAAGGAAGTCTGGTCTCATGTCCAGACAACGTTATCTGCCGCGGGTGCTTGCGAGAGACCGATTCCGAGGAACGGACTGAGACCACCGGTTTGGGTGCCATTTGGCAGAAGGACCAGCCTGCAGATGGGGCGTATGCAGAGTCAGGAAGGAAAGACTAGATAAAGCAAGAACAAGAACAAAACAAAACAAAGCAACAATAGCATCATCAAAAAATGTTCTAAAACCGGAATCCTGGATGGCAGAATGAATATCTCTGTGGGCGACCTCCATGTCAGCCTTTGGAGCGAGTTTCTGAAAACAGCCCTAACAATTCAATCCCCAGCGCAAAGGGGGCACCTCTGTGTTCCGTGTGAAGAGCAGGATCCGCAAAGGATGCCCCCCCCCCACCCCCCCGTGAAATGCACAAGGCAACCCTGGCGACCGAGCGAGATGACAGTGCTAATGAGTAATTAATCCAGCACCTGACATTCACAATAATCACCAAACATAACCTGGTGGTGTCATTACGATGTGCTAGAATTGGATCCACGCAAAGGTTCCGGGTTACTGGTCCTGCGGTGGACCTGCGGGGCATCAACTCAACAGGGCTAATACTACTCATCCTGTGACCCACGTTACGTTGCCTTGATGCCCCTGAGAAGGCAGATTATATTTGCTCAGCGCATGAAGTGTTTGATTTACGGAGGCAAACAGCTACCTCCGGATCCGCAACAATCACAAGGAGAGTAGGACAGGGACAAAGAAGAAAAAAAACACGCTAATAGAATTAGCTCAAACTCAATTGATGAAAGAAAGGAGTGGAAGAAAATGATTCACATAAATCCTACACAGACTCGTTAAATCACGGGCGTTCTTTTGCTGTCAGAGATGAGGCCTCCCCTGACAGTGCCCTCTGGGCCAGTCAGAGACAGACGTGCAACCAATCAAATGTACCGCAAAGATGCCTGTAATTTATGGACAACAAGGGATTCATTCCGGTTCTGGTACTCTGAAGTGATCCAGTCCATAAATAAAAGCGAGTTTTTTTTTTTTTCTGATGAGGGAGCGACTTAATGCAGCTTTCCCTAGGAACAAGTACGAACTGTCAGATATCGATTGCGAAGGTGGATCTCGCCGGGTCTGAAGCATTTGTGTTTAAGTACCAAAGTGGAGAGGAACGAATCTTAAAGTTATGGTTCTTGAATAGATCAGCTCTTGTCGGCGTGACAACCGAGCCCCCCTGACATTTACATTACTAAAAAAATAAACATTGGCATGTAGTCATGACGATCACCGTTAACACTGACTTAATCCCGTGATGTTTTTGGGTCGAGATAAAGAAACAGAAAACTGTCCCTTAGCAGAAGGGAGCTGGCTAAGATGTTTCATTTTAATCTAAGAAAACCTTCCTTAACTTAAGCAGAGCAACCTGATCCTGGCTTGACGGCGATGCTCTTTCAGCCGCGGTGACACACGATGGCACCCAGCGGATGTCAAGCCTGGCAGTGACGTTGACAACGTTGCTGGATGTAAATACACCCACTGAAATCGCATTCTGCCCCAGGGACGCACTGATGGGTGCCAAGGTTACGATGCCACCTCTTTAGCTTCTGACATCTGATGGTACGGTCAAACCCCATCAATAATCCATTTGAGGTTTCCTCTTACAGACTAAGGAGTTACCAGCAAGGGTTGGATACACGCAAATCCAGCTAAATGAGGGGTTTGTGTGCTTCCACTCTCATGGTTTGATGCCGATTATGACAAACTTTGAGACAGAAGGAACTTTCAGGGTTGTGTTTTTGTTAGTATGAACAAAAGCTAACTATCTCCCAAAAGCAAAAAAAAAAAAGACAATAATGATTTAACAATAGATCTGGGTTCATGAAACCGAGTGAAATTATAAAACTTTAAGGACACAAAAGAACAAAATTCTTAAATGACAGAAACTTCAACAATTTGTCTCATTAAGCAGACCACAAAAGATAAGGTCAGCACGCCTCGCGTTTCGGTTGTTGAGCGAAATGCTAAGGTTCTATTTTTACGTTCAGGCTGCCGGGTTTGGGTTTATTCAGTCAAGACGTTAGGTTAAACCACCACCATCGCTGGAGACCTGCCAATGCCACACACAGTAAAACACGAGCGCCGGGGGGGGGGGGCGCTCCAGCAGGGGGCAGTAGACCGGGGCAGAGTGATTAATCATGTGTGCTGTAATAAATTCCCTTGATCTCCTCAGGGCAAAGCATCATAGGATGGTACAGGAATTATGGGATGGGTTGAAAATCGGGTGATGTGAGGGTTTACGTGATGGCAGCAAATTCTTAGTGCTTGTTTATGATTAGTATTATTATTATTTTATTTGACGGATCCATCCATCCATGTTCCTACTGCTTATCCTGGATATGGAAATCTAAAAATCTGCTGTTTAATATCTATACTTATCTATCGCTGAGAGTATCTTTGCTGCCATGGTGATGCTGACAGCGACAAGTTCGCGCTGGTCACCCATGGCGAAACCTCCTGCCCATCTGTCGGCCAGACTGCTGGATGGATCGGGTTGGTTTTTACAGGACAGAGGTCGTTTTCGTTGGACAACACACCACAAAAGTCTCCTGGATCGGAGCCGTAAACCCCAAGGGGACTGAAAGCAGAGGACAGGGACCTGGAGCGTGACGGACAGAGAGCCCCGCGGGCATGCCGGGGAGGTGGGGGGCTTTGATCCGCTCGTCGGTCAAGGTGGAGTGGGACGATAACGCCGCTGACTCCAGGGGGGTCCGTGAGCAGTACAGAGAGCAGGGCAGGTGGGTCGCTCCTCGCCCTCCGTGCCTATGCGTGTGTCTGGAAACGGCACCCATGTCCGTGTGCGGAGCACATGTCTGTTTGTAATGGTACGTGTGTCCATGTGCAGAGCGTGTCTCTCTATAAAAACCACCCATGTCCATCTGCAGAGCATGTGTGTCTGTAAACAACATGCGTGTCCATGTTTGTGTGCAGAGCGCGTGTGTCTGGAAATGACACCTGTGTCCCTATCCGTGTGTGGAGTGGGTGTGTGTTGGTAAACAGTATGCATGTCTGTGTGCATGTGCAGAGTGTGTGTGTCTGTAAACAGGACCCGTGTCCGTGTGGGGAGAGTCTCTGTCTTTACATGCGTGTGTAAACAGCTCTCTGTGACCATTTAAGCTGATGAAATGGAACGGCATGTTTACCTGCAGGGAATTTTCCAGAAAGGTTTTAAGAGCCATTCAATTAAGAGCAAATTAAAAACGGGGTGATTTTAATTCAAGCTGAGTGTTCATGTTCGGCCCGCGGTGGAGAAACCAGGCTCTCATTTCCACTGAGGCCTCCTGGGAAAAAATTCCTTGCGGAATCTGAGAACCCAGCAGGTTGGGAAAACAGCGAGAGTGATACAGGACCGGTGTCACGCAACGCTTGGTGGAGGACTTAATCGGCTACGGTGTCTGGGGCATCTGGACCATGAGACTGACTCCATTAGACTTGAGAACGGGGGGGTGCTACCCCCCAGGGAGGAGGCGGGGGGAGGGGGTATGGGGGTGGGGGTGATGTTTTCCCAAGTGACAGCTGATGGCCGTCTGACAGGCGGAGGAGAAAAGACACACAGAAGTTTGAGACAAAGGTCAGACTCCATAGAGCTCCATGAGATGCGGGGGGGATTGATTTTGCTTTAATTCCCCCTGGAGACGGTGGCAGGGGCCATGGGGTTGACACAGAGTGACAAAGACTACATCACTGTCTCTTTTGCCTGCTCTAATCAATCCCATCTCTGTCCACTCCTGCTGCCCCCCTTCCCTTTGCCGAGCGACAGCCTCCTTCTTGCTGCATAATCCCCCCGCACAACCACCCCCCTCCCCCATGGAGCAAAGGTGACATTAAAAAAGATCCCAACATAGACTTATGCAGATTACACCCAGCATTTACCAGGTTTCAGTGAAATCCTGCTCATTTTTATATAGTGCCCTCGTTAGCATTGTCTGCCTGTAATTCCTTAACGAAGGAGCCAACAGCGACACAGCCAGCAGACAATAATGAGGAATAAGTGTTACAGAAACAAGTTAAAGGGCACATGACTGTCTTAACAAGGTGCAAAGTACCTGCATATGGGCTAAAGGCCAAGCCCCCAACCCGTGCTAATAGCCACGCCCCCAACCCATTCTAAAGGCCACACCCCCAACCTGTGTGCTCCAGCTGTGACTGTCAGTCTGAGTAAACAGCCTGGGCTGGGCCCTCATACTGCGAGGTGCACGACAGAGGTGGCTGAGCAGAATGCCAGCTGAAAAAGTCATAGATGAGATCAGGCATGTGGCGACCGGGAAAACCGGAG
Source organism: Hyperopisus bebe (assembly GCA_026777045.1). Classification (NCBI taxonomy): domain Eukaryota; kingdom Metazoa; phylum Chordata; class Actinopteri; order Osteoglossiformes; family Mormyridae; genus Hyperopisus; species Hyperopisus bebe. The sequence continues at coordinate 9,025,800 of JAODJW010000050.1, read as the reverse complement.
GAACTGAGGAACTGACAGAAATGACACTGAGAGGCAGGATGCCAGACCAAGACAGCAGCGCACCAAGACGGAGAAAGACGCACTGCTCGTACAGCGTTTAAATGGACTGACCCCAGACTTGCCTGTTCACTGATTGGCTCCATCTGGAAGTGGGCGTGGCCACGGAGGACGCCCATGCCTACAGCAAATGAACTGCGAAACGGATATTGGAGTCGGAGGTGTATATAGGGACAGAGGTGGGAGTTGGACTCATCTGGCTGTCTGGCTCATCTCACGGCTGTGCAACACAAACAGATATACAGTAAAATCTTGCGGGGCCGTGTCCGCTATAATTTTATCCCTAATTTAATTAGTCGTGCGATATCACCAGCGGCCACGTAAAGCCGGCTGTTTTAAAGCAGATCACCGCGCCTGTCTGCCGGCGGTGAGGCGGTAGTGGTGCTTTATTGTGATTTATGACCTCAGCACCGCAGATGAGCCTCATTATTAGCACATGGGCTTATTTCTCATATATCACATGCATCACACCAGTTAGGAGCCAGGCATCGGGCAGACGGGCAGACGCACGTCCGCTTTGGACGGGGCAAAACGTCAAGGGGGCGATTGTTTCCGGAACTTTCCCATATTACTCTTCTATTTTTACGGCAGAAATAACTTTAGTTAGTTCAGTCCTTTCAGCTGAACAAGTCGTTTTTGCGAGAGTGGGACTGCTGAGCTGCCGCAAGTTTGCTGTTTACCCATAATTCCAAGGGTCGTGATTATCATTGCGCAAACAAAAGTGAGAGAAACAGATGGAGAGATTACAGCGGCGGGGGAGGGAAATAAAACATAAAGCTGCATGGTGAAAGGGGCCCATGGGAATACACCCCCCCCCCCCCGCCCCCAAACACAGCAAAGGCAGTGGTGACTCAGTGGGGGCCAAATCACCCTCTTTGAGCAACCAAACATCCACTCAGGGTTCATTTATGGGAGTTTGGTGGGAGCACAGGGGGGAGGTGAGGCAAATGGCCCCCCTGTGACCAGTGAATGGCGCGCAACAGGCATTAAAGAGCACAGCCACAGGCAACAGGTAGGGGGAGGGGCATTTACAGCAGCCCCACAGCAAGAAAAGCTGGGGGTGGCTCAGTACTGCTGGCACCCCCCACCCTCCGATTTCAGATACCTGTCCAGCAGAAGCGCAACTTTGGACCAAGCAGAACCAGTTCACAGTGACTGAACTGCCTGAATGTTCATTCTTGGGCTTCTCTCTTCTTATTTAGAGAAATACATTCAACAAAAAGCATGATGGGAGTCGGAACATGAGCTAACACGGGAATGTTCTGGAACCTCGGTGCTCCAATCACCTTCTGCCCTCCTGCCCATATGGTGGAGATTCACAGCTGAGCTGGCGGTGATCGCTCCTGCTCCCTCGCTGGTAAAGGCAGGAACGTGGCGCTTAATTGCCGAGGGAGTATATTTAGCAAACAGCTTGTATTGTGCATAAATAAGGTGGATTTCTGCTTATTTTTTCTGCACGCATAATCGTAAGTCAGTGCTAACGAAGCTCGCCCCCACTGAAGCATTTTCTTGGAGATGAGCATGGCTCTCCTGCTTTCTCATCGGTTCTGGAGCGACTGCCATCAAATCACTCAGCCACCACTGTTGGTATAAGGAAAAAGTGTCAGTCGTCTGTAAAACCTGACCGCACTGAGGATACGACAGCATCACACTCCCAGACCACCGGCCCGCAACCCGAGGCTTAAAGTCCACTGTTTTTTGCTGCCCATTTGTTTGGTAGATGTTTATTTAGTGAATATTTGTTTGATAGCCCATTGGTGGGAGCTTGTTATTAGGCAGGTGTTTGGTGGACATTTGTTTGGTATCCCTTGGTTCAGTGGGTGTTTGTTTGGTAGCCATTTATTTGGTGGGTGTTTGGTAGCATTTGTTTTGTAGTCATTTATTTAGTGAATGTTGGTGGGATTTGTTTTGTAGCCATTTATTTAGTGAATGTTTGTTCGATAGCCTGTTGGTGGGAGTTTGTTTGGTAGCCATGTGTTTGGTGGACCTTTGTCTGGCATCCATTTGTTTGGTAGCTACTTGTTGGGTGGGCATTTACTTTGGTAACCCATTTTTAGTGGGTGTTTGCTTGGTAGTCATTTGTTTGGAGGGCATTTGTTTGGTTGTGGTGCTTTGTTACCCCAGATATGAACCCAGTTGGTACACTTTCTAGTTTCCACCGTTGTTTAGTGACTCTTGCGCTCAGATCTTGTTGGATGCTTTTAGGCTCATTGCCTCTCCCTGTTGTGGTACTTCCATGATCAACATCACTCCTGGAACCACGGTGGCTAATTAGCAGAGCCGCAGAATGTGGCTGTACGACAGCTGTGGTGCCCATGCTGGGCGACATATCAGTGTTCCATGGCAATTGGACGGACTCCAGGCACTACGCCGGCATGACTTACTACGGCAGAAAAGCAGTTTGTGTAAAAGATACATCAGCGAAAAGGGAGCATGGTTGAGGTAATAATTCACCACGGCAACGAACCCTGCTGGAGGTGTGGAAAACAGCAGCCGTGACTGGAATGGATGGGTGTCGACCATGACTGTGGCGAGCCATAGAAACAAGGGCAGTCACAAACCCCCCCCCAACCCCAAGCCACCACCATTGCCTCGATTTCACAGCAGGGGGGGCCGTTCAGAGAATCCACAGCCCATGATCCTCTTTGCCTCCGGGTCAAAAATCTATACAAAGAGTTTTCCGAAACGTTGTGAGGATCCAGCAGAGGGCGCACTCCAGGTGGAATTACAGTTTACTTCAAAAAACGGACTGGATGAGCAGCCACAGGTCGGGACGGCATACAAAAATTCATATGACATGCATATGGACAGTGTGCACATCCAGCCCCGGGCATGACCACAGCAGCTGGCCCAGCTGGCGTCGACATTGCGTGGCCAAGCCAGGAACACACATGGTGAGGTGTTGACCTTACCCACCCCCCTGGCTTTCTTTCCGGAGCCCCCCCCCCAGCCTGAGTCTGCCTGGGGGGGGGGGATGCTGATGAGCCATACACCCCCTCATATGCAGGGCTAATGCACCTCACTACAGTTTAAAGCTCTTTTGAAACTCCCCCTGCACTCATGGGGTGCCCCCCCCCCCCCCAATAAATCCTGACGCAGAGCTCTGAAACCCCGAGGAATACAAATCCTATGGTGTCTGAAGCAACCCCCTAGTCCCCCAAGTGACATGCTATCCACTGGCGGCTCCACTCTGCTTCATTGAGGTGTGGGGGGGTGGGGGGTGGTAGGACTGTCCATCCGCACAGGGTGGGGGTTGTAGCTTGCAGTTTATTTTTTGCCGATTGGACTATAAAGTGTTACCAACCAACAACGACAAACTGGGGGAACTGGGGGCCTCACCTCTGTCGCTGAAGTCGTCCACCAGAATGATCTCGGCGATGAGGTGGTCCGGCGTGCGGCGGGTGACGCTATGGATGGTCCTGAGCAGCGAAGACCAGCCCTCGTTGTGGAAGGGGATGATGATGCTGGTGTTGGGCAGTTTCTCCAGGTAGAGCTTCTGCTTGCAGCTGAGGATGGAGACGAGGAGCATGAGGGGCGGGGAAAGGGCTCCAGTGTTCGGAGGGGGCGCAGGGACGGGTTCGTAAGGGCTGAGGTGTGCTGGCTAGCTGCTGTTTGAGGGATCAGGGAAGTAAATTCAGCAGAACAGTGCGGAAGTATAGACCCGATAGGACCTCATGTAATTGAGCAGTAGGGACCTGCCAGGACCTGAGGATTACTCTCTAGCCTTGTACATACTGGCTTAGAAAAAGATAACAGTGTAGTAAAGTTTTTGGTTGATAAAAGGGATAAAATGATAGAAATGATGGGATATGTGGAGAGAAACCAACAGCCTTGTCTGTATATAAACTGGAATGGAAAAAAGAAATATTTCCGTCAGACTGCTGAAATGTAAGAATATCCACCTTATCCGGGTTCTCAACCCTGCTTCCTGATCTCGGATCAGTTCCACCTTAAATGGATGAGCAGCCGTCGAACGCAGATGGATGGACAGACAGGCCTCATTAATCTTGGTGGCTCACTTCAGAGGGCTGGACAGTGACCGGCGCTCCCTGCCCTCTGGTAGCAGCGCTGCTTCGGTACGGGAAACATGGACAACGGAAAGCCCCAAACGAACGAGCAGAAAGCCACGCGCGATTTGACGCAGTGCCAAACCGTGCGAGTCGCGGCTCTGCGGCGAGTGACGAGTCGCGGGGGGATCGGCGCTATCAGCGTTTTATTTATGGTGTGAGAGACGCGCCATAAAACAGACGCCACGCCGGCATCTGTGTGTGCACACGGGCTGGCCCGCCGCCAGCTTCCGGGCCGCAGTGGGGCGCGACGGGATCTGGCCGGCGGCGAGGCAGCGACGGCAAAACAGCCACACGGCTGGGCGGCGGCCCTCGAACCCGAGCGACGGACGGCCTGCCAGAATGCGGGGTCTGGAGGACGAGGGGAAGCTGACGCGGCACGACTCAGGTACGGCCCGCATCTAAAAATAAACAAAATAAATTAGGCGTCACTAATAAAATCTGCATAATTGAATTCCGGCCCAGATAGACATTATTATTATCAACACTCGGTTGCGTCGCTGATGACTGTAATTATCATCGTTTGCACTGCTATGTATTTCACCGGAGCACTTTGCTCGGGACTTGAACAAGCAAGCTTCTGGATTAAAAAAAAAAACGCACACACCTTAGGCCCTTTGTATGTGATTATTTGATTGGCGAAGTCTCTAAGCTTGAGCGTTATTGCCAGGCAAGTACAGCAAGTAAAATGAGCGGCTCTGACAGATGTGGACCGGCTCTAACTTCCCGAGAGCCGAGGAAACGGGCCCCCCCCCCCCCACCCGCCTGCTGCTGTCACCGTTTCCGTAGCTAATTAAAATCCGCACCTGGTAGGGGAGGTGGGACGCAGGAACAGGAGCGCTCGCCTCGCGCACCTCGCTCCCACCGATCCCACGACACGCTCACCTGACGATGGTAAGAACGGCAGCTGTTATTTTGGTTCTGTTTCAGGTTATGGGCAGCGAACGAAAGCTTGGTTGGACGGCGGGTGGGCCACGAGTGCGATGCGGCCTGCGGGAGCACACAGGAAACCTGGGGGGGGGGGCGGTGTGCCTGGAACCCAGGTCAGTTATAACTAGACAGATTCGTCCTAATGGCTGCTTGGGCATAGAAGACCGGTTTTATGTGTGAGACTATGTTCAGTGACGAACCACCCCGGTTCCGCTATCCTGGGATCTGGCAGCACAGAGACCGGCTTATTTGAGCGACTGGTTCTGGGCTGAGAAGAGGCTCATAGGCCATGCTGGGTCAGGCTGGGCCAGCTCTGAGCAAAGCCTAATGACTCGTGGCAGGCCTATCTGGAACTACAGCTGTCTGGGGCAAGAATAATTACTCACCAATCTGTCAGGAAGCTCGCTGGCGAAATTCTTAATCGCAGCAAAGTGCTGATGGCAGGACAGCCACCCCCCTGTGCAAACTGGCACCTCTGGTCTGGATGGAAATTGACCGGCACATGGCCGCCAAAATGCCCCCTCCTTAACACCTGTTTTATATCCTCACATCCCTCCCCATCCCCGCTTCATCAGCCCTGTGTTTGGCAACCTGTGGATATGTGAGTTTGTGTCCCAGTCTGTGTGTGTGTGGCCATGTGTTTCTTGGTATGCGTTTCATTTGTTTTTTTGTGTTCTGTTTCTGGGTGTTTTGTTTGTGTGTCTGAGCTGGTGAGTGTAGGCAAGTGTGTTTTGTGTGTGCTTTGTTTGTATGAGTGTTTTTCTCTACGTGTTTTGTTTGTGTGTATATTTTGTGTGTTTTTTGTTTGTGTGTGCATTTTGTTCATGCGTGTTTTGTTCCAAAGCATTTGTCAGTGTGTGTTTTATTGTGTGTATTATGGTAAATGGTAAATGGACTGCATTTGTATAGCGCTTTTTTCCAAAGCGCTTTACAATTCATGCCTCACATTCACCCATTCACACACACATTCATACACCGGTGGCGGAGGCTACCACGGGGGTTCAGGGTCTTGCTCAAGGACACTTCGATGGGGACAGGAGGACCCGGGGCTCGAATCTGCAACCTTCCGGTTGCCGAACGGTAGCACTACCTCCTGCGCCACCATTCTTGTGTATGTTCTGTCCTGTTCTGTGTTTTTTGTGTGTGTTTTGTTTGTAAGTGTGTGTTTTGTCCCTTTGTGTGTGTGTTGTTCTAATGTCTGTTTTGTTTGTGTGTGTTTTGTTTGTGTGTGTTCTCCAGGGTTTTAAACAGATGACTCACGTCGGGTGCCGGATGTCGGGCAGAGATCGCTCCAGGGCGATGTTGTCGCTCACGTAGATGTTGAAGCCGTTGTCTCTGTAGGCAGAATCATCACACTCGTCCTCTGCCAGCGGGTAGGGCTTCCCTTGCTCCCCTTTGCCTGTTGGTGGGGTGGGGGGAGCCATACATATAGTGAGTTCCAGTCAGACATGACTGGGGTACTGAACTCCTGACCCTTCAAATCAGAGAGGAGAGATAGTGAAGCTCACTTTGGTCTGTAGTGTGTCGGTGAAACTACACCACCGAACATAGAGGATGCAGCAACAGGCAGAAGCAGCTGTTCGGTGTTAATGGGGGGGGGGGAGACCATTAGACCTTACTGATAACTTGATGACGATGAGCGTGTTTATGGTGTTTACGAAGAGAGAGGACAAACCTTAAAAAACACTCCTCAATAATAAATGCTGCTTGGAATTAGACCCTAACTGTGAAAGGATGCACAAAACGACTTATCAGCAGAAAGACAAGTGTGGCACATGGCTGTGGTTATCCGGGAAAAGCAGGCTACCCTCCACAAATACACAGTTAATTCTCTGTGACAGCGTGCGTCCAAGATGCGACGCCATCCTGACGGAAAGCGTGACATTTTAAATGGAACGCCATCCTTGCGATGTGATAAGAGTTGAGCTGGAGTCGCTCCACAACGGAGAACGAAGAACAAAACCGGGAAAAAAAAAAAAAAAAAAAAACACGGGAACTCTGCCAAATTCATCCTCGTTTACCAGTCGTGTGAAGCGCCGACAGATTCAAACGGTGACGCTGTCTGGGAGGAAAGCAATGCGGGGAGACGTCGCATCTTTATAGCTGCAAATGAAAAGGCGCTCGTTTATGGGTCTGTCGTCTTGACGACGTCTACGATTCGGAAACACGCGTCGCGGTACCTGAGGTCTTAATAAGGCTGCTGATTATTCCCCGAAGCCCCTTATGACACGTACCCTCGCTGGAGGCTCTGTGCCGGGGGCGATTCTGCCCAGGCGTGATTATAGAAGCCCCCAGCCCCGGGGGAACACCAGCTCAAAGCCAGACAGCACAGCGTCGACAGGGAGGAAAATCTCATCGCCAGGGAAAGACATTCAGCTTGGTATTCCGTCTCCCACAGGCCGTGCAAGGGACGTCGGAGACGGTGGTGAGGCCACGGACGCATCTTAGCATGGAAAAGGTGAGCGAATCAAGGGAAGACGACCCCCAGGTGACCCCTCTCTCATCAGGCCATCAGACTCTCGCCGACTGCCCAGCAAAATGCCAACGCGAAGATGCCCCTATGAAGGAGATCCATCTGGGAGCCCGTGATGAAGTGAGACCCCCACAGGGGGGCTATTCTATTGCAGACAGGCAGCGCTGACCCCCCTGGGTCGGTGCCGGCATACAGATAGAGACGAACTTTTCTTTTTTTGTAGTGCCTTGCGCTTTAGCGACCTCCTCGGCGAAGAGAGGCCACCCGGGCTCTCAATCGCGATCGTCCCGAAGATCCTCCGTGAAACAATTTCCCGAAATGTCACGGCGGTTTAACCCTAGCGGCTGGCACTCTGAGCGCGCCTTTGCAGCTCTGTTGCCAAGGTAACCAGAGTGACTTGGAGACAGGGGGGGTCCATGCAATGTATAATATCCTACGTCTGCGCTCTGCGTTTTTTTTTTTTGCGATAATTAACGACAATAAAAATAGATATTCAGAGTGCACAGGGCTCCAATTTAACCCTGGCCTGCTGACAACTTCCTTAAACCTTTTCCCCCCCAGATGTATGGAGACAATTAGCCTCTTTGTGTCAGTTAGTGACCTTTCCAAATGAGCGAACACCTTCAGCGAAATGCTAATAAATTACCATAATTTGCCAACGAATAAGCCATACTTGCTGGCATCAGCCCGCGGTATCGTGTCAGATTCCTGCTCGTTTGTACACTTCCTGTCGAGGGCATCGGGGCCGTTCTGCAAACTTTAGCACGAAGCTAAGCTGCTAATTGGCACCAAGTTTTAAAAAAAAAAAGAAAACCTTGAAACCTTAAACAGTTTGAAGGTGTTATTAGTGACGTCAGAGGGGCATGATTCAGGGGGTCCAGTACTTGACAGGGGCCCTTGAGTAAAACTGGGCAATTTTGTCAGGGGGCCCAGAATTTCCAGGTACGCTCCTGGCTGGGTGTATCAGGATAAATCCCCTGCCATGAGGATTTATAGTGAAATAAATATATCGTATATACTGTATGATTTATATAGAAATATACTATATGATTCCATCAAAATCAGTTTGGACGCCAGCTTGCACCGGACCCTGAGGAACTGTCTGGAGCCTGTACAGCATTTCCCCCTCTAAATGTGCCCCGCCTGAGCGCCAAAGGGCAGCGGCGGGGTCCTGGGGAGGTCAGCCCCACATACCGACGCGCAGCTCGTCCCTCCTGATGCTCTCGTTGTCGTGCCAGTCCCTCCTCCTCAAGCCGTCCGTCCATGTGTACAGGTGTCCGTCGTTCAGGCCCAGCGGGAAACCCTAGGGAGGACAAATGACGGGGGGGAGGAGAGTCAGCGGGGGGCAAAAGCTGCTTTTATGAGTCTTTTGAGATCATGGTGTTTGTTTCACTCCTTAGAACAGCCAACAATCCTTTTTTAAACCAAGGATTGAGTTTTGCAGGCACATCTGAAGGGAGGACCCAGGAAGCTTAGGACAGGGAATGCAGAGCGGGATGAAGGAGAAAGGGACGGGACGGGACGGTAGCCTGCCTCTGGTGCATTTGTGGGCACCCTAACTAATCATATTAGCGGCCTGCTAACCACATATGTTAATGATCGTGCTAACCGAAGGTGCCAACACGTCATGCTAGCGACATGCTAACCAATGGGTTAGCGATGTGCTAACTGACCATTGCAGTTTTTCCTTAGCTGATGCAGCTGACCCAAGTAACAGGATATGATGCCTCTGTCCTGTTCCACATCACACACCCGAAGGCTACACTCAGTAAAACGACACATTTTCAGGCCCGTTCCCAGGAGGCCGGCCTAGCTGCGGACTGTCGAGGGGGCTATGGAGCGGCTCATTTGAGCTTGATGGAGGCAGACCCATCGGGGGGTGGGGAGAAACCCCCCAGGGATTTGAGCAAAACACCAGCCGGCGTTTTCCTGCAGATCGAATGAGATCCTCCTCCATTTGGTTTGGCGTCTCGTTTAGAGGTGGGACGTAATGAGGACTGTGGAAAATCGGTCTGTCAGTCGCTCTCAGAGTGTCTCACACAAACGGCGTGTGGCAGCTGTGGGCTCCTTCCCGTCTGGGTCACGGTGAGCAGAGTGCTGCTGTCACTCCTGCCTGACGAAAGACAGGTGCACAAACAATCTGCTCCAGCAAAAGTGCCCCCCCCTTTTGTCTGTCTCCCTCTTTCTCTCTCTCTCTCTGTGCCTCCGTCTCTCTAATACTCCTTCTCTTTGTCCATCTCTAATTTCTGTCTAATTCCGCCTCTATATTCTTTCACTGGTTCTCTGTCTTCTTCTCTCCATCCATCTCCCTCACTCTCCTCTTTTCTCCCTGTCTCACTCTCCTCTTTCTCCCTCTATTCATCTCTCTGTCATCCCCTCATTCTGCCTCTTTTACTGTCTCTGTCTCTTGTTCTCTTTCATATCACACTCTCTCCATCTGTCCATCTGTTCCCCATTCTCCGTCTCTCACAGCCTCTTTCCCTCCTTCTGTTTCTCTTTTCTCTCCCCCCCCCCCCAGTCGCATTTTTTTTTCTGTGCCGACACAAACAAACATCCATCATTTACATCTTTAACTAACCCATTATTACCCTCCCCCCCCCCCCC
>JAODJW010000050.1:8998490-9012974 GCA_026777045.1 Hyperopisus bebe | reverse complement strand
CCCCCTGCCGGGCCTGTCCTGCGCCCCCCCCCGTGGGAGGCCCCCCGCCTGATGCACGCAACTGGAGTTTTCCATCATCCCCCACTTCCCCCCCCCCCCCAATCCAACAAAACCTGCTTTTTCCATCATTAGGCACGGCGCCAGGTGCGCCTTGATCCAGGAACCATTTAATGGTGACTAATGAAGGAGCTAATTAATATTAATGAGGCGCAGCAAAGGGTGCCGTCCTGCAGGGTGCGCATCAGTGCAGAGAAAGCCGCCACGGTTCACGATGTCTCTTCACTATGCAGCCTGCCTCCTATCGCAAGGCGGCAAGAGCACCGCATGGGGTATGTCTGATGAAAAACATGGAACGAAACCGCAAACGGGAAGAGAGGAGCTGGCTGGTGGTGGTGCTGGGGACACCTGACACCTCAATAGGGTTTCAAAGGGGCGGTACATTCCTGGAAACTTTCCAGAAATTGTTCCATGGGAAGTTAAGCTGGGGAAGTTTGGAAACATTCCAAGTTGGAAACTTTCCAGAGGAATTTAATGGAAAATTCCCAGAATTTTGCAACTCTACATCTCAACTCTGACCACTCTGCTCTTTGATTGGTCGAGAGATTCTAACTGCACAGGAACATTGGAACTGGGGTCCTGGGGAATGTTATTTCATGCCACTTTATGGATTGTATACAGATGGTATGACAATAAAGACCCACTTGACTTAACATAAATCATGTCAGCTGATAGCATAGTGGGAGTGTGTCAGCAATTGGTGGGGTCTAAGTGCAGCTGTGCCTGGGGGGGGATTATATTTTAAAAACAGCAAGCCCCCACACCCACTACACAGAACTTAAGAAAAGACCCAAAAGGGACATTTAATACGGAAAACTGGCAAATCAGGAAAGTCCCCCCAACAGTGATTTGTAAACTTTACTTCTTCCGTCGAAAGCCAACACAGACTCTTCTCACGAAATTAAACCTCCCAATGTCTGCCTCCCCTTGGGAATCGCCGACCGCCATGTGAGGAACAAGGAAGCAGCAGTAAATACTTCACAGGAAGTCCAAGCTGACACCACACCCATGCAGCGAGGCGACCCGAGCAAAGGTGTTTTTGGCAGAAAACCAGAGCTACAGCATTTAAAGAACGTTTCACAAGCGCATTTCACATTCCCGGGTGCCATCCTTTTCCACGGCAGCCGCTATCAGATTCCTGGAGGACCAGAGTGCCTGGATGCATGCTGGATTCCTGTCTGCTGGCCTGCGCTAAAAGCTAATTAGCTTAGATAGTGCTACATTGTGAGTTCCGTCAAGTGCGAGAACAGCTGCATGTTATTCCTGCACACCAGAGGTTGCACACGCTCATCATGATGGTGCCCTGACCCTATTCCGGTGCTCAGATTGGTGACTCGCGGCCATGAGGACAGCAGCTCGAACCCCTTCAGCCAAATTGCTGTCGGATGGTGGGGGTGCACCTCTCAGTAACCGGCACTACAGCCTGTGAGCTTACAGCTTAATCCGGACATCCTCGCTGAGGCTCCCTGTAAGAAATCCCAGCTTGTCGCCTCCCCTTGGAAGACACTTCAGAAGCTTTGATCCTCCTTAGAACAGGAAGGGGGTCCCTCAGTCAACAGGACCTGAGCCCCGGGTTCGACCCTAGACCCTTTGAGGCTGCCTCACAACCTGTTTCACTCTGATGATCAAACTGTTGAGAATAGGAGGTTTTTCACTCAGGGTGGGGGGGTGACTTAGATTACAGGGGGGGCAGAAACCTCAAGTCTTCTGTTACCAGCGTGTGTAAATGAAGAACGCCTTTAATGCCCGTTTCCTGATTATCAGAACGCTGCATAAATCCTTCAAAGGAATTCTGACCGTGTGACGCAGTCTGGTCTTGGACGAAATGCATAAGCGAAGCCAGCCATTAATGAGGAGAGCGCCCCCTGCTGTCAGACGTTGGGTGTGGGGCAGCAGGACATGCTAGCTCTGCTCCTGGCAGCTTCGGGGCTCATTAATCAGCTCTCCTCATCTCATCGCCCCAGACACCGCGAAGTCCGGAAGGAGGCTCCGTCTCATCTGAGGAGGAGGTCTGGATTCCAGGCTGCATGGCACGAATACAGAGCCACTGGTTCAGTCTGGATCTCACTCTTACTGGTTCTGCTCCATAGCTCTGTGTTTCATTGTTTAATATACATGGTTTTTTATGAAGAACCACACATTGTAATCTATGGCTGGTCCAGAGAGTAAAAGTCCAGACCGGGATTTTGTTTCAACCAACCAGAATACTTTGTGACTGTGACTCTTTACAGTATGCTCAACTGGTTGGTTGAAACAAAATCTTGGTCTGGACTTTTACTCTATGGACTTGAATGACCCAACTCTGATGGCTGACCTTCTGCTTTTATTATTATTATTGTTGCCATTATTAGTATAATTACTATAATGATGATTAGGGGATTCTCGCAGCTAGCTAATTTAATTTAGCCGCACAGGGTAATGATGCTCTGCATCTTACCTATTTATAATGACTCCTCTTTACCTGAAACAATTCAGGTCAAATGTTTCCCTCCCAGGCATAGCTGGGGGGGTGCGTGGTAGTGGGTGGAGGGGGCTCTGGGGGTTTGAATTCGATCACAGGCACTTAATCTCACTTTACATGTCTTCACGAGGAGCTACGGCCAGCCACATTAGCGCGTTAAAAACAGGCCGCTCAATGACTCTGGGAATGGCGCTGCCCAGCGCTCAGAATTACAGCTGCAGGTTATGTCGCTTTAAAGGCATGTGGGCTGTGACGACATCACCCAAAACACACTTAACCAGTAGGGGGGGCAGCAGTTTAAGTACTCGGTTCTGGGGTCAGTGGCGCGTCCTTGTGTGGATTATGTACATACATAAGGTTACAGTCTCTGCAAAGGACTGTTACGATAGATAATGGATGAGCCTAAGCGGGGCGAAAGTCGGCCATCTGTGTCGCCCGTGGGCTCACAGAGTGCCTGTCAGCTGAGTTTCATGGCGGGGGGGGGGATCGCACTTGGTGGGCCATTCTTCTGCCTGCTTCTTTTCGCCTGTCTGCCCCCAGAAGGGCGCTGGCCTCAAAAAGCACCCCCCCCTAAATCACGCTCCCGGTCCCTCCTCCTTCATCACCCAGAATTTTCCAGACTTTTAAAACAACGTCCATCTGCAACACTGTTAATAACTCAGACTGTCTGTAATCTACCCATCCTGCTCTTCCTGGATCCTACAGGCTTTGGGTGACGGCGGCGGAAACCGCGATAACGACAAGGCCACTGGCGGCCCTCCTGGCTTCGCGCGGATCTGTGGTTTCACCAGATTCTGGTTTCAGGGCCCCCTTCAGCTGACGGCGGGTCCAACGGGGGCCTCAGTCAGCGTTAACCGGGGTTAATAAAATGTCAGTGCAAGCAGCATGACTTCAGCCGACGGTAAATCTATCTGAGTACTCCTGGTCCTTCACGAAAACTCACGCTGACCTTTGCTAAGGCGGCGAGATCAAGGAGGAACCAGAGAACGAGTGGGCGAAATGAAGGAATTTTATATATCGATGACCTCGAACGAAGGCCAAAAATGACCAGACTGTAGCTGTATTATTTTGGGGAAACTATGAGGAGATTCAGTGAATCGGAAAAAGGCTACAGCACCGGGAAAAAGTTAAAGGAAAAGGAAGCGATGGACTCAACCGTCAGGGCGACAAACGGGTCTTTGGGAAGCCCGCAGATGCGGAGGGGAGGGAGAAAGTTCCAGAGCGCCGTCTACCTTTACCTGATGACATCTAATAATAATAAAACACAAAGCCTCAGAAGATGAGAAACGACAGCAGTGTTTTGATGAGGCCGTGACTCACGTTGTATTATGTAGGTAAATATTTAAGTGTGGCGGAGCTGTGCTCCCAAACAACGACATCTGTGCGGATTTCGATGAGCTGCTGTCGTTTTATAGGTGTGATAATCGAGGACGGCATCTCAGCTGGGGGGGGGGGGGTTACATACTCTGCCCAACAACGAAGAGCTCAGTGTGTAAAAATAGATGGGGGAAGGCAGCGGGTTCGAAAGGGAAATATAACGCCGCCACGGATACGTGACGCGAAATGCTCCCAGAGCTGAAAGCACATGCCCCCCCCCACCAATTCAAGCACCTTGCTCTCCCTTGGAACCTGCTGTAGAACTGCTGTCGCCCTCTAGTGGCCAGGTAGGAATGTGAAATGCAGGCAACAGCCCTTGGTCTGCCTGCTTCTCTAACCTTCAAAACCCCAGCCAGCCCCCCTTACTAAAGGTACCTCATGCTACTGTTTTGCCATTTTAAAATTCAAGGTTATTGCTTCTTCCAAACAACTCGGTATGAATGGTGTCCCATGATGCATCACCGTGCCCTGCAGTAGCCCATTCGGGCAGCCGCCAGATCCGGCCTCTGCCAAATCCTATCGTTTTTACATTCAGATCACTGCTGAGTGTTGTGAAATTAGCTTGGTAATTATGGCTCCTGTCTCCTGCATAGGGCCGAAAGAGGCGGGCTCTCACATCCCGCCGGGGACACCAGAACGTTGCTGGATCCAGTCCTGCCTCGGCATTGACTCACACAATATGAGGTCCTATTTAATCCAAGCCTCCTTTCCACTGACGTTCTCAATCTTCGGGCGAGTTGTAAATAAACGATGTTAATTAAAATCTGGTAATAAATAAGCTTTGCATTTATGAGTCCATATTGCTTTCCCATAATAACTAAGGAACAAAGAATAAGCATTGAGCATAAGCGGGATATTCATTTAATTATTAAAAAGAAGTTCAAAATAACGCAGGATTCTTATTAAACCGCCACACTGCATGGGCGCTGATGCTGTGGGCAAAACCGCAATAAAGCGTTTCTCTTTTACACGCATTTCTGCAGCACCAGCGGAGGCGGCAGAGGGGATCGCTAACCGCTAAACCGCTAACGTTCCGTTTATCTTCTCATTTTGGTTTAATTAAAAGTCTTAAATCCAACAAAAACTCGTTATACACACAGGAGAAGTGGCGGAGAGCCCCGGAGATCACAGACTGACATCGTCTGGCCGAGAATCGAGCTATAGTGAATCTGGTTAATAAAGTGATGTCACATTATGCCCAGTCCCCAGGTTTGGGTCATGCCCCCACCTCTGCCTCCACTGGGTCTCGGTTGGTGGGGGGGAGGGGGGGGGTGATGCTGGGCTGGAGTCACAGAGCATGCGATTAATTAAGGAGATGGGATGCCTTCCTCTCACCAGCCATTGAAAAGCTGCCTAATTTGACAACAAATAAATACACAGGGCAATAATTACTCTTAAGCACGGTAAAGACGCTGATGCAGGGGTTGATTAACATTGTGGTGGAGAGGGGGGCCGACAGAAACACTCTCCATCTACAGAGGAGGCCAGATGCTGGGAGGCGTTTACAGAAACAGCACATCCGGGAAGAGGGGTCTCAAGTGGCAGGATGTGGGTCAGGGTGGGCGGGTCGGAGACATCGCCGAGGGCGAGGTGATGCAGGCGGTATTAGGGCCACGTAGCCCTGTCAACATGAACAGCAAGTACAGGGTTACGACTGACAAGCTTAAAGCCAGAGTCATGCTGTTGGGGGACTCGACCTGACGCGTGTGATGGCATCGTTACGTCACCCACGATCGACATTGCCACAGCGAATGCCAGGTGATCTGTTTTATGTACGTGATAAATATCTATAAAGTCGTCACTGCACAGGACAGACTGGCTGCATTTGTGGAAACGGGATCTGGATTTGTGCCCCACATCCCAACATGGCATCCAGGCTGCATTATGCCATGCGATGGTCTTGTGTCCCACCACACCGTCCCCTGTGTTAGCTCTCCCCTGCAATGGTTGCCCCCTACGATACACCGGCATCCTGCCCATGTTGTACATGGGAATGGACTGTCAATCCACCCATGCAATCCCCCGCAGGACCTGCATCCTGTTCAGGTTGTCTCCTGTGCTGGACAGGCATCCCACTCACACCGTACCTTGGCTAATGTCCCCTACTTTACGCAATATGTTCTAGGTGTCTCAGAACCAGATAAGCAGCTATGGAATTCAGACGAATGGGTGAATGGATGAATTTGTGTTTTTATTTATATTCATTGTAGTGTCGCAGTCATTCTCCGGCATCAAAGAGAATCGCATTCTCATGCAAATGCAAGCGGCGTCGCATTGTTCAAACGCGCCATCCTACACGGCGGCTCCCGTGCTGCGCCCATCCCAGCACTCCCGACGGCCGCGTGCGGCTTGTAAACACGCAAATAGGAAGTGCAAAACAACACACAGAAAATAAGAGCTTTTGGAAAAAGCCATCTGTTTTCCATCGTTTTGTCAGCAGCTCTGAAGATGCATGAATGTCACCGGTGAGGAGTGATTACATTTCTAATCCCCGTGCATGGAAGATACACATTGGCACGTTCCAAATGAATACAGGATCGGACAGCTACAGCGGGCAGGGTCCGGGTGGGTGGGGGGGGGGGCAGCAAGAGGTCATTTATAACTTGGACAGACGCAGATTCGGATTGGCAGAGGGACCGCACCGCATCGCTGCTCCGATATTAATATGCATCGCTCTGCCAAGGAGAGACAGGGAGGCGTAAACGAGACCGCGATTCAGGGGATGGGGGGCGGGGGATCAGCTCTGGGGGCCACATTAGACAAGACGTTTTCATTTCTGTTCCCACGTACCGGGAAAGAATCAACATGTCAGCCCGAGCGAGCACGTCTTTGTCTGCCGGTGCGTTTTTTTCCCTCTGCCTCTCGCCCTCATCGTTAGCCAATCACATGGGGCGGCACTGTGTCCATATGGGATGGAGGTCCATGGCTACTGGGCCGGCGAAACGGAATTGCCCGATTGACAGGAATGGAGAATGGGTACGGCCAGTGAGAGACGACCGCTGTCAATCTCAAAAGAAGATATATGGTGATGTGGTCAGAAAACTGCACAATTCCATGCCAGGACTCCTGAGACAGCTAAGACTTCCGGAATATTCCAGATGTACAGATCACGATGGATCTGTGTTGCCGGACAGGCCCACTCAGGGGCTATATACTGTACAAGCAGCCAGCCTGCAGCTACCCTATCTATTCATATATCTGTCTAATCTATCTATAGATGTGGGTGTTTATTTTAGATACGTATGCGGCTTAAAGAGGGATTAGCGCGTCGCCGCGCTAGCAAAGCCGTCATCTGCCCGAAGGAAGATCTAAACGCAGAGATCGGAAGATGAAGAGCGGCACGTGTTTATAATGACGGGCGAGCCGCAAAGCTTAGCCACGCCGCCCCGGGAGACGATGTACCTGACCGGAAGTAATGAAAACCATGTCAGTTAACATCAGACCGTCTGTTAAGGGAGTTCATTGCCACTGAGTCATTGCAACAAGTTCCGTAGGTGGGCGGGACCTAAGTGGACAAACAAGGCGATTGGCTGCAGCATCTTGACTGACAGCTGGAATGAGAGCCATCCGGGATTCCATTTATGGTTGCAGGTGCATAGAGGTTGAGGGCCTGTCAGTCCTGGGAGCATCTCTTAGCGGCGGATGGAGGATGTGTACTGACTCAGGCTTTGAAATCGCACCGACGTGAAAGGCGAGCACTTCTATATTTCTAGTACTGGGCCCATACTTAGAGTGGGTTTTTCTTTTTTATTACCAAAGAGACGGAATGAACTGAGCTGAGTGGAGGGAGAGAGAGAGAAATGCAGGATGAACGGACGTAAGGAAGAATGGCGCTCCATCCGTAAGGGGGGGAGGACGGGAGGGGACACAGGAAAGTCTCCCTGATTGGCCGCACACCCCCAGCACTGCGCCCAAAGTGTCCAGCCTCTTGCCATCAATCACGCCATCAAGTCATGGGGGGCGGGGGTGCATCCCCAAAGCCCACTCCTGTCCATCGGAGGGGACACAGACATAAACCACGTTAATCTTAATAGCTAACTATAATTAAGGGCCAGCAATAATGACAGATGAGAGTGGGAATTCAAGAGGCCGTGTTTACATCGGCCCATGAGGCGAGGGAATGCCATCCTGGTCGGTGCCCGTCATCATAGCGACCCCCATCCACTCCCAATCACAGGACTGCTTCCTCAGACAGACTCCGCCCACTGATTTTGACCACCAAGATTTTTGCCATGAGGTCACCAACCAACTTCCCACACACACTGCTCACCCCCACTTCAATCTCCATTTCTCAACGTATAAAATTGTAAAATAATAAGCTGTGCACCCCCCTACTCTGCTTCATGGCGCTGAGCCGTACCATTGTTACCCGCTCAGCCGCTGACGACACCAGAGGAAGACGATAAAGAAAATAATTAGCGACTCAAATAGTCCCTTTCTGAAAAACAATCATTACATTCTGAGCATGAAGCAGGCAGAGACCTTGTTTGAATGACCAAGAGTCTCAGAGAGATGAGGGACAGAACAATGGACCCCAAAGAAACATTAAATGAATTTCTCCTGGGTCCTAGAGTCCGTTAATTCCTAAAGAGTTGAATTCCCCCGAGTTATTCTTCATACGGGCAACTGAAATGCTTTGTGTTTCCAGCAAACTTGGTTTCAGGGACAAAGTGGGAAAACTCAAAAAACAGAAGAGAACAGAAAATAATGATGGGCCGGGAAACACATCGACATTAAAATTAATATTAACTCATTACGACCGCTGACCTTTGACCCAGGAAGTGAATGGACCTCCTCCAAAACCTCGTGACCCGAGAAATCAGAGTGACGTAAACCCACACCCCGCTGTCTCCCAAGCAGAGGTTGGAGTCACTTCAGAATCAAGCGCCGGCTAGATTCAGGCCATCACCTGGGATCACCTAACCCTACTGGCGTTTGCAGTGCATGACAGACCAAAAACACGGCCACAGTTCAAATGCAGGAAGTAATAAACATTAACGATGCAATCTTTCTCTTAAATGAATTTCTCATAAATCATCAGGAGTCAAGCGATGTCACTACATTTTGGAAAAAAGCAATTGGGCTTCTATCCCTCCTAGTCTCATTTATATATTACATATACATAGTGCCATATAACCATGTCCAGACTTCAATGGAACTACGGCTATTTTAAAAATTGCTATTCAACAGCTGTAACCGTGACGATATCCAACAGGCATACTGCCAGACCTGAAGGCGACCCGAGCGCGGCGGCGGACTGAGGCGGTTTTAAAGAGGTCCCACGTCGTTTCTGGTGATTTTATTGGCTGAAATCTGCTAAATGGAGAGCGGGGTACACATCTAGGGCCAACGGCGTAGGACGTGGCAAACACTCGCCAGCAGAGAATGACCCTACCTACCACAGCCGCTTAGGCAAATGGCTAACTGTAAAAGCCAGAGCGTTTTTCATCATTTCGTAACTGCAAAATGATTAGCAGCACAAAAAAGAAGCGACGTGAACCATATTCCCTGACCTTCCTTCCGGAGATGATTTTTCCTCAACAAAAAAACTACGTCAGGGAAAGATTAGCGGCGGAATCGCTCATGAGAGATATCTGGGATGTCTCGAGCTATGTTCGCTAATTAAGACAACTGATAGAATTTGATACCTTCAAAGTAAATCAATAAGGCACCGGTCTGGAG
This sequence comes from Hyperopisus bebe, assembly GCA_026777045.1. Lineage (NCBI taxonomy): Eukaryota > Metazoa > Chordata > Actinopteri > Osteoglossiformes > Mormyridae > Hyperopisus > Hyperopisus bebe. The sequence continues at coordinate 9,003,397 of JAODJW010000050.1, read as the reverse complement.
GCCCGCCAAAGCTTATTACGTTCGCAGGGAACGGTCACGCGCGGACGAGTAGCAGCCGCGCCCTCGCGGACGAAAGGCGCGATTTCCCATAAAACATCCCTGGTGTTAACCTCCATAGATCCGTGTCTGTGAGGCTCCAAGTGCCTTGTGTGTTATTCTGTATTCATGCAAAGCTCTCTGCCCACCTTCCATTATACCTGTATAAATGAAAAATTCTCCACATCGAAATGATCAGCCGGTGTTCAACCTGCACCTGGATTTTTATCAGAATTGACCAAGCTCTCTCGACACGCCAGGGTCCTGTCTGGGGTCTCCCTCACCACACCACTGGTGTTCCCCATGTGAGCTCCAGATCATCCCAGCACAGAAAGGTTAAGCGGTTACCGGAGCAAGTTGCCGATTTAGTCACGCTGTAAGCCGCCTGACTTGGGAATCCCATTGCTATGGTAAACATCGACCTTATAACTCCAACCATCCGCTTCTCAGTAACGGGGGTCCTCCATGGCTCCACAGCTCCCGATCAAAAGGCCATGATGCATTCACCTGCCCCGGCCAGCAGGAGGCGATGATGTATCATTTCACCATGTCTGCCATCCAACCACCTCCAGCGACGTGCTGTCTGATGCTGCCCAAGTCCTATCATGTATGAGACGGCATTTTGAGTTTGTCCACAGCCGTGCACATCACTGAACACGAGACGTCACTAGACACCTCTGTCAAATCAGGGACATCGTGAGTGACTTTAACTCTTGGGTTGATTTTCTGCTGGCTGATGATTACATAAAGTTCAAGATTAATAAACCAGAGCTTCCGCTGCCACAAAATAGCATGAATTTTAAAAACAAGCCTTACAAAATGCAATGAAATCATAAATAAGACTTAGATTACAGTGCCAACTCACGGGCACTATCGCCAGCATTTTGTTACACAGCATTAATAGGAAAATGACAAACATGGAGGACGTTCCGAGATTCCGGAGCTCATTTCATTCCGGAAGATGAGCCCGGGCGGGTGATCCCGGCCGTGTCAGCGTGATGAGGGGGTAAACGAGGAGAACGACGGTGCCCACCTCTGAATCGGAGGTAGATACTACCAGGTCAGTGCGGCCGGTGAAAAGAGGAGAGAGAAAATAAACAGATACATCCAGATTCATTCCAGGGACAGCAGGCATAGTCGGGGGCAAGGCGCAATTACGTAAAAGTGTAATTTGCGCTGCAAACAAATGTGGTTTAAATTGGTTGGGCTGTTTGTTAATTTTGACGTGGATGGCATGGAAAGCTGCACCCGACCAATCTGCGCATTTAGGGAGGGAATTCAACCAATAGCGGATCGAATTCTCATCGAACGCCAAAACCCCCAACGCCCCCCCCCAAACGCATTACCGCTCCTCACTGACGCACACCCCACGTCACACTGCACTGTCTCACTAAATAGGCCTTGCGACAACAAACGCTAATCATCAGAACCCCCCCCCCCCCCCCCCCCCCGCTGCTCACATTTTTCTTTCGGTGGATCCCTGACCGACTTTGTGGCCGAAATTCCTGCTTATTCTCAGACCTCAGTTTGCTGGGATTAACTCTCATCAATACCCAGATTCTTCCCGCCTAAAGACAAGTATGGATGACGCATTTCAGTGTCTCCTGCTGGCCCTCCCTTCCCGTCCTCATTTCTGTTGAATGTTAACATCGCCACGTCCTTTTGTCCTAGCAAAGGCTCCCGATGCCTCTGATTATTGTTAAATGAGACAGACCACACTAACAGGGTGAACGTCCTGCTTAGAATCTACCTACAGAATGAGCTGGAAATTTCATATCTCCTGAAGGCACTGATTTCGTCGTGATTTGATTTATTTCCACACGAAGCCTAAACTCAGCTCTGGGGCTAAAGACCCTCACTGGCCCAAAATCTGGCAGAGAAACTAAAAGATGCCAAAATAAGCCTCTTTCGGGGACTTATCCCAAACACAGTGCCGCGGGCCTGTGAACGGCAAGCTAAACCACACAAACGCACATATTTGTTTCTTTTAATGCCGCTCATTTTATATTCATCTCCCTTTTGTTTATCCTTGATGTTTTTGCGCCGCTTTCGTTTGCAGCGAGATCGGCCGAGTCACTTCTCAGGATCCCCTACCGTGAGCTTCCGATCCCCGCTGGACGGAAGGGAGAAGAAAAGCTGGCTCGCGCCTGAACTCTCATCCCCACTTAAGGAAAACGGAACGAAAACACACATTTAGCGATACTCTAGGCCGGCTCTGCAAATCTGACTCGAAGTCAGAATCCCAGCCGCCCTGGATAAGGCCGGCCGTGGTGTCGGGCTCCCGGTCGCATGCTCGACTACATGCGATGCCTTTCCGGCACCTTCTCTAGGCAGAAGCATGGCTTTTACGTCAAAATAAGCGAACTTTTTCCAAAGCTCTCCGGATAAACAGGCCCTGACTTTTCGCCAGGGCTCTGACTGCGAGCAGCGCACGGCCCCCAGTCGGGGTCCGAGGTGGCTAACCCTGCGTAGAGCTTCAGTCTGCTAGCCACTGGCAGGTCAGATTCCGGCATATAAGGTCACTCGGGATGGTGTAAATCCGCCCAAACAGACCTCGGTCAGGGATCTCGCCGCAAGGCATCCTTCACACACGTTAAAGGCTCTGAGGCCGGCTGAAGACAAGAAAACACTTTAAACTTCCGTGTACTTGCTGATATGCGCTTGGACTTTCTCTGACCCCATTCCAAGCCCGCAATCTGTCTCAGAAGGAACATTCATTTCTGACCTGTAATTAAAAATGTAGCATGTGACTGACTGATCGTCACACCTCTTCGGACAATGATCCGGAACGAATCTTTCCCCGGCTTGGAGCATTCCGGGAGGACAAGGCTCCATCTGGCGATGTCTGCAGGCCGGAGCAGACCGGCACAGCCTGGCCCTGCGAGAGGGGCGGTCGTCCGTCACCTCCGCAGTGGCCCGTGACCATGACAGGGAGGGTGTCGTCGGCGGGGGGCATTGCAGCGCTAACGGGCCGGGACAGACACCGAGCTAGCAGTGATGAGCAGTGATGACCAAACCCAAGCAATTATCTGTGAGAAAAGAGGATGGAACAGAGCAGGGGGCAAAACAGGCGGGGGAGGGGGCGGTGGAATGAGACGGTGCTGCCCGCAGACCACTGAGAGCGGACCAATCAGGGTCAGGCACCGCGATGGACAGCGTACACACCACAGACGTCTGCATGGTACTCTATTAATTAATCAGTGTGGGACTGAGCTCAACGCAAACAAGTCCGTCTTATCTAATTTCCCAGTGGAAGGTCATAAATCCGAATGCAAAGGCCCCGGAGGCGTCCGAGACTTTCGCCCGCATCGATCCGCGGGAAGGCCATTGTTTAGCAGCACCGTACGGGGAAACAACAGATAAACCGCCATGGGGCGTCATTTGGGAAATGCAGGCGGCGCTTAGGGGCAGCAGTAGAGTCCTAGGGGCGACACTGCAAGGCGATGAGAATGGTGAAATTAAGCACCAGGCCAACGACTGGCTTGGACAATGCTGCGAAATAAGAAAACGGGAGGAGGATTATGGGAGATTTCCAGGTCCTCCATCCACCACCCACACCCTCCCTGCAGCGTGCATAACCGCAGGGTGAAAAGGCGAGGCCTCGCTCGACCCGAACGTGAGAATCCTGCCGGTCCATCTCACGACGCAAAGGGACCGCCAGCCCCCGGATCACATGGGCGCCAACATTCACAGCAGATAACGCCTCATGATACATTAAGCTTCCGATACGTGGCACTGACTGGCACCTGCATGTCATGTGACGGTCATGTGACCATGATCGCAATGGTCCACTGAGGGCCTGGTCACCATGGTAAGCAAGACAAGCTCAGCGGTCCATTCCTGTGACTGACTGACCCCTTTACAAATGAAAACTCACTCAGTTTAATGCATTGAGATTGAGAATATTCAAATGCATATTCATAATGGTCATAAATATGCTTGTATCGCACAGATTAATGTTTCATTGTCATTCAAATATGGCCGCAGGTCCAGAAAGATCCCCTGCTCTATTCTGCCAGTAGGGCTACGTTTACGGCTATCATAAAAATCTTATTAGTTTAAACTAATTTGATTAATGACCCACTAAATCTATGAATGGAGAAAAAGGTTATCAGAGCACTGAGGGCAGCGCGGCTTCTGTCTGTGAAAGGACAGAGACTTCAATCAAAAAAAGAACTAAGCATTTACGCACCCTGTACGTTCTTACGCCTTTTGTGCACGAAACGCTTTCGCTAGCGATGTTCCTAGACCGACGGGCTCACATCAAGCACGAGTCCGGAATTAAGCAGGACAGACTGAGGAGCTAAAATGAATTTGCATACAGCTCAGGTTTGGAGAACCAGCATGATAATAACATATTAAAATATATCAATAAGATCCTGTAAACATAATGGCTGGTCACCACTGGACAGAGCCGAAATCACAGCTGAAACAGATGGGCCAGCGGTGACATTTCTCACTCGCGTCACAGGGACACAGGAAAGAGGTTACAGCTAATCTGGACCGGGTGACAAACTTTAGGAAGACGCACAAAAGACTCTGGTTCCAGCTGTTTTAAAACGGTAAGCCGGCGCTGAACCCTTTCCGCTTGTGCGCGATTTCTGCCGGTATTCCCGGTGGATCCACACGGATCCCAATCCATCCTTATCGATCACTGATGCTTGGCTTAGGACTTAGAGCACCTGCCCTGTGACCCAGACCGGTGACCCCATGTCAGTGAGCAGCACACAAAGCTGCTGTTTTATTAATAAATTTAATCCATGGACATTAACTCCTGTTCAGCGTGTTTGTCAGTCACAGGGGTTATAAAGTGCCCTTTATCACCAGCTCACCAGTTATCGGGTGTTTTCCATCTGCTGTGAAGCTGCTGT
>JAODJW010000050.1:8985196-8998258 GCA_026777045.1 Hyperopisus bebe | reverse complement strand
CTCACCCCTGCCTTTTTCTCCTATCTCCACCCCACCTTCCTTGTCTCTCTGCTCATCCCGACCCCCCCCCCCACCCCCGTCTCCCCATCTCTGTCCTCGTCCTCTTCCCCATCCCCTACACCCACGCAGCCTGTGCTGTACTCGGCTCGCAGCTGCAGAGTGATGAAATGTGCCAGTACTACAGATGAATCGAGAGGAATACAGCGGCATACAGCGAAATACACTGAAATACAGTGAAATACCATGTAATACAGTGATATGCAGCGAAATACAGTGAAATACCGTGTAATACAGTGACATGCAGCAAAACCGGAGCACCGTTACAGAAGGTACATGACGGATGAAAGTCTGCTTTGAATATGGGAAAAATCAAACTAAGAAAACTTAGTAAGAGAAGGCGATATGCTGTCCAAGCAGGACCGTGACAAGATACAAATTCACATACTTAAACAGAGTCTGAAGTCTACCAACCTCACTCTCACACACCTTCAATATCCCCCAAAATCAAGGCATGTTTCTTCCCAAACCAACAGCAGCATTTGACTTAATGATTGAATGGCCAAATGTCAAAATGATATGGACTATATACAGATTAACATCCAAACAGGGCAACCAGTACTCTCTTTGGTCATAAATCAAGCGCATTGGATTAAAAAAACGACCTAAACTGCAATTTCTAGAGAAAACACTCAACAAACATGAGTCAAACCTTAAGTTTAAAATGCACATCTAAAAATCATCAGATTTGGTCAGAGAGGACAATGACCAGTCAATTTCTGTCAAAACCACAGGTCGGACAATTAAACTACTAGATGCATCTTCTTAAAAAAAAACACCAGATTGAATTAACACCCCAAGACCCGTCATACGTTTATAAATTGTACAGAAAAGTTATCGATCCATTTTCTATAAATAGCTCCATTAAAAAATATTAAGCACACGACGAAGGCCAACACGTGCGCTCAATGTAATGCGACCCTCAGTTTTTAAAATGTCAGAAACCGAAATGTCAATCCAAAGGCTGGCTAGACAGTGTTTAAATACACAAACTCTAAAATAACAGTTTGTTCACATAGCCTGTGGCATCACTTCTGAAAACAATATTCAGACTAGTATTAATAGGCCTAAATCTGGGAGTTGGTATTACATTTATTAAATACGGGAGTATAATAGAGCCACGGTGGGGAATATTCACTCATACTCAGAGTACCATAGCGTTACGGTAGGGTAACATTTAGCCTACTGACACCCAGAACACAACACAACTTTGCCCAGCGGACAGGCAGCGATCTGTGGACAGCAGGGACCCATCAATCCATCCATAATTACCTGGATCGTCCCTTTAAGTCTGACAGTGTGTCACACGCATCAAATCACCCAGACTATTAGAAAACAATCCCTTTTCTCACGGGGTTTGCCATCAGCGTACCTGCTCGCCGGTCTTCATCAGGTACTTCTCCTTGTACAAGGACCAGAGACCAACGTTGGGCAGGAAAATCAGAGCTACGGTGGATAAAAATGCCATTTGCAGCACACGTTTCTGGCGCCTCTTCATCGTGGAGAGCCGCGTCGTTCCGGGCGGAATCCCGAGTCTCCCGTTTTCCACACGTGTTATTCCTTAGGAATTCCTGGAGGAGACGGGTGAGCTACCTTCCAGGCAAACTGCCGGCAAACTTTCACCTAAAGACAGAAAACAGCACCCGTCAGCCCGGTTAATAACACAATACAGACATTACAGAAATGTGGGTTTATCTTTATTCCAACTACAACTGCGAAAATGTGACTATTCTGTTGTATATATTCGTGTCGGGACCGTAGCGTTGATCGTTTTTTTTAAACCACGTATAAAACATTAAATAAAAACCATCCATACGTACTTGGCCATAAGGCATGGTCTGATTAATAAAAGCGTGCGTTTGGCAGCAGACGGCGGACTCAAGCAGCACGGACACAAACACATAACACAGATCAGCACACGGATCATCTAATAACACTTACAATTCAGGCTCATTGGCACAGCGTTGTTAAAATCGGGACAGATGTTTACGTCCACATCATCAATGACACGATGTCTTGCTTGCAAACATTAATCTGATAGACGTCTGTACAAAATAATCGGACAGAAAAAACCTTGCCCTCCTTTTATTGCCAGCACACGCGCACGGATGCAAAATTGAGTTGGACTTGCGCTCTCCGCGACCGACTCCGGAGGAAAGCCGGTGAACTGCATTGCTCGCACATAAGGAGGTATCATCCCCCCACCCCCTTCTGTACGAGCCCAAGGTTCACATATTGCGGCCGCGAACCACGTGGACCGCGCGGGAGCAGCGCGACATCCCGGACGCTCGCGCGGTGGAGCGGAGGCGCGGGACACGCGGGGGCCCCTTCGTGCATGGCACCGCTGTCCTGCTGCTGCTGCATGCGTGGATACCGTGACTGGCCCTTGATGGCATTTGCGGGGACTGATGCCGAATTTTGGCCATCTTAACGAGAAAATACCCTAAAATGCCTAGGCTACATAATGCAAGGTTTTTAGGTAAAAACGGTTAATGCATTGTGTTGGGATATATTTTAGATAAAACGCAACATGTTTCTTGGAGATTAAAGAAATACACGGCTTTATATCCCCCATCCCCCAATATAATCCAGAAAAATACATGCTTTGAGTTCTTTCAATTCATTTTATTATAAATAAGCCTAAGTGAGATATGTATGGTAGAATTAAAATATTAAAGTTTAAGGTGATTATATGGCTGTGCCTATTGTTCCAGACACATTCAGGTGCTCTCAGGTGGAGCAAAAAAACTGCGTGCGGATTAAGTGTAATCGCGGTTTGTTTTATTATTATTTATTATTTATTATTATTTGGAGTCAAACGTGCACGTCATTCGGTCACATTTTTGCGATATTTTAATTTTCCATAAATCAGTGACATTATTTTGCAACAAACTTTTTACATTAACGAATAACCCACACCGCTGTAACACATCCTATTTTATTAACCAAAGACACGCGGATCTGTGGAATATCAAGTCGTCACCATTTCTTCTTGCTGATTCAAATTAGTGGAAGCATGCTTGTTCTGTAACTTAAGACCGGCAGGATTAACCTGCATCCGCTATATAAGTATATATTTTTGAGGGACACGTCATATAAATTTATGCGATACAAATCCATTTTTTAGCTGAGTGGAAAAACTAAAACGAGACAGATGGGATCAGAATTGCATATTATGAATCGCACACAGAGATTACTGTATGTATTTGTCTGAACACGGCGTGTCTCTAGGGTAAAGCAGACCACGGCGGATCTATTAATACGTTGCTAAATCCACATATAAGCAATGCTCTAATATAGTCTATAAACAGCATCGCATCATTTAAAAGCATATACCTACCCGCAAGCAGCACTGCATCTGTTGCAGGTAGAAAGTGTGCGATATTTGTATAAACTTAAAAAAAAAAAAAAAAAAAAAAAAAAAAAAGTACAGCGCGAAGTACGTTTTTGACATGACTTTTGATTAGAGTTCTGCTAATGTTGTGGGTTGAATCGCAAGAAATCGCCTTCAAACTGAATATGCGTGTGTGTATATGACAGGCCTATAGTCACAGAGTATAATATAAATGCACAAACGTGCGTGTCTGCCCATTAGATCTAAAAAGACAGAAGAAAAATACTGGGCTGGCAAATCATAGATGTATTCTGTGTACTCAGATATTCACATTCGGCTAACGTCGGTAAATTACCCCAAAAGCGCGCATTGTTGAAGTGAATTGTCTTCCGGGGCTTATTTTTTAAATTCTACAGTCTACCAATAGATGGCGTCAGAAATTATGTGAAAATAGACCTCATAGCAGGCTGACAAACAGAATTACGTTTAATCAAATAAATCCATCCATCCATTTTCTTGCTTGTCCTAATCACTATTGCGGGGTTCGGAGCCAATCACGAGGCTACGGGAGCGAGACAGGGAACAACCCAGGATGAGGCGCCAGCTCTTCGCAGGACACACTCACACACCATAAACTCACACGTGCACACCTACGGGCAATTTGGTAACTCCAATTAACCTCTGCATGTTTTTGGACTGTAGAGGGTAAAGGGAGTACCTGGAGGAGACCCCACAACGATGTACGGAAAACATGCAAACTCCACACGCATGGAGACTCAAACCCGGGTCCAAGAGGTGTGAGACGACAGTGCACCACTTAGCCCCCCCCCATTAAATAAATCATGGGTCAAAATAACATCATGACATGTACCGCTTAAGGTATACACAAAATTAAACCTACTTCTGTCATTTGTACACAAACATACTTAGATTAATAACTGTAGTGAACGAAATACATTTTAACGTAAACAATCTCGGGCTATGAGTGATTCAGAGGCAAAATTTACTGGAGTTGTGCAAGGAAAGGCACCCAGACAGGGGCAACATGTACAAACTAAACAAGTACAGGTCTATGACACCCCACTCTGGAGGTGTGAGCCTGTGGTGGTAGCCAAAGTACTGCGCCGTTTTCATAATAATCCAGGAAAAAAACAAGCTTGTTTTGGTATTCAGTATCCATATTTTATAGGGAGCGTGAGATGTGGATCGCTCCAGATGGCTTGCTAACAAGACGGGCAGGAAAAGATAAGCAACAAACATACGAAAGCTAGGTTTTTCTAAAAAACCCAAAGAAAAAAATGTGCATTCTATAAAAAACACAGGGAAATGCGTAAATCCATTTTCATTTGGGTTAGCATGTTTCAGGGGAACTGTTTACCATCACTAACATTTGTGTGGCGTCCCCGAGGTTTGGGGGCCTCCTGTTGGCCCCAAACAGTCACTACGTTAAATATGAAATAAACACATTCTTTATTTAGAACATGCTGAAGCAGCATGTTCAGCTAACCATCCAGTCTTGGTGCAGTCTTCTGATTCTACTCACTGGTTGTTTAGTCTCTGAAACGTGACATTTTGACTGGGGCCCCGTAAACAATAAACTCACCCCTAAATGTTGCAATGGTTGTTTTATGGATTTCAGTGATTTCCACAATTGGTTCTGGGCTCGATTGGCTGGGCCTGAACCTATAATTCCATACATTCCATCATCACCAACCAGGCGGCAAATTCAGCATCTCTGCTGCGTGATCTATTATGAAGGTGTGGTGTCATCTATCACCCCAAGAAAAGAAGGATGGGGCACTATAGGACAGTTCTGTTAAGATTCATATATGCTAAACACTATGGAGATTTTGTTCTTAATTATTGGGTGCTAGGAAGTAGTTTGTAGATGAGGATTATTCTCTTGAGTCACTACCATATTGGATCAGTGCACTGTTTGTCCCCTTAGACCAGCCAAAAGGTTCCTGACAGAACTCTTAGGAAGGTATTGGCCACTGCCAGAAAGAAAAAATGGTGTCTCTGTATGGGGAGATATAGCTTAGCATTTTTATGCACTGAAGTGGATGGGTAATGCTAATATGTTACCCATCCATTTGTCTTCTGTACTGATTTCCAGAATAGGGTTGTGGTGAACTTAGAACCTATCCCAGAGTGCACAGGGACATGAGACACAGTGCCACTCCATAGCGTGATCCTTAAAGCTTGCGTCCAGCAGCTAAACTCAGCTTGTGAGCTAAAGTTTCGTTGTTTAACTTAGAGCTGTTGCCCGCAGTAACTACAGGTGCTCATTTCCACAAACAGGGCAATCCATTAAGAAGCACATCAGTTTGTTTTTTTGGAACCAAAGGCACGATTTCAAAGGATCGGCCATCCGTTCCAGACTCTCTGCCGACGTCCTCGGCTGTTCATTAGCCGTATATCGCCAACATCTAAAACCACTGTAGAATGTGACATGATTTAGCCATAATCTAGTAGCATTGAGCGGCTGTGCTTAATCGTAATTAAGCGCGGCTAATCAGCCAGGCTTGTGAAGAGAACAGATCTGACAGGGAGCCTGCAGCTGCTGTGTCTCTGACGGCAATTTAACTTCTGCAAAACAACATTCTGACAACGATAACAGAAAAAAGCTATTTGTTATCAGTGCCACGGAAAATAGTGCCTAATTAAACATATCACGTATCGTATACATTAACAGCTTATTTATGTTTCTTGGACAGGACATTATACTAAAGAAATCTGCGTAAAATACCCCGTTAACAGGGACAGGGGCAGCTTGAGACGATTTTGCGAAACACATCTTAAACACCTGCTGTTCTCATCCACTTCAGAAGAAAAATGGAGAATGCAATTAATTGTAGGAAAAATCAATTGAGTACACACGCACAAAACTATTTTTATCGCCAAGGAGACACGAGAACCCCCTGTTTCTGAACGGAATTCATAAAAGAGCAAACAGTCTGCTTATTTCTTCCTTTGTGGTTTTTTTCTGTGCGCGGGACGGAGAGATAAGGCACCAATGATGGTGCTGATGTGAACGGACCGGCCCGGCTCTGAAAGCGGCCGCCCGTCCTGACAAGCCCGCTAATCGCATTCGACACCGGTTTCGAGGCGCCGCCGTCATAATTTTCCGCGTTGCGCCTTTGTTACCAATACAGGTCCGAACCTCGTTGCCATTAACCAGCTCGAATGGTCCTCGCATCCACGCTAATGCGGCGCATTCACCAGGACAACGTGCTGCCGCTGCAGTAAGGTGGTGGTGGGGGGGCTGTTTAATGGATGACCCCCCCACCCCCTTCTCTGAGTCTAACACTAATATCAAAGCCCGACTGTCACGGTTTTGATCCTAATCTTCAAACCGAGTCTTTTCCCCCTAAAGGAAGGGAACTTCACAAACTCCTAATACAACTTTTTAGCTTGGAACTGCAGTGCTGTCGGAAGGATCAGGAATGTCTTTTTAACAAAACACATGTTCTAGCCATCGAATCACGTTGCAGCACCTGGATCAAAGCCTGCCTGCACACTTGGTAGCTCTTCTAAGTAGGCAGGTTACTTTTGACCCTTACGAAGAAGTTAAAACTTTCCCCATCTGTGTCCTTCCTCGCATCCATTAGCATGTCCATTGTCCTTAAAATGTCCTTGAAACACATTTAAACATTAAATCATGTGTAATTTGTGGTAATATAGCTCCTGTTCTTGCTCGGCACAGATGATTTCCAGAGGTACCTGTGTTGCCTGTGATAAAATATGATGCCAAGGTACCGATGACGAAGTGGCACATCCTGCAGGGGGACAGGCGCACACGCCAACGGGGATGATCAATCCCATGCTGTCAGCGCTACTGGTGGGGGGTGGGGGCTGTAACTCTTTAAATTTACACAGGGGAGGGTCAGAAGCCCAGCCAGGCGCAGCAGTCATGCTGTAGCACATTACAAAAACAACGGCTATAGCCTGTTGGGTGAGCAACTCCCATATCCACTGGTTGGTTTACCTGATTTCTGCTCAGCCCCTTGGATCTCATTGGCTGATCTCAGTTACCGCCCCCCTCCCCAGACCAATCACCCCCTTGGATTCCCTCGTACTTAAGTCGAACCAACTGACTGAGTGTTTCTCAATATGTGTACCTGTGTTCTCTTGCCCCCTTTATGTCATCTTCCATTGCCGAAGACTAGTTCCAATACTCAAGAACAGTAGTACAGAGGACGGTAATAACCCCTGGACGTTGTTCTTGGATCGTCCCAAATATCAAGGCTATATCAGTTGAATCCTCGCCGAACAAGAACAATCCCATGATTCATTGCGCCCCAAGTTCATTCTTGGTGGGCAAATTAGCAAGGCCAATCTTGCAAAGGCCACAAATTTGCGTTCTTGGTATTGAGAAACACCCCCGGTTTCATTCCTCCCTGCCGTTTTGTTAGACTCCCTGTTTTCTCTGTCCATACCAGGGGTCACATGACTCTTTTCATCCGGACCATCCGGAGTCCCACATGTGAAAAAGCACCTTAACCCTAACCCTCATTACTCAACGAGCAAAAACCGATTCTTAATTAGGCACAAATTGTGGCTGCCAGTTACAGTGTTTTTCCCCCCTCCAAACAGGCAGTTTTCTGGATGACCTTCGGGACACACGTTCACCTCGTCAGCACAGTGTTGTTGTGATGTCACAGCCCGGGGTCCTGAGACAACAGGCCAGTGGATCGGTCAGACGCCGTAGTCTGGGCTGTATTTCCAGCGCTCAGTTAAAGGGAAGATGATATGAATGAGGTGGCCTGGTGCCTGCTGGGAGAGCGTCTGAGTACGCTGACACGCGATTCGCCGGTCGAGGACAATCGATGACACGGAGCGGGCGGCCGCGTCGTCCAGGGAGATGACGACAAGTTAAAAGAGAGAGGCCGACTCGCAGGGGCTTCGGGGTAAAATGCTTTGGCAAGGCCTTATCACCATATCACCCGCCCCTACTGCCTCATCCCCCCTCCCTCTGGAATAACTCAGTTAGCTACTTTGACCTCTTTTCCAGGGACCAGTCAGATAGCGCCAGATCTGGGATGTGAAGCTCCTAGATACCTAGCAACCCAGACCCTCTCCATGGCAACACAGCTGATCTGAGATCTGTAGTTAACATCAGGAAGATAGAGCACCTACAACACTTAGCACCACGTGTTTGAAGTGCTCCACGTGCTGGGGGGGTGGGGATCTAATACAAGCTCCTTTATGTAAGTTTTTATTTATAACGTTCCATCCAGAATGTAAATCAACAGAGCGAAATCGATATGCGATTTAATCGGTTTTAATGGACCCCTTGTTAGGCTACATTAAGGCCATCAGCCTTAAAGGAGAGTAATGGCTCGTATTTCAGTTAAACTCCCCGGAAAAAAAAAAAAAATTAAAACGCAGCGAGACTTTGATTTTGTCCACACATCATCAGGAGGAAACCCAGAGTAAAATCTCTGTTCATTATACACACGCTTTGAAGTGGAAATGGAATTTGATATATGAATGCATAACTATTTCACAAAGAAGGCCCGAAATTGTTCGTAAAATGATATCAGGCTGCATAAAGGAAGGTCATTTTTAATAAGGCGCGCGGAGGTGCTGGCTTTTTAACGTGGACGGGAATGAGCTATTAATCAGCGTCTGGACATTTTTTTTTTCTTTTACGGTGTCACATCGGAAAGACTAATACAGCTCAATTATAAAACAATGAAGGGAATCAGAGGCTCTGAAATGTCAGAGCACTGAGTTGACAGCGCGATTCCCCCCCCCCCCCCCACAGAGGTGGTGGGGGGGGGGGAACAAAAGCTTTTTAATGCCTTTTGTAAAGTCGCAGTATTAGTGGATGCATCTGTTTGGTTTATTTTCCATCCAGTATGTAGTTTCGCATTTACAATCTCTGGCTTCGGCCGGGTCAGCTGTTCACTGCTGATTAAGATAATCAGAATGCCAGTGCTTTTCACAGAAAAACAAAAAAATGAACACACATATTTCCAGACTTCATTTTAGCAGATTACCCAAGCGTTTAAATAAACCCGGAGAATGAAAGAGAGACTTATAAGGAGATGTACGGGTTTTCGGGGGAATAGAGATTCCGATGATTGGATTCCTGGAAAGGGGTTCAAGCCAATACACAAAGTTACCCATCCAAGTGGGCATTGTGGAAGGTGTCTGTGTTTGCGTCCCGTGACCACAGCGGGAGACAATTCCCAATGCAGGAGGTCATGACAGCAAGCTTAAATAGGGCTGAGTGACACCAGTCAAACTGGGAATGATGGTGAGAGCTAAAGAACGGTGTGAAAACAGACTGGATGGTGCGGAGGGAGGAAAAACAAGGGTCCCAAACCACAGACACGCCATCCCATTTGCATTCACGTTGCACCACATTCAGTATTCACTGCATTTTGCACGTTTCCTTTAGTGGTGATTTGTTTGAGACACGGAACCCCATGAAATCCCACCAGGAGATGGACCCAAACAGCGACATCTGAATCAATATGGTGGCTTGCTGCCTCAGGGGTGAGGGCCGTGCAGGAAACAAGTCTTGGGGCCACAGCGTGTAATAAAAAAAATATATATCTCAGTGCTTGTTTTCTCACAGATGGGGCCCGTAAAGCTTCAAATTAGCCCCTCGTGCAGAGCAGGGGGTTGGTGCAGGCCGCTGTCTTTAATCAGATGTCGACGGAGGGTGTTTCATGGGAGCCGCAAGCTGGTTATTAACACAGCGGTAATTACACATCTCTGATAGCCAGGCAGCTTTTAATGGTGATGTGAGATATGGGGCGTCGTCGTCAGATTAAACCGGTAGGTGATTTGCTGTAGCCAGATTGAACTAGATGGTGATTGGCAGGGTATCTTAATCCCGCCCACCACGGATCTCAAGGCTGTGTTTCCGCCAGCCCTGACTGCTTTCTTAACGGATTTGTCTTCTTTAAATGTTACCAGCCCAGGCTGAAGTGGAGATTTACTGCTGACTCACCCCCGCTTTGGTGTCAGACGGCTGGATGTAACTGTTATATATAAATATGGTGCAGGGACTGCAGCGTTCTTTAACTGCGTTACGTAGAAGCACAATCCCATGGTCAAGACATCGGGACCGTGAGCGCCAGCTTTCACGGAAACATCTGAAGGGCATCCTGATTTTGCTGGGTTTGACGTGTCCCTGGGTCAATAAGGGAGGGCCTTGTGCTTCACTTCTTTAGCCAATCACAGTCTTTGTTGTATGACATCACCACACTGGGCCATTTCTTATCTGATTTTCAAACTGAAGGCTTCCAGTCATCAATCTGTCAGACCAGGAGCAGCGTGTGGCTCAGCAGGCTAAGCCTCTGTACCGGTGATCAGAAGGTTGTTGGTTCAGGCTTTATTATTTTTGTTGTTAATGTCATTATTATTATCATAATGAAATAAAGATGCACCCTTATATTGCTCCTTACATCCTTTGCAGGTAAATCTATTGGACACGTCCTTTAACAAAAGGCAATAAATCGGGTACTTCTGAAATCTGTGCACCTTGTCCTGATTAATTAATGCAGTGATGTCATACAACGATGACTGTGATTGGTTAAAGAAGTGAAACACACACCCCTCCCATGTTGACACAGGGACACGTTGAACACGACAAAATCAGGACACGCAACGTCTGAAATCTTGCGGTGCAGAATCAGGACCATTAATCCCTTCTGGGAGACACTCTGATAGCTGTAAAAATTTTGCCATTAGAGGACTGCCCTGCTTTCCCAGAATTCAGCGTTTCCTAGTGAACACGTGACTCTGCAGGGCCGACCAATAGGATGCAGCCACTTGCTGACAGGCACATTCACCCAGCTCTTTCATTGCCGCAAAATTAAAAAAATGGCAGGGGATTTTGGCACAGAGGCACAAGATTGCCAAATAGAGGCATGGATGGGAGATTTTACGGCGCAGTTGAAATGGAGGGGGAGGCAGGCATTTGGGAGGTAGGTATGGAGCTTACGGTGCTTTATAAGGAGGGTGAGGTCAGAAAGCACCGCAGCTGGGAAGCAACAAAGCACACGTACAAGCACAATGACCCATCATACGCGGGGACCGCGAAGTGCCAGCGGGCACGTAACTAAAGGATTATGGGTAATACGGATTACCGCGCAAGGTTCATTCTGGACGGTGAAGTGCTCCTCACAGGTCACATTAGCGCTACGCCAACCTGACACGGACCTTGCCTGAAATGCATTTATTGTTGAGTTACACAGGCCAGAAGAAGCAGGATCCACTGGGCTCTGTTACCGCGTGGGGCAGACCGGAATCAGGCCGAGTGCTGGTTTTGGCTTCTACAGAGAAGTAGCTTCTATTCTAAGTTTGGGATCAGTAGGATTCTGCCTGGTTCTGGAGCTCTGGAGTGTATCAGAGCAGAAGGTGCTGAATCAGACCCATGAGCAGGAATATCACACTGTATTGAGATCGTACAACGAAATTTTAGCAGCAGTCCAATCGGTACATTCACACATGAGAAGTGATGTGAACAATTTTGGATATAAGACGTCACACAGGACATAAAAAGCACCGGAAAGGAGAGCGTCAAGCTGCTGCATCTATGCGCACTGCCATCTTGTGTATATGTGTATAACTTTTAATTAAGCTGGGATGTGTTAATATTGCTGGCATTGTTCCCAATGCTTGTTTGCACATCACCTGTGAGATATTGTGAGTTTATCTACTGTACTTTATTCACTGTGCCTTATTTTATTCTATTTATTCATTCATTGCTCTTTTTATAGTTCTATATTTTTTGTTCTTTCTTTATATACTCATCTCTGCTGTGCAGAGTACCGTCTGTCTTGCACATCATCGCCTTTTCCAAGCACGAGAGCAGCTAACAGAATTTCGCTGTAATTTGTTTTACAGTGACTATAAAGTCTTATGTCACACAGGGCTGCTGAGGGACATAGTAATTAACAAGCCAAAATGATTAAACTCTACGAGCGGGTTGAAAAGCTGTGCTTTGAAAGATCACGTGAAGGATCGGCCGGGTCTGTCAGTTTCCAGCTATTGTGCTGAAAAAGGCAACAATGATGTCAGCCCACCAGGGACGGAATTGGAGGTTTCTAAAGAAACGCTTATCAGCCTCTGGACGGTAATAAGCCACATCGCACTACGCTGGCTGAGATGCGCTCAGCTTCTTGACAGTCTCTCATTCAGACCAGCTCTCTAAATGGAAGCCTTCATGACTTCATCAGTGCTCCACACTGTGATAGATATCCTTAAATTACATCGTTTAAACGACTTCCCATTTTTAGAAACACCTTTATCCAGAACATTTACTGAGGTAGCTGCGTTGTAGGAAAGACAGGGTTCCTGAAGGAATGTTGGACAGAACGCAGGATAAAAACTGCAATGCAAGATAGAGTATAGGGCAGAAAACAGCCGCATGGAATGCAGAACAGAACAAAGGGTAGCGCACAGCCTTATGGAAAGCAGAACAGAAGAAAGGGTGTACCACAGCCTTACACAATGCAGAACAAAAGATGGAGCACAGCCTTATGGAATTCAGAAGAAAGGTTGGAGCACAGCCTTACGGAATCTAGAACAGAAGATGATATGAACTATAAGGAATATGTGCGGAATCTCTAGTTCAGTGCTTCACAAACACGCTAAGCGCCACTCTGAAGAAAGAACATGCCTGGCATACCCCCCCCCCAAGCTCACCC
>JAODJW010000050.1:8972673-8982973 GCA_026777045.1 Hyperopisus bebe | reverse complement strand
CTCAGACTTGCTGTCCCCCTGACTCTCTGCCTTGCTGTCCCCCCTGGCTCTCTCCCTTGCTGTCCCCCCTGACTCTCTCCCTTGCTGTCCCCCCTGACTCTCTCCCTTGCTGGCCCTTCTGACCATCTTTCTTGGTCTCACCTAAACCCCATGTCCCCATCCGGTCTCCGACTCCACCGTCCTCCCATCCAGTTTCAAAGCAGCTCCCCCGGCGTGTCTCACTCCATGCAGAGTGCTGAATAGGGCAATTATTGTCCCAGCGTAATGAGGATGCTGAGGGCTCCCAGCTGAGCACTAAACCCCTCCTTCACTCTGCTGTAAAGGACATTCAGCATTACATTCTTTATGTGGTAGAATGTCAAATTCAGCCGGATCCAACTAGCTGTACAGCACTTTATAATATCGCCTCCCCCTACACCTACACGGCATGTGTGCTTCCCTTTCAGACTTTATTCTTTTTGTGATCACATGGGGGGGCCAGTGGCCCTCCAGGGTGTCGGCTAGGTCAGGGGACTCGCTGACGCTCATCTTGATTTCAGAGTCCGCCGTTTTTATTTAGTTTGTCCTCAGTCTGTTCCCAGTGTCCCTGACATCAGCGTCTCTTTTTATTGTGTTGGTTGTTTTTTTAAGATGTTGAGGTTGATGCTTGCCCCACATGTGCATGTGCACACACACACACACAGGTTTATAATTATATCTTTGTGAGGACTCTCCATTCATTTCTATGGGGAAAGCTCTAAACTCTAACCCCTACCCAGCCCTAACCTTAACCATAAGTAACCAAACAACATATGAGACTTTTGGCTTCATGCCTTTATTGATTGCATTCACAGATCTTTGTGGGGACCTGAAAAATGGTCCCCATAAGGTCGAAATAAAAGTTTTTATTATACTGTGGGGGACATTTGGTCCCCACAATGCAATATAAATATAATCCACACAAACACACACAACCTTACGTCCAGCTCCTAGGCTGGAAATCTGAACTGGGGGAAGGTTACTGTAACCCCCCCACCCCCCTCCCCCAGAACCACCATAGTGACCATAGTGAAGCAGGGTCCGCGTCTTCATAGTTCTTCTTCGGGAACCGGCCCGGTGGCCTTTTGCGACGTGGGCTGAGGCGGCCATCTTTTACACCCCATAATATTCCTTCAGACTCAGTAAGCCTAAGCCACCAGGGAAGTTGACAGTGACAGGAGGAGGGTGGGGCGTGCCCCATCCCCTAGTGTCGCAGTGGGGGGGGACAGGGCTTAGCTCTCTACTGTAATGGAGCTCAGCATCAGCGACGGTGGACCCCTTGCACGCGAGACCTTTGTTCTGGGGCTGAATGGGTATTTCTGTTCATAAGGTCGCCCTCGCTCTCCTTCAGGGCACGGCAGGTTCGATTCTCGGCGTCCGTGCGCAGATACGACATCCGATTAGTCGCTGTGATAGAAGCTCTTTGTCCGCAGGGTTGGAGTGAGAGAGGTGGAGGTTTTTTAGCGACGTGAAAACAAAACAGACGTCGCGGGAATCCGGCAGCCGCGCAAACCGCAAATAGAGATTAGCTAAACCCTCAAACTGCTCCGAAAACCTTCACAGAAAGCTCCTTATCGGCTTGCCTTAATAGATTATTCGATTGGTTAATTAATTATGAATTATGAGTCTGATTAATTCATTATTAATTGTGCGGAAGACGTCATTCAGTATGAGGGCTACAGTCATCCCCAGATGCACAAACTGAGGCAGATGCAGAGCTCTGTCCTGGGGGGCTTTTTCATATCCAGCACATGAATCGATCATTCCCTACAGGGGGGTGGGGGGGAGGGAGGCAGGAGTTCAGCCTCCTCCTGTTTTGCTGGAAGGTTTTTTCCCTCCCTTGGCGACAGAATTTTATCTGCCACCTCAGAAAACATATGGCATCATTGCCTGACAGTCTGACCAGAAGTAACTAAAAGGAAAAAAATGGCCTCCAGTCATTGGCTCCTCCAGAGCCCCAGGGGGGGGGCACTATGAGGGGGAATCAAAAGTTAAAAATAAGTAAGTATTGGGGAGGGGGAGGATTCTTTGCCATCTGGGCGATATGACCACAGTTGACCTGACATCTCCAGGAACATGCTCTCGCCCCACAGTCCACCTCTGCCATGAGCACAAGAGGTCAGGCTTCGTGATTCCAGATGGACCGGAGCCAAAGGAGAAGAACATGGCCGAGTTAGAGACGCACACGCGGGGCGAAAGGAGGAAGAGGGCGAGACGTATCTGCACCACTGCTGACGGGCCAGATGCAGGCGGGGGGGGAGGGGGCACAGAAAATGAGAACCCAGGTCACCACAGCAACACACAGCCAACAGCCCACACACAATCAAAGGGAGCTGAAGCGAGCAGGTGCCCAGTCTGGCACCCCCCATGGCACCCCCCATGGCACCCCCCACGGCACCCCCCCACACACACCTGCAGCTGCGGGTACCATCATCATCTGGCACTAGGCTTATAAAGCCGATGCTCCGGGTGACTCGACTGCTCACAATGCTCTAAGGGGGGTGGGATATGGGGGGGGGGGGGCATTTTTATTGTATCAGCGCTTTGCCGCCCAGCATGAGGGGAGGGTTGTTTTACATACAGGGCGGGAATCGGCTCAGCTAATAACATGTGGGGGGGGCTGCAGATCTGAGTAAAACCAGTTCAGCCAGGCTGAAAATCCCAGCATCCCCGCGGTCCGGCTCCGTCAATCCCCTGCACCTCATTTACTAAGCAAAAAATAAATCCCCGCGAATACAAGCACTTTTTCTGATGAATACGTAATAAAATCAAAGAGGAACGCATTGTTTCACACAATTAAAATAGTTAAAGCAAGAAAATGTCTCTCACGCTTTGTGGGCTTATGAGTCTCCCAATCTCCCGGCGGATTCACGGAGCAGTGCATTGTGGGACTTCTGTCAGTATGTTTGCAATGCAAATAAATGGGGACTTTCACTCATGCTTGAAAAATAACTCTAGAAAAAAGTTGGGGGTTAGTAGTTTGGAGAAACGGATGGTGGTAAATCTTAACGACAGATTAACGGATTTGTAACAGATTAATGACAGATTTATTACCGTTAGTTAAACATCTCTCCCTTCAGATCTTAAAAAGCATAGTCACAAATAATACTGAGCACATTATTTGCTTGTTTTTAGTAGTTAGTTCTGTTATTCAGAGCCAGTCAGGCATCAGACTTCCATTGTTACCTGGCCTCAACAATACCATATATCTTATAGTATGGGAGCACTGACATATTATAAATGCAGGATCCAAAAAGCAAAATAAGTGAGCTTATTTTCAACGTCTGCAGCCTGGGCTGACGCCCCAGATGCAGCGACACTGCACAGAGACCTCCTAAACAGAATGCCACATTTTCTCTCTGAACTTTACCTCCAGCAACAGCTACGCCCTTATTTCTGAGCCATATGGAGGGGTGGGGATTAACTTATCTGGGAGCCCTTGGCTGGCATGGCGATGAATCAGCAGGTGTTGCCGATGTAACTAACCGTTCCATTTTCCCTGAGGCGTGGCAATGGCCTGATGTTTGTTGGGGCCTTGGGCTATAGCCTAGGACAGCCTACGCATTAATCCACCACCGGGGGCGGGGGCTAGACCTTTGATACTAGAATTTTTTTTCACCATACCCATAACTTCAGCTAAATACGTCACAACAAACAGACCTCAGATAAAGACCGAATTAAGAAATGTGACGCTCCGGAGGCCTACCGGTCACCTAAGCTTGTTAAATGACAAACAACCACTAAGTAACAATACACATCTTCAGCATCCAGCCTTAGGCCGGGTAAACATTTACAATTATTAGCATTAGCACAGGGCTGATGCTATTGCTATAAATGCTTTGCCGTATCCCGGGTTACCGGTGCGAGTTTAAAGGCTCACGGCACCACGTGACCTGCATGCCGCCGGACACGAGGGCCGAAGCCGCACCTGAAGGCTGACGTTCCTGCTTTCAGCTTCCGTAAATCAGGAGGCCTGGCCTGTAAATTACAGCGACAAGGAACAGGAAAAAGGTCATTCGGCCGCTAATTACGACTAATTAAAATGTGCCAAAGAGATGGATGTGAAATTTACTGCCACTCATTAAACCTTTAAAGACACGCTTAATTGGACAGAGGCCCTTGCAAGCCACTTCCTCTCTAAGCGGTCTTACCCAATAGGAGCAATAATTCACATGCAGGTTATAGTATCAGGCCATTTCACAGGACTGTTCTCCCTACTGCAGGATTATAATGAAAACTTAATACGACCGTATAGAGTATAATAAAAAATACTTTCAATTTGGTAGGGGGCATGAATAGGGGTATATAAATTCCATATAAAATGTAAGACTGTTTCGAAGTACAGTTGATACATATATAGATGTTGTAAAGATTGAATTATTATTGACTAATGGTCCATGTTCTGCCCTGGATATCAGAATGGGCTTCTCGGGGACAGAGATAGCGCCCTCTCTGGTGGGGGTCATTAATTCATCTCTACATTATAGTATATAGCTGGGAGGGCTGTCTTCAAAACTACACCAAAAACTACTGCATGTCCAAACGCTCCCCGGGTAACGTTGGCCCGTTACGATTTTTTGACCTTACGATGGGTAAATGTTTTTCACTTTCAGTACATTATTCAATAAATTATATGAGATATTCAACATTTTATTATAAAATTTGCCCAACTGTAGGCTAATGTAAGTGTTCTAAGCATGTTTAAGGCAGGCTAGGCGAGGCTATGATGTTTGTTAGGTTAGTTGTACCGGATTAAAATGCATTTTCACCTTACGACATTTTCGCCTTACGACAGATTTGTTGGAACGTAACCGTATCGTAATGTGGGGAGAGGCTGTAATATCCACCTCAATGATTTTTAAGCAAAGCGCCCTGCCAACCTCCTTGGCTGTCCCGTATGAGCTGGGACACTCGTGGGAGGTTCAGCTCCCCCCCAGGTTACCATAGCGATGGGGACAAGGTCCCTCTGGTGCTTCGTTAAATCATAGCTATTGTCAGTTAGAGGATGTCGTTTCCCACTGCTCCTCAGAAACAGCCCTGTCTGCACACACTCTGTTCATCAGCGCTGCCTCCTGCTGGTCGATTTAAGCAATCGTTTCGGGAGCTCGCCGACAGGAGCACCTTGGCCTGATCTGACAGACCACCTCACGCTCCTGTCCAGCCCTTAATAGTTCCCTCTGTGGCTCTGGATCCTGGACCGCACTGCTGTGGGGACCCCGGAGAGAGAGAGTCATTATGATGCCTTGGGGGGGTCCTGTGGTGGCACCTCGTTACGGACCTGACAAACGGCTGGCGCCAGGCGGGGAATGCTGGGAATCATTCTGTCATTCCAACAGCAAACGGGATCATTTGTCAACACACAAACCTAATAAACCACGGCAACACTGCGACCTCACAGTCCCTTCCCGGCACACTGAAGATAAAATGTATTTTTAGTAACGGATATCACCCCCCGTTTACATCACTGTTTGGTGACACCAGCGTGACCTCATGTGACAGTCACATGGTGCTGTTTCAGGAAACGTGACTGCGTTCACAGCCTGGTCAGAGGAGACTTGGTGGTATTAGACTGCACAGACTTGATATAACCGGGCAAATTGTGCAGGAGTTTATTAAATCTCCCGGTGGAATATGTGGCCAAAAGGGATGTTAACGAATGATCCGAATCTTTTGAACGGCTCTTCGGTACAGACGACGCAAACTGAATCATGCCTGAGGGCCATTCTTTATATCGCTGTGCCTGAATTTCACTGCCTGCATTAAATCCACTCCACTCCCCTTTACCTTAATACTGAGAATGAGACAGTCACAAGAGCTAGACGTCGTGTTAGGTTCCATAAAGGCAGAATGAGCAGGATTTGTCAGCTGCTGTTTGTAAATACACCAATCAAAGTCTTCCAATAATTATTTACCTGTGTGATTTCCCCTAAAATCAGTTTTGCACAAAATTAAATATCATTGCTTTTTGTTGCGCCAATAAAAAGTTTTCTAATATTAAGTGTTGCGTGAATTGTATTCAAGGCAAGGCAGTTTTCTTCACATAACACCAGAGGTAGACAATTCAGGTCCAGCAAGTAGAAATCCAGACCAGGGTTTTGCTTCAACCAACTAGTTGAGTACTCTGTGACTGTGACTCTTTACATGCAACTGGTTGGTTGAAACAAAATCCTGGTTTGGATTTTTACTTTCTGGACCTGAAATGTCCACCTCTGCATAACACGCCTCCTACAGGTTGGATTTAAGAGCCTAAATTCACTGACTAAGCAGAGGGATGTGGCTTCACTTTGTAAAATGTTTACAGTGTGGATCATTGACATTAGGTCAACAATACAAGCTTTTACCGCCGTTCAACCTAATTTACACATGTGAAATGAAATTATATTGGTGGGGTGTCTAAGTCTGGATTTTTAGCCCCGCCCCCTAAGACAGGATCAAAGCCATAAGATCAGACTCCCATCAAAAGACTGACACTCCCATGCCTACGTTATGCTCACCCATCCTATCCCATCCAGAAGGATGTGTGCATTGATACTGAAATATCAATACTTTTGATCTGAATTTTTCATTCTGCAAACCACTTCTAACATTAACATTAAAATTTAAATAACCGGCATTAAATATCAGTATAGCTGATACCACCCTTGGCAATGTATCGATCTGAAAAGAAAATCAATGGTATTGGCCACCTCACCTAATCCCCCCTCCTGATCTTCTGCCCCCTGCTGGCCAAAGGGAGCCCCTTGTCTCAGCGTAACACTCACATATGTTGAGTTTTTTTTTTAGAGATAACAGGGTATTTGTTTCCCACGGTTTGTGCGTAGACCCTAGATAATGCCAACATAATGTGAGTGATAGATAATTTGGAGAACCGTCTCTCTATAAAAACATCCCATGTGACAGAATACGTAGGACTTTGGAGAAAATTGCCCACGACCGATGTTGTTATGTGGCGTGGAGACCCGCTTTGTCCGCGGGGTGTGCTTTTAACAGGCTGCAATCCCATAATGCTGTAGTGGTCTCTAAGCTTTGTGCCAGGGTGGGGGAATAAAAGTGCCCCTAGCAGGCTTCCTTAACGCCACCTGGAGAAATTCCCAGCCTGATCTGTCCATCACATGAAGCACAGCCACAACTGTGGGAAATGATTTGATTTTCCGGAAAAAGGATTTTGTTCCGGAAAAACCCTGGTTGGACTTATCGCTAAATGGCCTCTGGCGGCGCTGGTGATGTCTCAGATGAGGACTGAGATGTGGATCTCACTCTGTGGATCTCCCTGCTGGAGACAGCCTCCCACAACCAGCACTTCTGATGGATCTACAAACGGTGGTTAGCTGCTGATAAATTACCCCCAAACGTCAGCCCTCAGCCTCCCATAACCCCCGACGAGTTACGCCGTGCGTGGAAAGGAGATGCAAACATCGCGACTAAATTCGCAGGATGGCGGTGTTGACGTCTTCACAGAAACGGCTGGCCGGCAGAGATCGCATACTGAAAAACTCCCTTTCCGGCCTGATGTTTTATCGGGCCGCTGTCGTGCAGGATAATGGACTCAATAAACGGTCACCTTTTTTCCTCGAACCACCTCTGATGCCTCATTCCTTCCCAGCCAGTGCGTCCTGCATTTTCCATCCGATCCGGAAGCTTCTCACGATGTAAAACACGCGCAGGAAGGCAAATAAGCCATCTGGACCGTTTGCTCACGCCGCCATAAACACAAGCAGACTCTCAGGCCCTGAAACACCCTCACACAACGCAACCCAGCATTTCCACAATTTGCACTCTATTAGTCAGAGTAACGATGAGTTCTGCCCATTTTACAGCGTTAAGAACAAGTCCAGCACCCTACCTACGATGTGTTCAGATAGAGGTCAGAGTTATTTACTTGTTACGGAACGCTGGCAAGATTTACTGGGAGTGCGGTAATCCACACCATCCGTAATGGTGCTCAGCTCTGCCTTTCTCCCTTTAATCAACATGCTCTTAATGTTCAGGTGGGCCTGGTGCCTTACCACACATGTAATTTGCACTCCCATTAAGGGGATGACTAAGCGGACATTCAGGCACCTCGATAAAAGCTCATCGCGATCTCGAGGTGCTGGAGGAGGGGGGGGGATTGGAGGGGAGGGAGGAGGAGGACCAGTACAGGGTGACAATGTACCATGAGCTGGTCTGCTCAGGGTGCACCTGCACCTCAACCCAAACCCCAACCATAACCCAGCCGTCACGTGCAACATCAGCGCCTGATCTCACAAATGCTCTTCTGGATGAATGGGCAAAAAATTGCCACAGACACACTCTAAAATCTTACGGAATGCCTTCCCAGAAGAGTGGCAGCTGTTATAGCTGCAAAGTGTGGACCAGCTCCATATTGATGCCTATGGATTTAGAATGGAATGTCATGAACGTTCCTGTGTATATCATGTCCAGCTGTCCCGATACTTCTGTCCATATAGTGTAACAATACTCCACCAGCCCTGATCGAAACGGGCAGCTGGAAGATGGATGGATGGATTAATAATTTTTAATCACCTTTATCCCTCTTTCTCTGCTCTTAATTACAACAGTGCCTCACACCGCAAATACTCTGAAGCTCGACCTGGAAGTATTTTAGAAATGACCTGCCAGGGTCTCACTGGGTCTGTGTGTCAGGCTGATTCTTCTCCAAGTCCCCCAAGGATTGGAGCATCGCGACCCTTCCTCTCAGCCCTTTTACGGGTGTAATCATTCGGGTAGTAAAGTCGCGTCACCTACCGTTTCAGCCGCATTCCGGACACTAATTGAAACCTGTGGGAACAGTCCTATGGTATCGCTAGCGGAGTCTCCAGTTACCCGGCACGCCGGTGCGAGCAGTAAGACGCGGTGTAGGCGCATGCATTAGGATCTCCGGGGTGGGGGAGAGGGAGGAAAAAGTCCGTGTGAAACTGGCCGACAGCGACAGGGGGACCGTAGCTCCCAGGCTCACCACAATTCACAGCCGGGTCTCAGATCAACTCGTCTGGAAGCAGCGGCTTCGCCTTCCCTGCGGACGCAATTTACGGAGTTATGCGTCCGCGGAAAGAAACAACTAAACAAAAGCATGGCGGTGCTAAGAAAGCGCCCCCACGCATCCATCTTCCGAAACGGGTCTGGCTGCACTGAGATTTGCGGCAGCGATCGGCGCCTTTCCGGAGGCGGACCTGCGGCTCGGTCCTCCGCATGTGTGCGGACCGCGCTGCAGTTCCGTATGGAGGTGTGGAGCGGATCGGGGAGTTTTTGCCCTTCTGAGAAAACGCCAGATGTTTAATTTGATTTTAACTGCCGTGTCAGCTCCTCTGAAAAGTCAGACAGACGCATTATTGTGCAAAGATTCACCTTTATATTATTATACCCTATTATATAAAGATCTACTGTCACACAAATAGGCTGTTAGAAGATTGATTAGTTGTTGACCAAGATTGATGAATGGCTATTTTATCAGTCATTTTTTGTTGTTTGCAAATAGCAAACAGTCAGCTTTCATGATAACTCAATTGAAAAGAAAAATGTAAAATGATAGAAGCGCACAGCCGTCAGTTTTATTTAATAGGGGCATGTTTATAAACTGGTTAACACCGTTAAGGTGGGAATAACGAGTTAGCGATGGAAGAGACGTGATGTTTAAAGCTCAACGCCAAGCACGGTTATGAAGGGGGTAATAAATGGGTTTTGGGAAACGCCGCGCCAGTTTGACTGTAATTCTCCTGTACATCGCTGCGGTGATTAATTAAAGTTTATTAGTAACGGCAGGCAGGGAATTGAAGAAAAGCTTGCGTTAGGTCCTAGAATTAGCACACATCTGCTTCTCAGCTCAATGTGCCCTTTGCTTGGTGCTTACTTTCAGACATGCTGGGCGCATAAGCATTCAGTCTCGCCCCGCAGCACCCCCCCCACAGTGACGGAATGCAGCCGCCCCCTCTCCGTCCAGCCCTGACTCCTACAGCTTCAGTGGGTCACCTCCTGCAGAACAGCAGGTGAAACGACCGGATGTCGCCTTCGCAGTCGGCGAATCGATATGCACCGGCTGCCATAGCAACCTGGCAGTGCAGTAGCGACAGATAAGAGTCCCCCAAAGTGAACTCAGTCAGGTACACGCTACAGGGAGGGGTCAGCAGGGGGAGGGGGACAGGGGGGGCAACGACAAACAGCTGGGGTCCTGGTCCCTTGGTGCAGGCCCTCTCGATGGTGGGGCGATCTTAACCGCCGCCCTCTTTAGCTTCCACATGCGGGTAGCAGCATGGCACACATGAAGCCCCCAACTCCCCCCCGC
>JAODJW010000050.1:8953836-8970025 GCA_026777045.1 Hyperopisus bebe | reverse complement strand
CCCCGCCCTTTTTCCCCCCCCCCCCCCCCCCCAGCAGTCGGCGGGCCGTACGAGCAGCTCGAAGGCTGCGGTTTCCCCGCCCGCGATAAAATAACGCCGCACCCTCTGCAAACGAGTCTCCATATCAGAATCAATTTTAATCAGAAAAACACGCCTGCATGGTACATTTACTGACCGCATTCAGCGGTAACAAAGCTCGCCCAGCTGGGCCAATTCCCACCAAGGGGGGGCTCACTCACTCACTTTGTCTGCTTACAAAGATTGCATTAATTGATTTTTCCTTCCTCCCACAGAAGCGATGAAATATCTTTCGGAGGGAAGGAAAAAACCCGTAAGGCTCCTTATGTATTCCACAGAGGTATTTTACCAGCTAGGCTGTGATCAAATGTTTTTGAATTCGTATTCCCAAGAGAGACCTTATGTTGTACCCGGGAGAAAGCTGGACTGTTTTACTAAAATATCAAGCCTAGAGGAAAAAAAGAGCCCTTCAGGAGTAAACATTTATAATGGCTGCCTTGTATATTTTTGGGTAGACAGGAAAAATATGTTTTATATATTTTATTTGGGTATGCTGAGTGGTCCAGAGAGAAATAGCCCAGACTTCCGGCAAGGCAGGACCCAGTTCTGCATGTCTGTGTGTGGATTTTGCATACCCCCCCCCAGGTACGGCTAAGTCTACTACAGGTAACCCAGTTTCCTTGCCTACTAACTGATTGAGTGTATTTGGCCGTCCTGTAGCCGTTCAGCAAACGGGGTGAACTCAGTCACAGAGGCTGATTGTAATAACCTCAGACCTGGATCAAAAGCGCCGACATTCACACTGAATAAGAGAAACACACGGGGATTTAAACAGTTCCTTGAAAACATAACGGGAGCAGTGCTCATGAAACATTACAGCGCGTATGATCTCGCACTAATGCGGGACTCTCGGTCTTCGGACAGCCGCGCTGGAGGATTAAGCTGCCCCGCAGCCCCAGCGGTGATTAATAACACAGCCCTGTTCCCCGGCCCTTTTCGTGTGCACGGTGAAGCTATCCGCTCCTAAATCTCTGAGCAACCTGATGCATAATTAACCCCGCTGTCCGACTGGGGGCTCGGGGACACCGGATCCAAAGGTATCCGTGCAAAGCTAACTAAACACGTGGATGGCGACAGGGCACCGATTCGTCTTTGTGTGCTTTTTCTCTGCCCCAAGGTCCGATCGCCTCTCTAACGCAACGTCAGTACATTTAAGTGTAATAAACAATATTTTGCCTGTTTTTGCCTCAGTTTGGCTGACGCCTGTACTAATAATTGTAATGGGAACTGTCCTGTCACCTCGACTCCATAAAATTAAACTCCAAGCATGGAATCGGAGTCGACTTAGCTTGAATTAATAGCGGCAAACTTGCAACAAGAACATTATTAATTAATGCGAGGTAAATCTGGCCAAATACCTGGAGGAAAAAAACGAAATGAACGAGCCAATTCGTTCTCTAATGGCCACTGCTGGCGTGAATACAGCTGGTCTTAAAAATGAGGTTGAACATATCGCTGTTTTCCCTATCGGTTTTAAAAATGTGAAATCTATTATAAATCCCCAGGGCACTCACAGCCAGGGCGTGAAATATGCAATGTTTTCCCAGTTTAAATATGGAGTAATAAAGTAATAAAACCTTTATCAATTTAACCTTTTCTGATTCATTTGCCATCTTATGGATGGTCAAACGTCGCATTAATGTGTTTTTTCGTTGCTGTAGGTTGCCAAAATGGATATTGCTTTGCCGCAGACTTAAGTATTCGTAATAAATTGACCGATTCATTATAAAGATTACTTAGAAACATTTTAATGGATCCACATACAGTTTCATACTCTGAAAGGGTAGACTTAAATAGCATTTAAACGACAGGTAGATGCTACGTGCTAACCGCAGCACCGCACCGGTTAAACTAGGGCTAACTATAGTGCCAGATGTCTAGTTTCGGAAAATGAGAAATAGGTTACAAAGTTACACTTTTTCTAGACAATTACTTTTTATAGGCAAGCTGACTAATGTCCTGCAAGTGAACGTATCTATTAGTCAATTGGTGCCACAAACGGAAAATGGCGGCGCTTGCGCTCTCATTCATAACAGCGTGACAAATCATTTTTCATCCTCTCGCTACTTTGCACTGCAGGCAAAAAAAAAAAAAAAACCAGCCTAGTCCTCAGGGTGCTGGACCTACACGGCCACTGAGAGCTGTTGGTGGGTGCGGATGTGTTTCTCGGGGAATATTAATCACCTCAGACCTGCAGAAATACGTCAATATTTCCCACGCTGGACTGCATTAATATAAACATACTCCAAGGTTAAATTTGTATGCAGGATTAGCCAAGTAGCTAGCAAGAATTATTTGGAAAGTATAAATTGCACGGAGATGTTTATATTTATTGCATTTAACATAATCACAGCAGACATAACATTAAAAAGACCTGCCTAATATTGCGTAGGTCCCCCTCATGCTGCCAAAACAGGTCTGACCCGTCGAGGCTTGGACTCCACAAGACCTCTGAAGGTGTCCTCTGGTATCTGGCACCAAGACGTTAGCAGCAGATCTTTTGAGGCCTGTACGTTGCGAGGTGGGACCTCCATGGATCGGACTTGTTTGTCCAGCACATCCCACAGATGCCCGACTGGATTGAGATCTGGGGAAATTAGAGGCCAAGTCAACACCTTGAACTCTTTTTCATGTTCCTCAAACCACTCCTGAACATTTTTTGCAGTGTGGCAGGGTGCATTATCCTGCTGAAGGAGGCCACTGCCTTCGGGGAATATCGTTGCCATGAAGGGGTGTATTTGGCCTGCAGCAATGTTTAGGTAGGTGGTATGTGTCAAAGTAACATCCACATGAATGCCAGGACCCATGATTTCTCAGTAGAACATTGCCCAGAGCATCAAACTGCCTTCCACAGTTTGCCTTCTTCCCATAGTGCATCCTGGCATCCTTTAAATGACGCACCCGGCTGTCCACATGATGTAACAGGAAACATGACCGATCAGACCAAGCCACTATCTTCCACTGCTCCATGATCTAGTGCTTTCACCAGTGTACAGGGGTCAGCATGGGCAATGTGATGGGTCTGCAGCTGCGCAGCCCCAAACGCAGCAAACTGTGATGTACTGTGTTTCCTGACACCTTTCTATCATAGCCAGCATTAACTTTTTTCAGCAATTTGTGCAACAGTCACTCTCCTGTGGGATCAGACCAGACGGGCTATACCCTTCGCTCCCCACATGCATCAGTGAGTTTTGGGCATCCATGACCGTTGCCAGTTCACCGGTTGACCTTCCTTGGACCACTTTTTGGAAGGTACTGATCACTGCATACCAGGAACACCCCATAAGACCGGCCGTTACGGAGATGCTCTGACCCCGTCGTCTAGCAATCACAATCCGGCCCTTGTCAAAGTCGCTCAGACCCTCATGCTTGCCCATTTTTCCTGCTTCCAACACATCAACTTCAAGAACTGACTGTTCATGTGCTGAGTACACAATGGGCCCCTCAACAGGTGCCAATGTAATGAGATAATCAGTGTTATTTACCTCCCCCTCTCCTGTCAGTGGTTTTATGTTACAGCTGATCTGTATAAGCACAAATGCTGTCACGAGACTATTAGGCCTATTAACTGATATTGTTTGCCTTACTCACAGACTATCAACATTGTATAAACAAAAGGGAGCAGACATGTTTATCTCTGTGTGCAGCGTGTCTTACTCGCTCCCTTTTACTCTTCAGATATTTAAGAGTTGTCAGAGTTGCCGGGAGCGGTGAACGTTTTATTAGGTCCTGTCAATGCTCATTAGAGAGTGAAAGGCAGTTTTAATTTAGAGATATCTCTGCATCATTTTTGCTTAAATAATGGAATGACATGTTTTTCTGAATGAGAATCAGTATTTCCTAGGCGAGGTTCGCGGCTCCACTGCGTTGGGGGTTTTTGTGCCCCGTTGACTGCAGTCCGCCCCGATGTCTCTTTATCAAATGGAGGCATATGAAGCCGTGGCTGTTTGTCCGTGTTTTACACATGAGGCTTCGGTTTACTCTGAGAGGCAGCAGTCGCCGATCGCGTTTGCTGACAACATAATCATGTCTTTGCCTGTTTCCGAAAATCTGCACTATGCCGTTCATTCGAGAAAGCGCAAAGAGACATATCGTGTGCTTGGGCGACTCCCGAACGTGCCGACGCTCTTTTTTGGCTTGAGACCGCAGCCGGGGGCCAAATTTCCGGGGCTGACTGGCGCAACGCTAATAAAACCTGACTGACAGACTTAAAGCATCTCTGCCTGCCTGGATATAGCCCGGCATCTAAATATGCGTACATGGCGAAATGCAGAAATGAATCCCACATGTCCGACAGAGAAGCAGGGAAAACTCCGTGGATTACGGGAACAGAAATAAAAACGTCAAATTGAGTTTGCAGCCAAGAGTATGAGGGGGAATTTAATGTAAATGCCGGTTTAGGGAAAACCTGGTTGCACATAATTAGATTTACTCCAAGGCGCTGGGCATATATGGATGGCGTAAACTGGCCCTTGTCGTGTACAAATGGGTGTGCAGGTAGGCCTATGGAAAGCAGGAAGAAAATACGAAATACCCCAAAGGAAACGTCGAGGTGTTGTGCATCGCCTGTCTACTTCCAGGTACTGGAGAAGGAAGAGATGTTAAGAAATAATCCTTTGACCTTGCTGTCTACCTGAAACACTGTCCATTTTGGGACATGATTGAGTGCAGGCAAACAGGCATTAAATCACCCGCTGCCACATGGGAAACCTGCGTTTTCTAAATTTAGCGTGACAGCTGAGTTATTTCTTATTTGAGCTTGCAAATGAACCTGCGGACCAAAACCAGCCATTCTCATATTTAATAGCATAATGTCGGTAAAATATTCCCCATTTATCGTTTTTTTTTTCAACTATATTTTTAGGATGGTGGTATTACTAATTCATTACTGGAGACAGGTTCACAAACTTTCACTATTACAGCAGTGTGAACAAGCGGGCGTTTGTCAGTACGCTTATCATCTTTTTTTCCCGAATATTATTAAATCGTTACAACATGCAAATTTGTCCCGCCAATTAAATGAATTCTCAACTGAGGAGGAATACACACGGGAGCGTGTTTTAAACGCCTTTTATACCTGCACTTCGTACGCCTAAATGTCGACGCAATCAGACGCGTGATTAGACGTTTAGAGACTATGGTGTTTCTTGCAGTCTGATTTCTTCTCATGAGTGCCGAAGGTTTGAGACATCATCAGAAAGACGTGAAAAGGATAGCCTCCCTCCGACGTGGCGGCGACCGCTTGACTTACAACGTCCCCTATTCTGATTCTTGCTGATAATTAATTTCCTGCTGCGGGAAAGATTATTTCCTATAAGAGGATTACAGGATGAATCCACGCTGCGCGTGAATGCCAGTGATTAGGGGGTACCGCGCGACTCCGCCACCTAGACGCCATCATGGAGTAATTAAAAACACGCCGCAAAATTAATTATCCCCTACGCAAGGGTTCCCATAGAAGCTGTTACTTAAAAACATCACATGGCAGTCGGTACGGCGTCGATTCTGTCTATAAATCAGGACCGTCTTTGTGGCTTCTTGTCAGCTTGATTACGAAAGCAGTAAATGCATTCTAAATTGAATAACTGTAGTGCTTTCAACAGGAGGCGGTGTGTGAGTTTTGAAGGCTGGTCCCCCGTGGCTACAACTCACAACGGCCCTGGAATGGCTACACTGCCCCCTACAGGTGAGGCCAATGTACACCGCGGTGTGGGTTCTCCGTCAGACCTTAATGAGGGTAAGGTAAGGGGAAGCTCATATATACTTGTTCTACCCTCTAAGACTCCTGCGGGTCCTGAGCTCCCCTCTGACATCTACAAGCCTCAAGCCCCGTCCACCTTCCCTGGCTGAATCTTAACAAACCTCACCACATTACCAGTAGGCCAGGAATCCATTTTCACACTCCCCAGGTCAACACACATGCAATCAATCCCTTTAAACATGTACAAAATGCTCAGGAGTGGCCCTGGAGTCAAGTCAGAACCTTTCTTTATGTAACAGGTTGAAGACAGCCCCGCTGTAAATCATTAAGCAAAACGCGTCACTTTTTAACAACCTCCGGCTACTTGTTCCGGAAGTACAGAAGGTGAGGTGGGGAAAACTCCGGAGAGGAAGTGACACGCGTTCAGAGCGGTTCATGAGCACCGTGCGAGTCAAGCATGAAATAAAACAAGCGACCTCCGCATGCTCACAGGGCTGCGTTCACCTCCAAACCTGCAAATGGAGCACAGCAAAAGGAGTTCATTTACTACTGCAAAAAAGAAAACCTTATTCTTTCTATTCCTGTATCCCCAGCAGCGTACAGATTTAACAAGCGGGTGAGACGGACATCATTGTGCCATCCATTTTCCATTTACTAAACCCGAACGCAGCTTTAAATTATATTTATTGTCCCCGTTTTTATTAATATGTCTTGCCATCTGGACCGGAGAAAAACATTAATTATGAGATGGCGGCTCTCAGTTGTCTGATGATGGATGTCTCTTGCACATTGCACATTGGGCGGGAATAAATTATTTGCCTTTGCTGCAAAAACAACATTCAAGCGGCATTTGTCTTCAAAGGGTGTTCTGTTTTTTAAGGGGTGTCTATATTGCGTGAGGCGAAAACTGAAATTAAAGAAAGGAGGAAAATAAGAGTGCGTTTGAACTTCTGCGTGTTTTTGTGTGGCTAAGAATGAGAAGGTGACCTCCCCCATTCTGGTGACGGGGTGACTTTAATTGGCCCTTGCTATGTGTGTCTGTCTGTGGGATTAGCCTCTGTGATTGATTAGCCATCCTGTCTGCTGCTGCGGCCTGGCCAGTAAGATGATTTCCAGGCAATAGAGACATCCACCTATTTGTGGTGACACTGACTCCCCAAAAAGCCTTAATGTAACAAACAGAGCAGCATCAATAAGCTTATCATACACGATTCCCGCTCCTCAAACTGATTGTTCATTGACACTAATCATGCCATATCGTTACATCCGGGATCCCATTTCGTCCTAAGGTGGGCATCTAACCTCCATTTCCTACTCCATCTGTTGGACACTGGTGCCGGGAAGCCTTTTTTGGAAAAGCGTTTTCCCCGACGGAATGCGATATAATCAACGTAATGAAGTTCTGTGTCAATACTCGAGACATAAAACTCACCTTTACTCTTAGTAAATAAAAAAGTTAATTAAAGCTGACGCTTGGGGTGTATCTCATACGGCCGGCGGCTCAGCTCCCGCGGGGATATCGCTAGGCTTGTCTACTTCGGCGGCAAACCAATTTACTCCAGTCCCAAAAGCAGGACGATATTGCTGTTTGTTGAGGCTTAGATCTTTTTCATTATGTGGAGAACCTCAAGATCTCACGAGTGGGCGGATTGCTACCAGTCGTATTACACTCAGACCAAAAAAAGAAAAACAAAGAGAGGATGAAGATGTGGAAACCCGACGCAATTTATATACCAGCAGGTGACTTCAAGGGAAACGTCGATGGCATTAAAGCACAGGGTTACTGCATTATCTTAGTCAGACCATGCGACGTTGGGATTTGCATATTTACTAACAAACGTTGTAACTTCCAGGGTTAGGCGCAAAAGGAAATGTAACTCCAGCTAAATGAGAAAATATAATGATAATATTTAAAGGAAACACTAATTTATAATCCTATGCTGTGATCCTGTATAAATAATAATAATTCCTGAAAAATGACTGCAGTTATTACATTAACAAGGCTGTCATTATATGCACAGGGGGTGCTTTCAGTTTAGTTTAATGGTGAAAAACAAAAATGGCTTTTAAATGAATTCAGGCTCATGCCACTCACGTCGCAGAGTGCGGCCGTCTCTAAGGAGGCCTTTCTGGGTTAAATGACAAGCACAACAGCCCCATCTACAGCAGCATCTCAGGGACTCCCGAGGATTGCGGAAAGGGCCGTTGTGCCTTTAAAGCGAAGTCTGAAAGCTGATTGGTTACTGTCTCTCCCCCAACTCATTCTGGGTGGCGAGGGAACCAATCAGAAGTTTCATACTTTGGCTTTAATATTGATAAAGTCTGATATGGCTGATGAATCCGTGGTGACCTTTTGGTACCTTTTGGCTCCCAGACAAAGCCGTCTGAAAGGAGAGAACTAATGTTGTGGCTCCTTGAGGTTCATTTTGGTATCTGATTGCATTTCCGGCAGCCACTGAATTTCCAAAGGCCCGGTTTGATGAATCTTCACTTAATAATAAAAGTAAATGTTTCCATATTATTTTTTAAAAAAGCACACCCAATAGATGCAGTCCTTTCCCCCAAAGTCATAAATCAAATCGTTGACACGTTATTAACCTGAAATTTGTACTTGTAGTTTATCAGCATTCTGTTAATTTTTATATTAATTTACAGCAAATTTAAACTTGCAAAATAATGGTGCAACATCTTTTCATGTTGAAAACTTAATTAGTTGCTAGTAATTAATTCATATGGGTGAATGGTATGTGTTTTTGTGTACAAAGCTGCTTTCAGGCTCTGAAACATAATTATTCAATGCAGATAAAAAAAAAAAATCACTCCAATATTTCAATAAACTGCATGAGGGTAAAAGGAAAGCTAATCGTTTTTGCCAGAGAAAGTCCACTGAAAAATGGTGACATTTACAAGATAAATCATCTTTTACAATTGCTTCATTAACCTTTTTGCAAAACCCCGGCTGTTTGATATTGTTGGCTTTCGGTGACCTTCAGCCATCTCTGGCTGTCACACCGTAGTGACAGAGGGACAGGCTCACTCGGACTAACCCTGCGGTGTCCGATGTTAAATGTTGCCCCTCTCTCGTTGATCCGCTTAACCATACGCCTCTCCGTCAACGTCCCATGCCAGGTTGCTAGGTCACATGGAAACCCTGCCCCCCACTGGAAAATACTGGCCCTGCTTTAAGTCTGATATCACACCTTAACGAGGCTGACGACAGTCTGGAAAAGGGTGGGTATATCAAAGGCTGCATCTCCTGCATTCCCCTGTTTGACAGGTGTGAGGTTTGCTTGCCAGTGTGGAAGCGTGAGTGAGGAACGCGAACGCCACGGCAATGCAACTCATATACTCGCAGGGCATTCTGTGGAGGATTCTGGGAAATGTGGGAAGCTGGCTGCCTCGTCTTTGTCTTTACTTTCTAACCCCACCCCTCCCCCATTGTGTGAGTCACTGTTCTAATCACGACGACAAATGATACATGTAAGGCCCGTCAGTTTTTTTTTCCCCAGAATGCACGGCGACGAGTCTGTCACTTTTCTCCGACAGAAGGTATGACGCCTATGCTCCGCCCTGCCCCATCAATACGAAAAAAATAACCTTGTGTACCTAGCAATTATTAATGCGGGGGGAGAGGTAAAGCAAGCACAAAACAATAAGATTTATTATCACGCCTTAGACTCTGCTCTTACAGAATAAAGTGTGGGGTGAGTCATTGGGGCCCAGTCATAGTAAATACCGGGATCGCTGTCGTCGTCAAGGACGTACCGTAGCCTGGCGGTGCGCGGTTAAGCTTCGTGTTGGAGACCTCAGGACGCTTCTTCCAGCCCAGAGTGCATGTCGATCAGGACTCATTTAAGGGCGCTTATCATCACTGCAGGATGAGTGTAAAGGGTTCTGTCGTTTTCTAGAAAACGAGCGTCACGATTCTTAATTGTCAGCCGGTCGATGAATAGTAAGCACAGGCCTTTACGGGGTGGTAATGGAGGCAGCAATTTGAGCACTTATGGCGCCAATTATTGCCAGGCGTTTCGGCCTGAATGTCCCCCCCCCCCAAGGCTCTGTGGGCGCCCCCATGGGCAGACACGTCTCGCTTCTTTTGATTGGGGAAAACGGCCGGCTCGCAAAACACCAGGCTCAGGTGAAGAGTGGTAGATGGATAAAAACACTTTTCAGTCCATCATTACGGGAGCAATTCACACAAATGTCTGCGTCTGTCTTCTATGGTTCATGACGGGTCGAAAGTTAAACACTCGCGGTTTGGTTCACGGACCACTGGGAAGATAAGAATCTGAAAATAAAAAGCCAGTGTGCATCCATCCATCCATCTTCCAGCCACTTAGCTCTTACCATGTTATGCTCGCTTTTACTCATAATCCCCAAAATAATGGGGGATTGTGGGTAAAAATGAGTTGGCAGAACTTCACCAGTATGAGGTTTTTTTCCCTGTTTACGTGTTATACAGATCAAAACCAGCAGTGGGATCAGGTTAAAGCCTCTGAATCGCATAATTTACTCTAATGCTTAAATCCGGGACCATT
Source organism: Hyperopisus bebe (assembly GCA_026777045.1). Taxonomy (NCBI): domain Eukaryota; kingdom Metazoa; phylum Chordata; class Actinopteri; order Osteoglossiformes; family Mormyridae; genus Hyperopisus; species Hyperopisus bebe. The sequence goes on along the minus strand of JAODJW010000050.1, from coordinate 8,959,708 downwards.
AATCGCAGCTATTTGCTATAATAACACATTTTTCAATATTTGGAGAATATGAAAAACCCCAAAGTGAAAGCCAACCTTTTCTTATTTATTGCTGAAGGATTTTTAGAAGTGTGCAAACAAAATCTACACCTGAGTGTAATTAGATATCGATTGCCCCCTGGCTTACAAAAGGCAGCGTTTTTTCGCTGATTTGGATGGAACGAACGACGGGGTGGAGCGATCGGGCCATGGATGGAGGAGCACGTGGACCAGAGGCTGTGTGAGCTCAGTGTGGCCCGTCCAGGGGAATGGAGATCCGGAGCAGGCGGGCAGAGGCTCACTGGAGAGCCCTTGGAGGATAATCCAAGCCGACTGAAGCGAGGAGACTCATGAATATCGCAAGCAAAGACTAATTAGCGCATGTTAGCGTGTGCCGTTCGACTTCCAATTCAATTAGCTAATGAGAGGCACCCCCACCCTCCCCCTCCCCCCGCCAAAGTCAAGAAATATCAAAACATATTCGAGTGAAATCAGATGGAGAAAAATCTTCCAGAAGGATGGAGACCTTGCCTCTGTAGACGCGAACAGTTTCAATGCAACTCGCTGTCGCCTCTTTGTAGCTACAGAGGGGATTACTGGCTGGTTTGTAGGGCATGAATAAAATAAGTAAATGTTCTAAAAGTCCCCAAAAGGATCTTGTTCCCTGGGTAATGAGGACATTTAATATTCTGCTTTTCAAGGTCCTCTATGCACGGAGCAGCAAGCCAGTGTCTGCAAATGTGGCAAACACATCGATCCCAGATGGAGGAACTGGTGAGGCGTTATCTTCAGGAAAGTGTGAAATCAGACAGGCCCGGGATATTTTTTACATTTTACTGTATCTTATGTCCAGAGCTCAGAAACCGATAATGCGTAAAATGGCTTAGAATCTTAGTTTTTTGTTTAATAGTTGAAGTAGAAGTTGAAACAAGGAAGCTTTTGATTTTTAGACCTTGCTAGTGCCCCCCTCCACCCCACCCACACATACAGTACACATTTAGGACTTTGAGACTCACAGAGGATGGAAACGTCTGCATGTGTGAAGGTTGGACTGTGTAAGTACAGAGAGCTGTGTATTATGAGGCAGAGTTGGGTTGAGTCTCGCTCCCTGCACTGGTGCTAGTTCCCCTTGGGGAGCCTGACAGAAACGTGTAGAGTCACACAAAATTAGGGTTACTTTCGAATCTTTGCATTATCAGTCTGTCAGCAGTCTATGTCAGAAGCTTCTGTGGGATATTCACTCCTTTGATTTTTATACTGTGTGTGCGGGTTCGTGATGCATTTTAAACCATCTGAGACTGATACTAATGTAATTCTGTTTACGTGTAATATTTATATCAGCCTGCACTGGGTAAGTGTTTCGGGAATAATGTCTGGATGGATGGAAATACAGATTTAGAGGGTAGTGCTCATGTAGTAGCCTCACAATTTAATGGCTGTGGGGGTGGAGTCTGGCCTGGTTCTCCTTGTGATCAGTGCATTCCCCCTGCAACCTGAAGACACATGGTTTAGATTGATCTCTGTGAGCGTCTGCATCGTGATGTACCGGAAGGTTCTTTGAGGTACCGTGGATCATTGTGGTTTGTTCTGACGAAGGCGTAGCCCTTTGGAACCCACGTCTGTATGGCTGGCATATCATCAGCTCACGGCCAGGAATGGGTCCTCTTTTTAGCCCGAATTTAAGAGCCAGGGCAGACCGGACACAACCATCCCAGATCTGCGATCAGCACTGTTGCCTTGTGCACGTGTGATTCGTCCGGAAACTCGAGCAGTGTCCTGATTCTGCTGGCTTTTTGCCAGGGCGTGTGGCTCTACACAAAGACGGTAAAATCAGGTAAAATCTGGCCTTAATTTAAAAGCCCCATGAGTCCACAAACGCAGCCTTAGTCTAGCCTTTGCTTACCGCCCCCCCACAGCACATCCACCGTGATTCAAATCACGGGCCAAAGCCTGCTGCTGCGGAATAATACATATATGAAATACCAATAATTCCACTGGGAACGTTTGACTCGGTTTTGGATTTTCTGTAACGCAAGGTTATGCTTCCATATCTCTTGCGATTGCTGCCGTTTTCTTTGAAGGCAGTTGAGCATATGGACCATGTTGCGTTGCTCTGCGGGGCCTTAAACTGGAAAATTCTGGAACGAAAATGTAACCAACACTCTGGCTGGCTGTATTGAAGCAGGTTAAGGGGCTAACTGTGTCTTCCAGGTGGACTGGGTATGATGTTTTTTTCCAGAACTCCACTGGGCGGAACGACTGAGAGCTCTCATGACCCGATTAGAAGAGACCTGATCCAGTGGTTCTCCAGTGCCAGCGTTGCAGCGATAACTGAGGGACTCTACCACTGGCAGCGAGAGAGCGGATTGTCAGCCTGCTAATGTGCTAAATCAGAATTTTGCATGTTTGACGGAATAAAAAGTGCATCATCATTATTGGTCTATTGGAAATAATGTGCAGCCTTATGATAATTACAGAGGTTGTCTATTACAGAGGTTGAGTATTGTTGCATGTTCTGGGTTTTCACATACGGTACATCTACAGATGTTTAAATATAACAACGATATGATGTCCCTCAACAGTATGTAGACTCAGTTGTTAGATGGCATGATACCAGCATTTTTTTATGCTATTTTGTAGACAGATTTACTGCTGGGACATCTAGAGTATAGATGTCAGACAGAATGAGGCACCTCATGACCGTAAAAAACATCCAGAGTATAGATATCAGAAAGAATGAGGCACCTCGTGACCACCTAAACATTCAGAGTATAGATATCAGACAGAATGAGGCACCTCATGACCGCATAAACATCCAGAGTATAGATATCAGACAGAATGAGGCACCTCATGACCGCATAAACATCCAGAGTATAGATATCAGACAGAATGAGGCACCTCGTGACCGCCTAAACATTCAGAGTATAGATATCAGACAGAATGAGGCACCTCGTGACCGCCTAAACATTCAGAGTATAGATATTAGACAGAATGAGGCACCTCGTGACCGCCTAAACATGACAATCGAATGCTCAGTAAACATCTACAGAATACCCAGAGTGGAATATTCAAATAGGTTGTTTTTTAATGACTTGACAATGAAGGCTGTTTTACCCAAATATAGTCTTACAGCAACATGCTCCGTACATGCATGAATGCTATGGCCTTACAAGAAACACTTTGGATGAAGGATCATGACACTTTAGAAAAATAAAATGGAGATCTGTTTAAAATGTAGAATCTCTGACTCATCTACATAATATCACCATCTGTGTTTGGTTGGAATAATCAGCGATTGTGTTTCCAGATGATTTTTATGCCGACCAGATAACATTTCACATTAGGTCGTCTATTTACTATGAGCCTCAGAGTATTTCCTTAATATAATTTTATGCAAAGTGCATGCAAATTGTTTAAATATGAATTCCTGGGCAGTCAGTGCATGTTTATACTTGCTGTTTTAGTCGCATAATAAAGATCAACAAAGGCAAAAAAAGCCCTGCATGTCTCAGAGTTTTCTAGCATTTGTCATGGAAAAACCTGCGTAAGAATGAGGAGACCCTCTGGATTTGCAGATATATGGACAGGAGTTACTGACGGGTGCCCTTGTCTGAGGACCCCTTTCCCTGAGCTGCCAAAGTGCTCTTTACCTTTTCTCTGACCTATGATGTCACATAGGCTAACTATGAGGTCATTCACTTGACGGTCTATTCTTTCCGTTACTTAAATTTCGGAACCAGTTAGGCTTCCAGAAAATACTAGTACAACTGACAGAGCTGTTACCACATTAGCTGTAATGTATGGCTGACCTATTGTAAGGCAGGTCTCCCGTCTGCTGAAAAATTGATGTCCTTTCTAAACTGCCACCGTTACCTTCAACAATATTAAAGATGGCAAAAGAAAAGCTTCAAAGCAGAATGAATCAATGAAGTAGATACGGCCAACGCAAGTTCTTTCGAAAGTGTCTTCACAGGCTCTCTGTTTTTGACCGGGCATGTTCAAAGATACCTACTGCAGATGCACCAGAAAAACCCAGGACCAAGGGGGACAGGATGTCCTGTCAGCAGCCAGCCCAGGAGACCTTGAAGGCTTGAACCCAAGAGACACCCCCAAGCCCAGAAAAAACTATTCCACAGACCGGCACCTGACTAGTAAATACCTGCCAGCCATTTCTCATTATGTTCTAAAGATCAGCTGCGGAAGAAGGCGGAGAGCCATCCTCCTGCAGTCCAAGCAGGAAGGACACTGTGTCCCACCGGACTGGACGTATGCATGCCTTTAGAAAATTTATGGCCAAGGAGAAAGCATGTATTAATGTCAATCTGCTCTTCCCCGATGACATTTTGATAAACTCCGTGAGTACCCAGTGAGAATCGCCTGCGGCTATAATTTTCACTGAGAATATGACCTGGACTATTTCATTTATTGTAAAAACTACCCCCCCACACACCCAAGATGATTCTACTGAATTCTTCAACCAGGACCACAGGGACATGCTCATGTGTGACTGCCGAGCAAACCCCATCCCGCCGAAGGAAACGTTCTGACAAACCTAATTTAAGTCACTAAACTATCTATGCTAATACTAAGTCCCCGCTAAGTCTGTGGTGATTTCCAGCTCAGGTGACTGGTTCGCTCCTGGAAGGGAACAAATGACCAAGAAAAGGTGACACCTATCTAACGATGTATATTCTTTTCGTTTTTGACTCACCGGCTGGGGAAATGAAGCAAATGGAATATTTTGCAGCAGGAATGAAAAATGTGCCATCTAAATCCAATATGCAGTTATTGCACCCATATAAGAATTAATTATTAAGAACTTAACAAGTCAATTCCTGTCTCCCTGTCAGTGATTTCTGGGTTTTAATGAGATGCCCCATGATGTATGAGGTGAAGGTAGTGGGTGAGAATGGTAGCTTGATGCAGAAAAGTCTTGTCTGACTAAAACAGCTAGTCAAGGGTCCTAGAAAAGGTCAATGATCTGACAAGCTAACCTCGGAGTGGGCGTGGCCTCAAACAAAGGAGAAACACCTGGATATTAACTTCAGCTTCACTTAGATTTTGCTCATAGTTTTTCCAGAGATAGTCAGTGAAGAGTTGAAAATGGCTTCACTCTTTCACAGTGATGGCAAGAAGACAAAAGCTTTTATACTTAAATGAGTTCAAGTCACGTATGTGAGAGTGTTCCAGCCACTGGGGCAGGAGATCAGAAAACCCTCTTTAAGGTAAAGGGCTAAATTTGTGGGACAAATTACCGTTTTATCCAGGCTTTTTATTGCCCGTCTGAATTTAACCTTCGAAGTGGACGGAGCTGCCGTGTAGAATGACCCATGGCGATACACGGTGTTACCTCTCAGCGTTTCAGTGGTGTCAGATTATTAACCGCACAGACTCCCTGCATCGACATGACTCTTAAATGAAGGATGAAAAGAATGTCTGGGAAGCTGTCCACCAGCTGAGTGCTGGCCGCCTCTTTTGAGCAGCTGAATATTCCCACACTGCTGCCCACATTCCCAGACTCTGAAAAATGATCAATCGGCACGCTGGCTCTCTCTCCTGCGAACCTTTGGCCAATTGTATCAATCACATGGTAAACAAACAAACCCCAGTCCCCTGTGGACTCCTCCAGGAAGCATGTTACTCCCCCCCCCCCAAAAAAAAAACCCTGATTCAAAACAAGGTGATGTGATGCTGATGTCACCATTATGCGTTCAACATTGATTTGATCCTTATGACATGAATCACTCATTAAGCCCAGTGACTAAGCCAGGGGCATCACACCTGGCTGGAAGAGAACATGCACATCACTCCTGGCTGGGAGAGAACTTGCACATCACTCCTGGCTGGGAGAGAA
>JAODJW010000050.1:8938903-8953736 GCA_026777045.1 Hyperopisus bebe | reverse complement strand
TGCACATCACTCCTGGCTGGGAGAGAACTTGCACATCACTCCTGGCTGGGAGAGAATCTGCACATTGTTAAAATATTTCTAAGCCTAAATGTATTCCACAATGAATTGCACATCTTATGCGTTTTATTTTGAACTGCGATTGCATGAGCTTGTTTCTCTGTACAGGGTTTGCCATCTTGTGGGAGGAAATTTGTTTAAGTTTTTCCACACTTTAGAATAAAAGAATAAAGAATCAATGCAGCGGAGTTGGTGAGACTTACGTGCTGCCGAATTTAGCTACCTGAGCGAACGCGAGGATGGGTGCGTGGGGAGGACACTTACTCCATAAAGCTGCCAATATTGGATTTGCTTTAATCTGTTTAAATGCTGAATATATTGAGAGGGATCTTTAATCAGATCACCTCCTGCTTCTGAAAATCAGGTGAAAGGGGCCCTTTTCATTTTCACCAGCCTACACACGTGTAGGGGACAAAATGACAGGAAGCCTCGTGGATGTGCAAAGCTTTCGGTTTCTCACGAATGTCGTCAGTCGGACGTCTTGGCACACCCCAAACACCTTTGGCTATTTTTGCAACAGCAGCCCTACCTGCATCACACCGAGTCCCATGAACAGATTTCCGCGTCACTCATTGTTGCCGTGATTAGGAATTACAGACCGCCGCAGCCGGGATAACCCCTAGGTCACTCGCCCACGTCTTTATAAACAGACTTTACCAGACAGAAGGGAATCCATGGTAACACTGGGAATACTGGGGTTGTGCCACATTTTATCATCACTGACAATATTAATGTTGTATGAAAAACGGCAGAATCAGGGAGGCTTCCAGCACCTGTAAATATATATATAGTCGAATTCCCCATCGTGTGCCGACGTGCAGGTGATCTCCATCATCCAAACACCCCCCCCCCCCTCAAGAGAGGCAGCATTCAGCAGGATCGTGCGGTGTTGGTTGCAGGCAATTCTATGCCGGGAGAAAAGGGTGATTCATACCATTCCTTCACTACAAGTGGAGTGGAATTAAACATGCTGCACACTTCAGTGGAACACCTGTTTATGCCCATCCCCAGACCCCAGGGCCTCTGCCTCCAGAAGTGGCAACGGCTTTTTTCAAGAGACAGACTTTTTATTAGAAACGCCTGTGAGATAACTAATCTCCATGGCTTCCCAGCATGTGAACAGGACATCCAATGGAAGCAGAATAATGGTAGCTAGGCGTCAGTGGTGGGGGGCGGGGTTTAAAAAAACACGATGGATAGGATACGATAATCTGACAGCAATTGATTGGTTTACCAACCTTTCGAGTAACATGGGTGAAGACAGGCGCACTACAGAGGTGCTGGGAGCCAGCAGGCAATAATCCCAAATAGCAGGTAATAATCCCAAATGGCAAGCAATAATCACAAATAGCAGTCAACAATCTCAAATAGCAAATAATAATCCCAAATAGCAGGCAACAATCCCAAATAGCAGGTAATAATCCCAAATGGCAAGCAATAATCACAAATAGCAGTCAACAATCTCAAATAGCAAATAATAATCCCAAATAGCAGGCAACAATCCCAAATAGCAGATAATAATCCAAAATAGCTTTGTCTTGATCTGTTGCTTTGTAAACAAAATCCAGTGCTCTCTCTCTGCAGGGATTGCCACAAGTTGTATCTATCAAACTTAAAAAACTCTCGGTATGATCGCATCAGACTGAAATGAATCTCAATTCAATTCTGCTGAAAGGTCAATGACTTGCCTCTACACCGGGCCCACCTTGAACTCTCACTGGGTTTTAAACTCATTTAGGCCTTATAGTTATGTGATATATGAAACAGGGGCCGTTTGATTTCCCTTCGTGGCCAGCAGTAGCTGAGGAGAAACTGGGAGCACAACAGCACAAAGCTGGACCATCGGCCTCAGTTATCGAGGCCCAGTGGGCCCTGATTTAACCACATGCCTTATTTGGCCTTATTCTGGCTGCTGGAACCTCTTTTTCTGACAACTTATAGACAGCAGACCAGTAACCTTTCATTCATGTGAAAGGGCCTTGAACCTATTTGGCGCTGTTTTTAAGACACAAAGCATAACCGCTGCTAAACCTCCAGGCCACACTTCCCACCACAGCTTGTTTGTTTAGCAGGCGTCAAACCTCCAGGGTATGCTTCCTGCCATGACTGGTGCATTTAGCAGGTATCAAACCTCCAGGGTATGCTTTCCACCATGACTCATGCGTTTAGCAGGTGTCAAACCTCCAGGCCACGCTTCCCACCACAACTTGTGAGTTTAGCAGGCCTCAAATCTCCAGGCCACACTTCCTGCCGTGATCGCGCGTTTAGCGGGTGTCAAACCTCCATGGCATGCTTCCCGCTGTGACTCGCGTGTTTAGCAGGCCTCAAATCTCCAGGCCATGCTTCCCGCTGTGACTTGCGTGTTTAGCAGGCCTCAAATCTCCAGGCCACGCTTCCGGCCGTGACTCATGCATTTAGCAGGCCTCAAACCTCCAGACCACACTTCCCACCGTGACTCGTGGGTTTAGCAGGTGTCAAACCTCCAGACCACACTTCCCACCGTGACTCGTGGGTTTAGCAGGTGTCAAACCTCCAGACCACGCTTCCCGCCGTGACTCGTTCGTTTAGCAGGCCTCAGACCTCCAGACCACGCTTCCCGCCATGACTCACACATTTAACAGGCCTCAAACCTCCAAGCCACGCTTCCCGCCGTGACTCGCACGTTTAGCAGGCGTTAAACCTCCAGGCCATTTTTCCTGCCATGACTCGTGCATTTAGCGGGCGTCAAACCTCCAGGGCACGCTTCCCACCACGACTCTGTTTCAATTAGCCGCTCCTGGCTGCCGCCGAGCCCAAGTGCCTCGTCTGATTAATTGCTTGGCGGTGAAATACATCAAACGATGCGTTATCGGGGCGGCGGGCTGGAGGCTGTCGGCTTAATGGGAAATCGATGCCCCCTGACGTGCCGCTCCGGAGGCAGAGCGGGTAACCTTTTGCCAGTTATCTTGCAGGTGACCCCTTCATGTTACACAGATTAAGTGGCCCTAGGTGCAAAGCCCCACAGGTCACCTCCTGGTCCTGCCAGGATCACGCCTTGCCCAGGACACACATGGGCATCATTGCACTATTAAGCGTCCTTAATATGGTACGACCCCAAGGGGGACATGTTGTGTGTCACATAGGTTGAGGAATTACATTTATATTTTATTTATCTGGCAGACGCTTTTATTCAAAGCGATGTGGTTTTTTTTTTTTGAGTAAGCAGCATTAGACTGTTCCTATAGCAATTAGGGGTTAAAGGCCTTACCCAAGGCCCCAAAGGTCACATCACTCTACCGACGGTGGCATTTGCACCGGTGACCTTCCGCGCACAGACACAATGTTCCATCCCGCTGAGCACATCAGGAGACATGTTTCCACCCAGTTCGTAAGAAGTCAGTCCTTCTTTCGCAGGTTATAAGGCACCTGTGTTTTGGAGTCTGATAGAACCTGTCGTCGAGGCTGCGGTCTATTGAAGGAATGTGATCCGTGACTGAACTAGCAAGATAAGGGTAGTGAACAGCGAGTGGCTGTCATTTTTCGAGAAAGGCCCAGTTAGCGAACTCAAATGTTTTTTTTTTTTTGCTAGCTTTACACTGAGTGCTCTACGCTTCAGTCGCTGTGTGACTCATCTCAGCTCTACTCTCCCCTCAACCCCCCCCCCCCACCTTCACTGGCAGCAGAATGGTACTGGGGCTACAGCTGGCCTTGTGTTCACCAGTTGGACCAGAGGGTCTGCACCCCAGAGAGTAATCTGCATGCTTAGTGGCTATCACTGGTAAATATTAATGGCCCCTGACTTGTCTGCCAACATCCACTTTCCTCTGCTGTTGCAGCTTGATTTAGCAAAAAAAACCCCCCCCCCCCCCCCGCAGAGCCAGGATGAAAGTGTGTCTGTGAACGACAATTACTAACACAAAATACTCCCATTAGCAGTGAATTATGGAAATTCTTATTTACTGCATGGATTTTCCATGTGGCAAAAACTGACCTGTAACCTAACCTCCGTATCCTGCATTGTGTGTGACTTCTGCTATGATGTTAGCGACCTGGCTAACTGATCACGCTATGTTTATGCGGGGAATTCCAATTGCTGGGGGTGGGGGGGTGCTGGGAATGTTTTTCCAAGGATTGTTTTTGAAGTGTCTGAGGAAAGTGCCCTTGTAGGCAAGTAAACACAAGAAAATGTCACGAACGTCACCTCCATAAGGGCAGGCGCCACTTTAATTGAGGATGAGCGCTTTCCACCACAGAAGCAGCCATTAATACAGCCATTTGCACAAAAGACACTTTAATTTCACAGCATGTAAATTCGGCAGGTAGGGAATATTATGCTTATTGAAAGCATCGCTCTTGTCCTGTTTTGGCAGCGCTGTGCGGGGAGAACTGCACCCCGGAGCCTTTTACTGGGTCAGCACACAAACCTCTTCAATTATAACACGAATTTATTTCGCATCCTTAAGTCGGGAAAGACGCAGAAGCAGTGCAGCCCTGGGTAAGCATCAGGGAGACTGGCTACAGTGAGCGGATTAAGCAAATAGCTCGGTCTTCGTCAAGTCGTGGGACTGAAACTGCACGCTATGTGTTATCAGTTACCGTATGGCGTGAAGAAAGCATCCACAAACAGCTCCGGCCGTGAAGACAGGCGGATTGGGTCTTTTCACCGTGGAACTGATTCAACGATACGTGTGTGTGTGTGTATGTGTGTGTGTGTGTGTGTTGTGCGAGTAAGGATATACTAGCAACATGTCTGGATGGTTTGTGTGACAAATACTGGTAAGAATCATTTGTTTTAGTGGGTGACCGATAGTTTCAAGACTGAAGACTTAAATGCAGCAATAAATGATTTTTAAAAACAGATAAAAGGTGTGTAAAATCTGGGCACGTTTACTGCTGACCAGAGGGAAGAACATTCCGGGTGGAACAGATGAACGGAGTGAGTCGACTCTACACTCCCGTCCACTCGATGCATTTATAAAAATGGTAAATTAGGTGCATTAAGGTTAAATGTGACCTCTGGCAAAACCGGGAAAGATTAAATTATTTGTCCTTGATAGCAAAACATGTGCATTTTATCACACGTTGTCACTTTTAAGTCTTTTAAGTTATTCGTGAGGCCTGAGGGGGCGTGCCGGCTGAGGACACAATGTGCAGTGAGACTGCAGACCCTGGGGCAGGGTGAAGGACAAAGAGCGCCTCCCCACTGACCCTCTGAGAACTGCACCTGCGCACCTCTGACATCTCATTCAGCAAACAGAACACGGTGGAGACAAGCAGATGAAAAGGATGACAGAAAGAAGCAAACAGCAGGACTTTTTCCACGAAGAAGACGTCCTTCATCACAATCAGTAATATCTCCATGGTGTGGTTATGAAAGGCCGGCATTTTGAACTTTTTGCTCATTTATTTTTAAGCATGAAATGGGTCCGAATTCCTAAGTCATGGTGAGATCGCCACTGAAGCAGGTGGAATTCAGTGTTAAATGTCACATTCCCTGTGAGCGAGACAATATTCACAGAGATGTGGTGGGAACCTCATCACATTAATCAAACGCACAGATCGTCGTGTCCTTGTGACCAATTAAAGAAGCAACAACAAATCAACAAATCAAAGTTTAAGAACATCACATGCATCACAAATCCGGCCAGTCTGTTAGCACGGATTACATTAAACTCCTAAATATCATAAAATCAGACATCTAGTCCCGGGCAGCAGTTTTGCGTAGTGGAGAGTTCTCTTTCTTTATCCTGGTACTTACGTTCTCTCTGTGGCCATATCTTCTTGAATGTCTGGGAAATGATACACTGTAACCGTAATTGTTTCATTTAATTGCATAATTACATTTTTAATCAAGCTAATTAAAGCTGGGATTTACGGAGCAATTTCAGCAGTAAATATAATAGCGATCGCAGCTCTGATATTAAAACAGCCCATAAAGGCAGAAAGACAGCAGCAAAAAATGGTGACATCCTGTGAGGTTATTCGTACTGCAGGGACACTAAGTAAGTGATTTATGGCAGCAGCCGTGGGGGGGGGGGTTGGGGGGGGTAGCAGTCATCATGCATGGATCAATGGCATTAAGATGGTCCGGGGCATGGGGGGTGGCTTTAAGTAGGAAATGTTCCACCTTGTGGTGTCCCTGCAGGACAGGGAAAGTTATCCCGAACTTGGACGCATTGACATACAGGGGCCCCAAAACAGGGAGTGCTCTTAAGTTAGCACATGCAATCTGTGTGGCTCCCCCATGTAAGATCCGTTCATTTCACCCATTATCTTTCCAACTACCTGTGATGCAATCGTTGTGGTGTGACCTTCAGTGACCCAGAAAGGTTGTAACATCTACCCCTGGCACCTTGATTGGCAGAGCCTAGGCGACAAAAAAACAGATATTCTGCCCTGTTAAAGGTGGAATATTTTTCCTCGCTCTCTTTGAAGCGTTTTGCAGTATGGAAAATGGCAGAGGTGAGGTGTATGGGGAGGCCATGAGGGCCCTGTGCATGATAAATGCATTATTAATGCAGCAGTTGATTGGCCATTCAGGCACCTTCACCTCGGATGGTGACTGGCTTAATTGCCAGATGGGGTCCCTGTTCTCCTGCGTAGAGCCAGTCTGTGTGTAAGGCTGCCCTCTAGTGGCGCCCTCATTCTGTACCTCCCCAAAAAACGCGCGCGTACACACACGTACGGTGAACGTGAAGTATAATCTGATCCCTTTTAACGTCTATTTCCATAGGTTTCTTATGAAATGTTGGCGGGTGTTTTGGAAGTTCTAAAGCAAACTCAAACTCGTCATAGGATGGGAGGTATTCTGCTGACATGGCAGGATAAAAACATAGAGACACGGGAAAAACGCTTTGAAATTTCACTGCGCGAAGCAAACTTGGCTGGAATTAATAAGTATTTCGTGCTGGGAGTGCGGTCTGAAAGTGCAAAAAACGTCGGGCTTTGCTGTCCAGCCGAGCGTACTGCTGATTTTCAGTGTATTTGTCCATTATCGTATCAAAAATGCCACCATGTTGTGGAGTTTGTTTTGTAGTAAAATGATGCATTTCGGCATTCATCAAAAGGGTTGCGTCAGATATCTGAGGATATTTGTGTTCAGCCAAATCAAAAGCCTTTATGATTGCCCTTACTTTAAGCGTTTGATATTTCTAATGTGGGAAACAAAAAGGTTCGGTTTGGGATTTCAGCAAACTGAGACGATCGGGCACCTGAATGACTTAATTAACAGTGATCGATGACGGCTGCGTCGCTGCGCAGAAAGGCGCCGTCAGCAAATGGTTCGAGCCCTGACAAATCCCATTACTGCAACTGGGAGCGCGTGACACTTCATAAACCGAGCGCACGTACTTGATGCAAATAGCTTTTGACACTTACTGGGTCAGATATAGTGGAAAAAACTGAAATTTAATGTCACGGATCCTCTTTGAGGGTTGTGCCTTTGAGCGGATCCGGTAGCTGTCTTTCGGCATCAGTCGTTTAATCCTACAGCCCTTGTGACCCATATAACCGAAGAGGTTATAGGTCCAACCCCCTTAGTCACTCGTCATATAGTATTTGTGCTCATGACCGTATTAGTTTAGGCTGTTTCTACCTCCGTCATCCCTTTAAGATTAGGCTAAAGACATCCCAGTTAATATAAGGAATATTTTAAAGATTACACAATGGCAGAATTCACACTGACAGTCCGCAGCTGATGATAAATGATTTTGCCCCTGCTATTCCTGTTACTGTAATTGGCCAAGATTTTCTCCTGGCATACACAAGGAGTTCACGACCCTCCATTGTACTGTACTTTGCGAACTGACAGTAATTCGTGTGAGAATGACCATAGACATCTTCAGAGTCACCGTGGCAGATTGTAATTTACCATCCTTATTTCAGCCGAAGACTTATTCCACTGTGAATCCCAGCCGTGATAAAGAGCTAATTCAATCTCTCTCTGCCCTTAAGGGCCAATGCGCTGTTTGTTTAGCATAATTAATTAAAACCTTCACTCTAATCTTCTGCCCTCTTAACCTAAGCTCTCCCTTCGTCATGGACTGTACTTATAATTTAGATGCAGGAACTGTTTCATAATTATGTTACCAAGGTTATCGCTAGCACTCGGCCAAAGGGGAGCTAAAAAGAGCTAATCTCATAAAGAATGGTTGAGTAAATCACAGACTGCATTTTTCGTTAAGATTACACGGGCTGGTTAATAGTCTGGCTGTCTTTTCTGCTGCTAGATAAAGATGATAATGCAGAGGTCAAAGGAGATTCAAATAATAGATGTGGAACCTGACAAGCAAGGCTAATGAAGCTAATTACTAGCGCTTCTTGCTGCTTTCTGCTGCTGTTTGGCTGTCCGAGTGAATTGTCAGGTCTGGCAGGGCAAAAAAAAACATTGCCTGCAATCAGGATGATCCTACTACAGATAGAGGAGACATGCTGCAGCATGCCAAGCGTCACCTGTCGGCACTGCGGCGCGGCGAAACCAAGGTCACGGATGTGCGATTAACGCGGGCGCACGAGTTAACGGAGGCGCGCGTCTATTTACGGCCGCAAATCGACGGGTGCGGGAGTGGCGATAACGGCTGTTCATTAAGTCCTTTAAGACACATCAATTATGAACGCGCTGATGGCATAATGACACAATGAATGGATTCGTTCAGTCTTATTTCCTCTGAAATATTCCATATAATCCAATCATTGTTTATACAATAAATATGCAAAACTGCCTAATACCGTAAATCTGGGATTTTCCTTGACTGACAGCTAGGCTTTGGGCTGCAAAGGCGTGTAAGTAAAGAGGAAATAAATAGTGTGCTTTTTGTCTGCCTAAACACAGTATGTGAAATCGTTATAGTGAGACTGGATTTGAGCATAATCATATCACACCAGCCCCGTAGGCCTATTTAACAGATGCTTTTATCATCCCGACATCCTACCTGGATGGGGGGGTCTCTTTAATTTGCCTGACATAGGCCAGCGAATTTTACATTTACCATCTAGCAGGTTTGACCATTCTCTCCTTTTTTTCTAATGCTTCATAAAAATGTTTTCTTCACCTTTCCAGAGGGACATACACAAGCAATTAACAGCTACTTCCAGATCTTTCCATGAAGTCCCCATTATTTGTCAATATTAACATTAATTAGGCTGCAATGACACGTTTGAAGAATTGTTCATATTTGCGTGTAACCTATTTTTTGTCCAGATTTAAAATTAATTTTAAAATTATTTTACTTTCTTGTTACCTCCAAGTAACGCTTCTGACTCACAAATTTAACTTTAATTTTTTTTAACTTTTTTTGAACTATTGAACTTTAAATTTCACGTTCAATAGTCCAGAATGCACCTACAGTTACCATTAGGCTACAGCATTTTAAAGGGGTGGTCCAAAAACCTTTTACAACACATATATAATCAGTGATAATTCAATTCAACTTTATTTGTATAGCGCATTTTCACAATATTACATTGTCTCAAAGTGCTTTACATCATCCCTGCCCAAAGTCCCCAGTGAGCAAGCCAGAGGTGACAGTGGCAAGGAAAAACTCCCTAGAACCCTATTATTCAAATCACGGTCCTCGAGGTCCAAGGTTTTCCAGCCTTCCTTTACCTGTGAGCCAGGTGTCAAGCCTCTGACCAATCAGAGGGAAGAAGGAAGAAACCTCGGGAGGAACCAGACACAAAGGGGGAGCCCATCCTGCAGGGGCTGGCAGAGGAAGTTCAAAATAGCAAAATCCCAGTTTATGAAGTAAAATTGTGTATAGTCTAGGTATGCTAGGACAGGCAGGTGATGAAGTTGCTTCCTACAGTGGGAGGATGGTATGGTCCAGCAGCAGGGGAGGACGCCAGATGTGTAGTCAGGGACGTGAGGTATCTTGTAGTCCAGTATGGAGATAAGGACCGTGTACTGAATACTACCAAGTCACTTAGGCTACGAGGGACACACCTTAAGATTTCCACCATTTTCCACCAGATGCCTTAGTTGACAGGAAATGTGGACAACACAGTGTAATTCTGGGGAAAAGGCAGATGATCACAGAATATATGCAATCCAGTCTTCAGATGACAATTTCATAAACTGTAAACAAACAGTGTACTGATGCAAATGTTATGATAAGCAGTGTGAGGGATAGAGATGGACAGCGTAGTCTTATCACTGAATACGCAGTACACCAAAACGTTCTTATTATCTGTGCATAACGCACATGAATATTAAAGGAGCTTATGACGTCTCTGCCTTGTGAAGACCTGTGGAAAGTGAGTCTGACTGTATATCAAAAGTCGACTTTAAATATATTACCATTTACTTTATATAAGGATTATAATGCCAGTTAAATGTTTTGAGTTGGCTGTGACAGCATGGAATTTGTGTTTTTTTTTATGCAAACACTTCAAGCTGGCATTATGGGAGCTTACAGAGCTCCAGATGGGAGGGGGACTGTGGGGAGGGGGGGCTGATAGTGAGGGAGGATTGGGGAGCATCGGACAGGCAGGCAGCACACGCATTACACATTCAGGCCGGTGTTTATAGCTCTGGGGCTCTGCTAACCTCTAGAAAGTTCTGCAGTGGCAGCAGCGGCCCTCCTGGGAGGACGACAATGAAGCAATGAAGATGACAGAGGCCTTGTTATCTGTGTAAATCAAAGGTATTGGGCTGAATCCCAGCAGGATGGAATTACTGGTTTGTGGACGGACACGCTACACGCGAACTGACAAAAACTAGTGCGGAGACCATCCTGTATTACTGACATGGTACACACCAATGCTGGTCAACCCATAAGGTGACACAGGCGGTTGCCTAGGGTGCGATTTTGCGAGGGGGCACTGACTTAGCAAACCTCCGGCCCCTAGGGGGAGCTGAAGGAATGGGCACCACATTGGCTGGTGTACACTGATGTTACTGACAGGGTGGAGGACAGTCTCAGTCAACTTGCAATGCCAGAGAATCTACATGAGCTTCCAGTTGGACATATTTCATCCAATTAAGAACTTGCTATATACTTACAGGCGCCACCTGTATGTGCCACTACAGGTACGACGATATGCCCTCTTCACATTGCTAAAATAAAACTGCTGGAAAACAGTGCCATCTATAGACTAGTTGAAGTCCCTACATCAATTTAGAGTTTAATTATTTTCCTTAGAAACTAAGTATAAACAAATAAAATGAAACACACGAGCAAAATTGATCAATTAAATACTTTAACCATAGTTTACATTTAGTATTATTTATACCGAATAGTAAATTAAGTCATAATTGTAATATGTAAAATAAATTTCATGACGACTAATATTCCGCAAAACAGACTTTTCTTTAATTTCTTAAGAACTCCTTTCCTAACAACTCACATTTTCCTGTTGCCTGGGGTATCACGCCCATGCTAGTCTGCAAGTCCGACCAGAAGTATGGAAACTACCTAAAGCATTAAGCGCAAGTTAAAATAAAAAGGTTAAATGCCTGGTTTTCAGTATTGTTCTGAATAATCGTGGCATTATTTTATTGAAGCGTATATAATCATATGTCCCGCATAAATCTTTCCAGTCCCTTCATAAACATTAAAGGCCTACGCTTCTTAATGTACTTTTCCAGAAGTATTAATCTATTCACCTGATGTTAATATTTCTTAAAAATTAGTTGATTTGTTGACCAACATAACTTATGTAGATTATTTCCGTCTAAATAGCTCGCTACCCTTATCACACCCTCAAAACACACTGACAACAACAAAAAAAAAAGTAGCTTTGCCACACAAAAGACTACAACAAGCAGTACGCACCACGGTAATCGTATGTCAATAACAAAAGACATGCTGGGATTTGTAGGTTTATGTGCGAGAAACACAGGGACGGAGAGCGTCGGTATGGGTTGAAATAAGAACTACGATTCCCAGAATGCCCTTAAATGCGCAGGAAAACCTTTCCACGCAGATGCGTGAAACGCAAGGTCCAGCAGCCTGTCTGGTCGGCCATATTGGAATCTGAAGTCTGTAAGCCCTCCGAAGATACAGAGTGACTGGAAATTTTGGAGTCTGTAATATTGCTTTTCTTTATTCCGATTGCGGCTGCAGAGCCCGGCAGTTCCTCCCGAGACCCCGCCCTCTCCAGACGGCAAGTTGTCTCTTAGTTCAGCGGAGAAATGAGCCCGACCGACGCCAAGCGCGGAGCGAAACGCAGGAAGAACAAGCGGGGCGGTGGCGGCACCGGCTGCAGCGGCGCAGTCGGCGGCAAGGCCGGCGTCCCGGCCGCGGCCCGGAGTCCCCAGGCGGGGTCACCCTCCTCCGTGATGGGCTTCCTGACAGCGGGAGGCACGGGGAGTACCGGTGCAGGTGGAGTTGCGGGCCTACGCGGAGAGGTAAGGCTGCCTGACCGGGGTGAGGTGACAGCCTGCCTGCCCCCTGTCTCCCTCCCCGACGGGGCCGTGACAGCCGCACACAGCCGGCTGTGGGGGTGTTCGTCCGGAGGACGGGGACGAGAGACGGGCACTTCAGTGCCTGATGGCCCTGCCGCGGTGCTGAGGAGGGCTAGGTAACGATGCCCCCCCGTCCCCCACGGTCGATAGCTGCTTGACCCGGGACATCGGGGCTCATCTACTGACGCCTTATAAACGCTTTCGATCAAAGCTCCATGGGCTATAAACACAACCTGTAAGGATGCCAGCTACTAACTAGTCGCCGGTTAGTGGGCCGGAGGTAGCTATGTCTCCCCAGGGAGGGGGCGGGGGTGTCTGCACAGGGGCAATAGGGACAGATCCATAGATCGCCCAGCTGGACCGGGCAGGATGGCCCTGCTGGTGCCCAGAGGGCCTCGCTTACTCCCTGCCCTGCCCTGCCTTGCCCTGCCCTGCCCTGGGCACCAAGCGCGCCCCAGCATCTGCACACCTCCGCTTCTCTTTGCGGCAGACCCAGTTCGTGTCATTTCAGGTGAAACTGCATGGCTTAACCGGCCGCTTTCCGGATGGTATCTAAAGCATGCGATTGGTGTCATTTAAAGCGTTTTATTAGCGCTATCATTTTATCAGAGATGATTCTTACCGCCTGATTGCAACTTACAGGTAATAAAATCCACGGTCAGCAGCTAAATACAAGTCGCATCCTGTGACTTAAATTTGTATTGACCCTCCGTTAAGCTTTTGTCTCTCTGCTGATCAATATCTAAATTTACACCAAGGCTGTTACATTCTGCTATCGTGTATATTCTCCCCCTATCTGTTGAGTTATAGTTTGGGGAAAAATTACAACTTTTGTGAGGGTCTGGCTGTAAGTTATGGATAAATAAAAGTGGCAGTGTTGTGTACAATCGTGGATGATTTATGCTGTCTGATAGATGGGACTCCACCTCCATGGATATGAGACCATTAAATTAACAGATGCTTTTACCCAAAGCGACATTCAGTTGTGACAACAGGGTCAGACATTCTGTGGATCAACTGGGGGTTAAGGGCCTTGCTCCAGGCCCAGTAGTGACACCACACTGCTGACCCTGGGATTTGACCTGATGTCCAGTTTCAGAGTTCCGACCTGCTGCGCCACACCGACCGGCGTAAACGCTGATCTGTAGGCCAGATTGCGTGGCTAAAGCAGTTTGTTGTTTAGAGAGAGAACTGCAGATGTGAACCCGAATTCATGGTGCCTGGGTAGGTGAAGCTTGGAGGTGGGGTGGTGGCATGTATTGCTGGTGATTAGCAGAGGGTACGTTTAGTCTGCGCTCCAACTGATCCTGGATCAGGTCACCACTGCGAATGGCGAGGTAATGGTCTGAGCAACGGCACCCGTGTATGTTGAATTCCCACTCAAATTCAGTCCTTGACGACAATTTGCCATCTGTACCGGCATAAGTATAGGTTCATAAAACATTCTTTCATTTTCATACATCCCTTATTACTCTTGTAAGGGAGGCACTAATAGGGGTCTGTTTGTCCCGCATCTCTGGAGCAGTTTTTGGGGTTAAGAACTTTTGCTCGGGGGCCCAACCCGCCGGCAATGGGATTCAAACCTATGACCTTCTAAACACAGACACTAGGTTTTAACGCACAGAGCCATAGCACCGGTTGGTTGAGCTGTTAGTGTTTTCATATAACCGATACGCTTGGTTACTAGTTGTCGCCTTCATCCATTCAAGCCAGCTAAAGATCGAGGTTGAACCCGCATCCTTTCGCAGGCAGCCCCGTTCTGACCGACCGCAGCTGAATATGTATCCTATTTTCTCCCTTGATACGCTTTCACGCTGCACTATGTTCACCATCAGCCCATCTCCCGGAGTCCATCCCAGACGCGTGGCTCTCCTCCTGCTCCATCCCTACGTGCGCTGCATATATTTGTGTCCTGGTGTCACACTGCTGGAATTGCTGGAGCGCTTTATGTTTGGCCATGTGGGTCCGTAAGCAATTCCAAGGTGTGTCCAGCGATACGGCGGGCACCCGGCCGCTGCCATTGGCCAGTTTGCGAGATGAGCGTTTACCACCAGTAACACACCCTCCACCGTGACATCGCCCCCCACTGTCCATTTATGCGCGATGCTACCCCGGCGGCATGAGGAAATCGCTGAGAAGTGCTGGTGCTTTCGGGCGCTAACGGCGACGTGCTACCTGTCCCTTGTCCTGCGCAGGTCTCCGTGAACGGCACGCAGTTCTCCGAAGGGCCGGCGAATCCCGAGTTTACAAACGTCATGCAGGTAATGTTGCTGCTCCTGTGCTTGACCTCTGGGGGGAACCCTCCAGTAGTGGTGGCGGCCATTATATTCATTATGTGTGGTTGAGGGTTTGCACTCTGTTGGGCATCTCGAGCGCTGCTTTTTAAAACATCCC
>JAODJW010000050.1:8906052-8929121 GCA_026777045.1 Hyperopisus bebe | reverse complement strand
CTCCCCACGGGGCCAGGTAGGCCTATACTTGACATAATGACCCCACCAACCTAAGTTCCAATTTTGAGTCCTTAAAGTGTACAAGTTGTGCGAATTTTTTTTTTTTTTTCTTTTATCTTTTTTTTTTCCCCTTTGTTTGTAGCCAGCTTGTATCTGAATGAATTCGGGGAAGAAGGACATTACTCACACTATGGATCTGTTATAGAGTGTATATTGTGTTAACACTGAAGCCAGTTTGGCTGCTTTTTAACATATTGTTAAGTAATATAAAAGCTCTGTGTCTTTCTTTTTTGAAAGATGGAATACAGTAGTATGGCAGGACCCGTTTGCAGTGCCTCTTTCTTCAGTTTTCTTCATAAGGGTGGGGTCCTGCTTTGCTTTCTATCAGGTTCCCCCCTCGTTTCGGATCCTTTTCAGGTCCTGCGTTCTCCTCGTGCCCTTCGGAGATTCGTGTTTTTTCTATAGTTATTTCACTAAGAGCCGAAAGCCGCTTCGTAAGCAGAGGTAAGGAGTGAATGTGCGTAATGGAAGTGAAATGAACGGAGGGGTCATCTGGGAGATGGTAAGCCCTTAATGGGAGGCCAGCTTACAGGTTTGGGGGTAGCCCAGCACGCTGAGCTGGTGAGAGTGTGGGGTGGGGGCTAAGGATTGTTATACACCCCAGATTCTGATGCAGTCACATCCTAAGTGAATAGCGGACGAAGGGCTCGTCAGAGGTCTGCTGATGCGACTGACCAAGTGAAGTCAACTCTTAAAGGGCACCCAATGGCAGGAAGTTGAAGAAGAGTATTTAGTTTTTCTTCTTTTTCACTGTCAGCCTGTGAAGGCGAGTTGGCTTATTGATATCTCCTGTTGCGTGTTGACTCTGTGTAGGAACATCGATCATTCTGAAATCTCAGTGCCTTGCTTTCTTGCGCGTTGAATCAGAGTGAGGCGTGAGTCACTTCTACGGGCCTTCTGAAGCTGAGGGTTCCGGTAAAGACATGTAAATATAGTAAGGAGAGGTCACACACACACAGAGTTCATGGGAAATTAGTGAGTGTGGCGTCTCCATGGCAACGTGGCTGCTAGCCTGGCTTATCTGTGCGTTCACAAAAGATAGAGGGGAGATCTCTGGCAGATCAGCTGCTGAAATGCAAACAGGGAGTTTTTGTAGGGATTTGAGAGTGATCAAGAGATCCAAACAGGTGTCTTTTTGAGGGGGGGGGGGTACATCTCCCCTGTACCATTTTAGCATCTCTTGGTGCTTAAGACTTGTTTTCAATATTGAGTTGTGCTGCCAGAGAACCGAATTGTGCTGAAAAGTTTAAACGAAAAGCACAGGAAGAGAAGTTCTAAAGATAGTCGACCGCAAGGGACCTTCGGCGTGCGTAGACGGCACCCCGGTTTGGGGGGGAGACTGCTTTGTGTCGTCTGCGGACTTCCTCGCCACTCTCTCACATCCTGTGAGGCGGCATGGCCCGCCCGCGCATCACATGAAATACTGAAAGATTGATTTAACAAAAGGACGCAGGGGGGGAATTCAAATTCATCATTAGGTATTCAAACAAAAAAACTCCTTTGTAATTTCCCTTAAGTATTTTTGTGTTTTTTTGCTGGATTGTTACCAGAGCTTCTCAGTACATAAGTCAGGAAGGTGACACAGCCTTTGTGATCCGATTATGGCCTGTTCTGTTGGCCTTGCTGGTCAGCACCATTTATTCAGTGTTATGAAATCCACTTACGCCTTTTATTGCAGTCTAATGACACCCCCACCCCTTAAAAAGAGAAGCAAACACCACAATCTTAGTGTTCTTTACGGTAAGTGCTTTGTTTGTGTACATCGCTAGGTTTCAGTGCTTCCTGGTTTCATGCTAAACGGAACTGAAAGACGTATCCCAGCACCTCGCTGGAGAAGCCAGCGGTCAGCTCTCAAACACGCAGCTAATCTGTACCGCTGAAATGCGGCCTTCGGTGAAACGGCACGGTTGAGGCAGCCGGTGCTAAGGGCACTTGCTAGGGGAGACGTGTCGCCATGGCGACCTGGCGGATTTGGCAGTTTGCGGAATAGTACATCTGTGTCGTAACGCGGACGTCTGCCCTGGCAGTACCAGTGTTTTGCACCTGTAAAACGCTGTTCCTTTCTCCGACTACTTCTCTAAAGAGGCCAGACGTTAATAACAATGATGATGATAAAGTGACGGCATTAATGACAGCTCGCGGCCCATGAGTGTGAGCGAGTCGCCTTTGAAGCTCGCGGGGAGCGATGCAGGCCGTCTTGGGAATTCCCAGGTTTTATGGGAATTTCCCAGTATTTCTGGATACTCGAATGATTAAAAGTCGTATATGCCCATTGAGCGTTTACTGGCCGCGAGTAACTCTTCCCAGACCCCGGGGCAAGTGCAGGATTTTTGAGGCGGGAATGCACCAACAAGTCACCATCTGTAATGGAAACGTAAACGCCCCCCCCCCTCTCCGCTACCCAGAGGGGCTCCGTGGCCTTTAGTGACAAAGCTTGTGATTTCGCCTGCCCGGGGGTGGGGGAGTTGCTGAAAATAGGGGACTGCTTAAAAGTGGCCTGTATACATAAAAAAAAAAATTCAGAAAATATTTTCTGGTTAAGTAATGCGACCTAATTGTTTCCAGATGAGGTTGAGTGTCGATGGCGGGGAACTGATGACGGGTCTGATCTGTGTTAGGGCAAGCACATGACTGGGGATCTCCCCGGGCGGATGGGGGTGAGCGGGGGGGGGGCATCCCAGCCTTTGACTTTTACATTTTGAGATCGTTTTCAAAGTTTTATGTAAACGTCCTCTTCGGGGCTTGCAGACGGCTGATAAATAGAGACAGGAAGACAAGCTGCAAGTCACGTTGCTGCTGGAGGTGAATGGGGGGCAGGGCAGGTAGCCGATCCCTGAACTCCCGAGCGCCCGCTGGCACCTCTATCCTCTGTCAAGACAGGCAAATCGACAGATACCACACCCCCCACCTTCCTGTGTATGCTGAGCTGGTGCCCCAGGTCTCCCATGCCCCCCATGAGTCGCCAGCGGACCGGCTCACCTGTGAGTTTGGACACGGGAGAACAACATCATGGAAAATCAGCAGAGAACGGCATGCCTGTAACGTCCGTCCTGCATCCGAGACCCGTCACCCTAGTGCCCAGATTGGCTGTGACTCTGACAGACCTTCCCCCTCCCCCCCCAGCTGTGCCCTGGCCTCCCGTTTGAGCTCTGCCAGCAGCTGGAAAGGCGATCTGGTGCAGTGTACAGTCATCCAGAAGTCAGCCCGGTGCTTTCCGCTGGTTACACGATCGCTTCTCTTGTTGAGCCCTGGTAGACCGCTGCCTTTCATACCCAAATAAAAACATTTATCTGCTTCAGTGGTTATAAGTCCCAGCCACTCTCCTGACAACCTTAATCACTACACCTCTCCGTGGACTTTTTCCGGGTGTTAAATCTAAGAATGATTCACCCAGTGGCTTTTTAATTCAATGATGACATTGTGAATGACCAAAGGCACCGTCACCCGAAAGACCAAATAAAGTCAATATGTTCTAGGGGTTAACCATCTCAAATGAGATATTAGTATTTATTTTTTTAAATGTCTTTTTAGACCAAGACAAATTAAAAGCAACATAAAAATTCACAAACAATATACATAAACGAAAACAGCACCAGTAGAACAGTTTTAAAAAAATAACCTAAAAATGAAACACACATACAAAAGAACTCTTTCTCTAACAGAAATTATTCTATAGTATGCTGTACACACACCATATTCATGAATCCAAAAAGTGCAACGTTTCAACAGACAGTGTCTGATTTAACATAACTCAGTAGAGAAGCTGAATAAATTTAGCTGAGGTATATTTGTAAATATATTTGCTAGATTTGGGAATTTCCCCGTTGACCTATTTCGTGATGTAAAAAAATAACTTGACATTTTAAGTTCAAAATGCTTCATTATATAATAATTTAATAGTTTGTTACAAACAACAAGTGCTTTGTAAGTGCAATCCTGAAAACACATCTAAAAAATTAAAAAAAACCTCCTTATAGATGTACTCAAACAATGTCAAATTGGCTGTATAAATTACATAAATTACAGTTTTTTTCATAGTTTCAATGATATTAATATATATATATACCAAAAATATATAAAATACTGAGTTAATATTAAGCTGTTTACAGGCCTTGTGGCCTTGTAGTGCTTTATCAGTGCTCAGAATGTGAGTTTGTAATAAATAATCTTTGTTCAGTTTGTGCAGCGAGCTCCTTGCAGTCACAAGCGGACACACTCGTCACAGTGTCTCAGGTATTCAGCGGTGTGCTCGTCATCGTACATGGTGTAACAGTGGGGACACTGCAGCATGGCAGGACTCGCCCGCTCGGCTCGTGTGGTCCCCTGTGTCGACCCGCTGGCCTGCCGACTCGCCCCCTGCCTCTCAGCACTGCTCCTCATCGCGGGTTCGCCGTCAGTGTTGCCGGTGTGTGTCCGTCCCGAGTCCCATGGCATTCTCCAGGAGGATGACTGGTCTAGGGAATCCTGGGTAATAGGACAGAACAGGCGCTGTTAGTATTACAGGAATCTGAATGCTAATGTCCTCTAGTCCCATCGCATGGACATTCTCCATCGCATACATTCTAGTCCCATCGCATGGACATTCTCCATCGCATACATTCTAGTCCCATCGCATGGACATTCGAGGTCTATTACACAAATATTCTAATATCTTTAAACGACTAAAAATCCATTTTAAAAGAATAATAAAAATGTAAAGGCCATTTCTGAAATTCCTGGCTACATCCAGCTAAGCTTGTCTTGTAGCATTAGCAGGTGCCCCAAATTTGAGAAAAGGAAGAAGTTATGGGTAGATGTGTATCCTTGTAATTAAAATGTCATACGTCAAAAGGCTGGAGAAACTGAAAGTATCTGTAAATGCCTGAGCAGGTTGTGGTCCGGGGCAGAGGGGAGTCCCTTACCTGCTGACGGAGCTGCTGCTCGAGTTGGCTGACCTTCTCCTGCAGGTCCTGAATCCGACTCTGTGCCCGCTCGCGATCAGCCCGCTCAGAGTTGAAGTCGTCCACGTAGGTGAGCACCTGAGGGGGTGAGATGTTCAGAGGGGGGTCAGCAAGCTGGACCCAGGGGGAGTGTGATGGCAGGTGTGCAGCTGTGAGGTGTCCGTGGCCCCCCCACCTGCTGCTCCAGCATCTGGATGCGCTCCCTGTCAGCTCGCTTGGACTCCTCCAGCTCCATGCTCAGTCTGTCACAGTCCCTCATCTCCTGCTGCAACAGCTGGTTGAGTCTCCCGATCTCCTGCTGGAGCAGCCCCACGTTGGGCGGCACCAAGCCCAGGGTGGCCTGCGACGAGACCTCCTTCAGCTTCTGACACAGGCCCTTGACGTACTCCTCCCGGCTCGAGTCGTATTTCTGCCACTTGGCGTTCAGGTTCTCTACCTTTGTGGAGGAAGGGCGACATCGTCACCTCATCAGCATTTCCCATAATAAGATCAGTATTCAAAAAAAGGGAAGCAAACGCAGAGGGCTGGTGAAGGGAGTTAAGCAGAGGAAATCTCAATGCAATGAAATTGGGAATGAAAAAACATTCGCTCTTACATAGACCACGCGCTGTTTTAACACTTCATTCTCCTTTTGAAGTTTTAACTCTAGTGGAGTGATCTGCTGTGCAGCCGCGGGATCTGTAAACTAATTAAAGGAAAGAAATATAAATCTCAGTTCATTATAGATTGTGTTCAACGATAGAGGCCGGTACGGTGCGGACTGCGGCTCTACACGGCCGAAGGGTCGCACCTTTCTGCCTTGCGGCGCATGCGTCTTGCTGTCGGCGGAGCCAAGGGGCTCGTTCTTGCCCTCGATACGCCGAAGCAGGTCCTGACACACCCGCACCGTGGTCCCGAGCTGAGACCGGAGCTGATCTGCTTCCTCGGCCAGCGAGTTGCACAGCACGGTCCTGGTAGCCTGCGCCTTGTCCTGCTCCCTTAGCACCCGCTTCAAATGCTGGATCTCCAGGTCCTTCTCATGCTCGGGCTGCCGCGTCAGCCGGTACATCTCCTGCTCCAGGGCGGTTACCTGCTGCCGCAATCTCTCCATCTCCTGCGACGGGGATTTGGTGACAGGACGAGGAAATGAAGCGAGACGCAGTTAGACTCGGCTGGCAGAGGGCGAGCGAAGAGCCCCCGCCCAGCCGCCTACGGGGTATTTACATGTGACATGCGTACATTTGGGTTATTTCCATCACAGCCTCTTCAGAGATATGTGGGTCGTGTGGAATCACAAAAGACCAACCTTAAGACGTGCCCCGTACATAATATGGTTAATTATTATTTACACATAAATACGTTAAATACGAAATATAGGCCTATGCTATATTGTTTAATTGTAGTTTTACTTAGATCGAGCTCTCTGGAGTAAAAAAAAAAAAGTTAACTGGCGTGGGATAAAAACATGAAATTATCTTTTGAGCTAAAAAATGTTCTCAAGAAAGTGAACAACGCTATTGCATTACGTACATGACTTAAGTCAGCATGTTATGGTTCTTGTCTTCACGCGTACTTACGTAAGATTATTATTATTATTATTATTATTATTATTATTATTATTATTAATAATAATAATAATACTAATAATAATGAATGTAAGGCGCCGCCAAGGCCGAAAAACTGCCCTGCTTTGGAAGAAAGCCCCTCTTCATCATTTCCAAGCTGGGTACAGCTTTCATTAAATTGCGATGAACAAACGCGTTTGTACTGCCGTAAAAATTTAAATACACCCCCGTCTCCATTTTCTGAAATAAGAATACATTTTTATGTTTCAGAAAGGTCGCCTTTTAAAATGTGGCCAACTCGCAGCCTATCCAAATGCGCAATGCTTTGACAGCTGGAGGTTCTTTCACCATCACTAACCAAAACCTCATCACAACCAGTTAGATCATCCATCTGGCCCGAGAGCCGTAGCACTACTTAGCTACAGTGTCTGTCTATGAAACGAAAACAAATATCCATTCAAGAACAAGCAGAAAAGCAAACATAGCCCATACTTATTTATAATCAGCGTTAAATTATGGAATCACTATTTATTAAATACAATAAAGTATCGGTGGTTTCGACCCGCAGTACATTTCTTTCTATAAAATGTTATGAATTCCAAGTAGAGTGGTGGTAAAATACACATTTTACTCACCAGTTTGCTCGTCTCCGACTGCTGGGCGGCCTGTCTCTCAGTATCTTTAAGTTTTTGTTTCAGCATTGAGATCTCGTCAAATAGGGTGTCTATCAAAGATTTAGAGGGCCCAAAGACGACGGGCTCCTCTCCGTCCGGCTGCACGCTGGCGCCCTCGTATCTGGCCAGTCTGGCTCTGAGATCGGCTATCAGACCGTCCTTTTGGCGCATCTGGTGCGTCAGTACGCCGACCTCCTGGCACGATTCGTGGAACAGCGTGTTAATGGTGTTGAAACTTTGAGCTTTGGTTCTCGGCAACTCGTTCTCCACCTGGACGTTTTCCATCGCCGGGTCCGCCCGGTGGCACGCAGGATCCACGCCGACGCTGCTCCGATCTGACATGGTGATAGGACACTAATCACTCCATTAGTATCACAGCAGCAAATGAGGCATCAACTTTGTACCCGTGGGGGTAGAAATGTCCCAGGCGCGAATAGTCCCGCTTAGAAAGTTAACATTGAAAAAACTCGGGGAGTGTCCTATGGCGCAAATAATATTCCAAAAGTGTGGGGATTTCCTACGGGACTTCCCCAAAAAGGCTGACTTTTCTTGTACTTTACTTTTTTTAGTAAGTTTGGGATACCTGGTCACCCCATTCTGCAATTGTAGTTAAACTCATTTGGTAAACAGTAATTTATTCTTGTTAACCGATTAAAGGAAAAAAATAAATACTTAAAAAACGTGATTTCTTACGCGAGGTACTTAAAGGTTACTCGCACATGCGCGAGAAGTTTCCGGTGACGACCGAGTTTCACTTATGTGAGAACGAAACCTTATTAGGTACAGTAACCAGATAAATACGAATATATGATGCATAATCATATACACACACGCAAATGTATATTTATGTAATGACGCTGGAACTGTAAGAAATGGTTCTTCTAGCAATAGCCATAATATGCCAGTAAAACAGATTCTTAAATAGCAAAATCAGAATTCAGTCATCTTGCTGGTAGTCATTCGCGGGACAGACAGTTGTAAAAGGTGTCATTCGGCATACATATAAATATTCAGTATTCGTGTAATCACTGGAAACCGGTATTATATGATATGCACCATTACATATCTCATTTCATACCCGTGAGCCGCAGCCGTCTTTTAAAGAACTTGCGCAAAATCAAAAGCCATGGCCAAGGGGAAAAATGTTCCTAGCTGTGTTTAACTTATCCTATCTTAAAGGCTTTTACAATAGTATGGTTACAAAAGGATAAATAAATAGCCTTTTCAAAAGCCTAACTGGCCCGTACGGGGATCGAACCCGCGACCTTGGCGTTATTAGCACCACGCTCTAACCAACTGAGCTAACCGGCCTGTTCGATTCCGCGAATCTTCAGTAGAGAATATAAAGATAAATATAATTCACACGCTTCTAGGGAGATGTGTTTTAGTTGATGTATTTTCTCATGCGGGCGAATTTGTCTGACAGACGTATTAGTATGTAAGAATTAGTGTGTGTAATGTGCTAAAAAGGCACAAATGACTCAGAAAGCAAGAACTTTGATTCTGTTATGCTTTAATTCTGCTTATATCCGTCAGCAACTTGCATGCTCCTGCATGGTTAATTAACTCGTATGAAGGCGAGGGCTACATAATCCCAGAACAAGACACTACAGCAGGGGTGGTCAGTCTTATCCGGAAAGGGCCAGTGCGTATGCAGGTTTTTGGGAAGATCTTTAGGTCAGCTGTTCAAACCCAGGTGTAAGGACCCATCAGCCAATCAGTCCTCTAATTAGTAATCTAATTAGGGAGTTGCAGCGAAAACCCGCATACATAACGACTCCCTCTGATAAGACTGGTTACCCTTACACTACAGTGTGTGATTTATCCTTAGCTAGACAAGCAGACTAAACAGAATGACATGGGCTGGAGTTCTGGGAAGGTTCATCTGTTGTCCGTGTTGTTGACACACGAAGACACGAACAACGCACAAGCTGTATGCCTTTATTTTTAACTCATTACACACGTACATGCATTGTTAAAACTTATATAACATCTGTAACTACTTTTGGAGAATATTCTTCCTTCTTCCGACCTCACTTCTTGACTTCCGGCGCGGAATCGCCCCTCGGAGCATCCACTGCTGTTTTTTGAGCTCCGTCCTCGCCTTTCGCTTCTTCCTCATCAGCTACCACGTAGTGATGTCCGGACACCTGAGCATCATGGATTTTTATGGGGCTGCAGAGCACTGCATATGCCAGATATCATGCTAAGTCAATCAAGCTGGATGGTTTAGAAAAAAAAAGATTCACGCACCTGCGACTTAAATCTAGGGTGGTACCCTGGTGGAAATATGTAAATATTTTTGTATATGTAATATCCATCGAGCACCTCGCGTCCACTGTAGAACATCTGCAGATTATAGTAAAACAACCAGGTGGTTAGAAGGACGTGGATTATTTTAATTCGTATGTAAAACACTCCCAATTACTGATCAGAAACGCCCTGTTTTATGACATATTAATTTTTAATTTTAAGAGATCTTTAAAACTATGGATTTTCTCCTCATAGAAGAAAGAGATTACCCCAGTCTCATCGAAACATTTCGATCCCTGGGGACGGAATGGATGACGGAAGACCTGTTATACATTATGGAAAAAGGCAGTGTCATCCTCAGAGACATCAGTAATAAATACTAGTAATACAACTGGCAGATTAAGAGCACGTACATAAAACACTTATTTTGAGATATTGTAATGATGAGTGAATATGAAACCAGCTCCATCCCAAATATCAATACATAGATAGAATTTTAAATTTATATATTAAATTTATATATTAATATATTAATAAATGTAACTTTGCAACATTTAGGCCTACCGTCAGTGCAGAGGCGGCGCTTATTATGAAGACGCAGACAAATGCGGGTGACATCATGACGTACGTCTGCGAACAGAATGCTGCATTCAAGGACGTGTTGCGAAATTTTCTGTAAGTTGGTGAATTTCACGAGCAACGCTTTTGGAAATCTTTACTTTTTAATACCCCTTCCAGAGAAAGTGAGCGACGTGACTGGATCAGCCTTGGTTCCAGCTTGCTTAACTTGCTGGTCTTTTTTATAGGTTAGGTCTACATGTAACGGTGCAACACTGACCTAATTAACGCAATTAAACTGAGTGTCACGCATATTTAAATGTTTGGGTGGCACCGAATATGGCCGATCATCATAATGACTTTATCGCATTAATTATAAATCTGGAATGTTTCTCGTTGGCGGCCTGCAATTATGCCCTACCACTTTTAAAATGTTTATCATTTATAAGCATTTATTGTGTTTAAAAATGAAACACTTGTCAGTATAGCCAGGGCCTGATCTACCTTTTCAGGGGTCCCAGGCAAAGTTTATTTGCCCCATCCCCCCCACCAAGAAATACCCATGCTTCTTTCACCACAACGTAGGTAATTTGGGGGCCGTGGGCAACTGCGTGTT
Organism: Hyperopisus bebe; assembly: GCA_026777045.1. Lineage (NCBI taxonomy): Eukaryota > Metazoa > Chordata > Actinopteri > Osteoglossiformes > Mormyridae > Hyperopisus > Hyperopisus bebe. The sequence goes on along the minus strand of JAODJW010000050.1, from coordinate 8,918,476 downwards.
CTGGCTATAAGATAGAGCCAGTCCTGAGTACAGCATTTTACAACAGGGCTATTCGAGCCGAGCTCTGCTGATTTTCCAGCCTTCCTTTGCCTGTGAGCCGGGTGTGCAGCCTCTGTGCCCGGTCAGGATCAGTAATTATTAAACTAACTGAAAACACGGCTTGAATTTGGAATCCAGGGCCGGATTTGAAGAGCTTTGTTGTACAAAGATGGTAATGATCAGGGATTGACATAACTGGTAGGCGAGTACGCATTCACCTTTAAAAGCGATACGTGCGACAATCGATTGTCCTAACAGCGTGAATGCGTACGTATATGTGCATTTGCGCCGATATGACAAATTACCGTGCATTTTAACCTCTATACCGCAAATAAAGTACGAATTAGCATACAAAGGTTAAAATGCGCAGTAATTAACCGATACTTTATTGATCCCGGCCCATGGGGAAATTTTTCTTTCCCCCTCCCCCAATCTTGCACGCTGTAAAGGGTAGCATCGGGGAAACCGGGGGGTTAAGGGCCTTACTCAAGGACCTGCAGAAGTGCCAAAGCCAGGCTCAAACCAACAACCTTCTAATCACAACTACAGAGGCTTAGTCCACTGCCTAACTCTTCCTGCAGCTTTTGTAGATGAGGGTCAGTGTTTTGTGTAAGGTATCTCTGACCTGCTCGTCAAGGACACACAGTGCTCAAAGAAAGTCTTGGACGCTTGCGTAATTCTGCATCAAAGTTGCAAATTTATTGGTTTGATAAGCAATGTTTACCATATCTGCTCATATCTTCTGCCCAGATGTTTTCTTTTTATTAAATGTCATAATTCTTTTGACTAAGAATCTAGTTCTTTTCTCGCCATTTTGCTATTAATTACAGTTGTTGTTCTTGGCTCCCGCATGGATCCTAAACATAAATATTTGGTGTTTTGTGTTATTGTTTTGTGTAAATTTTACTAATTAAAAAAAAAAAACACCCAGTGAGACACCTTGCCAATTAACTTTTTATCTCAGAACAGCTTGTTTAGAACTATAATTTGTGTTTCAATTTATTACTACTTGAAGTTGTTTTACTTAATACTACTGGTTGTTTCTAATGTGATATATGTTTTTTGTAAACAAATTAATAAAGTAACGATTTTAGGTATAAAGCCACACATTTCAAGAAATTTTGCTGAATTAAAGAAGCATGCTGAATACTCAGGTGCTGACTTTGTATGATGGAAGAAGACAACTTGGCTTAAGATGAAAGATTTTGGAGTCAGAAGGGTGCATTACAGCTAAAAAACGTGTTTATATTTGCAACTCTGCAGCATGTTCATTTATAATAATTTATGAGTAGGTGGTGACATCCACCACTGGTAATTTAAAAAAAATCTTAAGAATGCAGTAATTACGTTAAAATAGCCCCAAAGTACTTAGGGATGCCTACACATCGTTATTGCACAATCATAATTAAGAGTTACATTGAAATCAGACTGGCAGGAAAAACACTGCGTCTGTATACAGCAGTTTTAAAATGCTGTTTGTTTATTTTTTAGAATCAGCTCCGCATCCATTACAGGTGTGTTTTTCAGATCAATCCCAAAGCTGCTGGATAAAAAAAACAAAAAGCAGGCTGCCGATAAAGTCAAGATACAGCGATGATGAGAGCGTGCAGTTTTAATCACAGAAGCTGAAAGATGTAATTTAATCTGTCAAGTTATTCTATTGACATATGGGTCGTCACAGGGCATCATTACTATGATGTACTAGTATGTTCATGGGCCTTCAGCTTTTTAACCATGTGGGGTTTGACAAGAAAGTGATTTTCATCGCTAAGCGAACTGACGTGAAATAACTTCTTGATAAAAGGCATTCTGTCTGCCATACATCCGTCTTCCTGCCCATACCATGTGTTTTCCATATTGAATCCCAGTAATTCTGCCATGACTTCACAGCTCTGGTCACTGGCCTGGGTACCTGCAGAGTGTTCTTGACCGTCTCCTCTCAGATTCATCTGGAGATCTCTAACTTCATGTCCCTGTGTCCTACCTAACACTGATCTTCTACAGCAGGACCACTTTCTGCACTTACAGCCTACTCCCCCGCATCTTCAGAATCACCCTCCTCTTCCTCACTGCTCTCCTCACTCTTTTCATCTTCATTTACTCCCTCAGTGTTTCCTTCTTGACCATCTTCATCCTCATCTTCCCCTGTCTCCCCATCATCTTGGTCTTCACGGTTCACTTCACCATCGTCATCTTCACCGTCTTCCTCAGTGTCTCCACCATGAACAGGAGTAATTCCTCCTCTGTCTTCCACAACAGTCTCTCCATCACCATTAGCTTCAACGCCAACGCTGTCCTCAGCCCCGTCACCTTCAACGTGAACTTCAAGATTCCCCTCCGCTTCCTCACTTTCCTTGTCTCCATTTTCATCCCTAGCCTCTTCACTGTCTCCATCTCCTTCACTTTCCTGTCTCTCTTCCCCATCATTGTCTCCACCATCCGTATCACTGTTCCCGCCTTGCTTGTCCTGTTCCGTCACTTGGCAGTCTCCAGTCATGTTCGTATCCTCCTCCTTCTCCTGAACCTTGGTAGTATCTTCTACACCATCACTATCTTCATCTGTGTTATTTCTCTTTGCATTGGCACCATTTTCTTGACGTTTTTCACCCATTTCATTATCTCCATCTTCCTCAGTTCCTTCTGTGTCATTTTCTTCATCTGCTTCATCATTGCTCTCCACCTCCCTGCCATCTCTCTTCTCCTCAGTCTCTTCTTCCTCTACATGGATTTTATTCCTGCCTTCATCTGCCTCTTTGCTTTTTATTTCTTCATTCCATTCGCTCTCAGTTTCATTACTCTTATCCTCATCACTGATTCCACCTTCACTGGCATCTCCATCACTGTCACTGGCATCTCCATCACTGTCACTGGCATCTCCATCACAGTCACTGGCATCTCCATCACTTTCATTGGCTTCGCCACTGTCCTTTCTGTCGTTCCCTGTCTGTCCACTATCTTCACTTTCCATTTTGCCGCCAGGTTCTACGTCTTCTCCATCAGAATCTCCTCGGCCCTAAAACACATATACATGCACTTTATTCCAACTTCCACGCCAACAAAATGAACTCGATGTGTAATAATCTCAAACAGAAGCCTATAAACCTATAAATTAAAAATGACATAAACATTATTGCAATCCGTAATTCATATTCTAAGTGCTAATTTCGCTAATCAGTGTAGTTCAAGATGGACATTGATCGGACACGTTCGCTAAATGCGCAACCGCGACATGAGGACCTTTACTGCCATCTAGTGATAAACAATTGTTATCACGACTTCAATGTTGTATGGCAAAGACAAAAAGAGGAAAACTTCCGATCATGTGAGTACTGTGAAATACCATTTTAAATAGAAGAATTCAACATTACATTAAGTACAGAGAGCCAGTTACCAGTCGCTTTCTCTTCTTCTGGATTGACTGTCCTTACTGTCCTTATTATTTGCACTTATTGTATTTGTGAATGACATTGGCACAGTATTACAGTTGTGAATGAATACAATGGTTCATTCATACCACATGATTTACAATATATATTGTTAACAAGTAGCTCTACTTTTAAAACTCACTTACTGGTATGGCAAAGGTCGTGCCCAAGATGACGATGAACACAAAAGCAGTCTTCATTTTACAGCACTCCGCAAATAGATCCGTTTGGAAAACGCGTGTGGAAAATATGGTATAATGATCCAGCTGTAATATACTACTCGAATTAAATTTTGTTAATAAATCTTCCGTAATGTTATAGCTGTTACATCATAAAAAGAAGCATGTAATCATCTCGTTCTGATACTTTTGGCAGCACAGTGATACTTTTCTGTTCACGGGGATGAAGTGTCACCCACATACCGGTGTCAGATGTCAGGTACGGTCAGGCTTGAATCCATCTTCACATATTGACCTACGCTACACTCAGCTCACTTTCACCTTTCTCTTATTTAAACCGTTTTTGTAACGTTTTGAAAAACCTGAAATCTTCCAACTGACCCTGCTGAACCGCAGATATTTAGTATCAGAAGCTAAGCGTCACCCCGACTGGCCTTCTAACGCAGAACAGTCCGCTTTAAATGTTGAGTGCAGTGAGGATATTTGCCGATGCGGTTTGTGTGATCGTGCTAATTATCAAGATTCTTCCAGGTGAATGAGAAGCAAATGAGAGCGCAGATAAACAACAGTCTTTACGGTTAGTTAATCACCACTCAGAATATGTTATGTAGGAACCGAATGTTTGTTTTGCAGACATGACTGCTGTGGATCAAGTCACATATTTGCCATACATCATTTGTATTCTCTCAGGAAGTCTTGTGGAAAAAGGTAAACTTTGTACGGAGTTTCAAGAATGTACTAAAGTTCCATTAATATTTTAGATATTTTTGCTTTCACGCTGTAACATTCATGCTACAAGCATTCCATCTGAGGGTAATCATATTACAGATATTCTAGAAAGCTACCATTTGCTTATTTATTCAGAGAGATTTAATGTTTTATTTCAGGTGCCTGTTGTCTGGGACACCCCCGGGGGTTCTCCAGCGATGTAAGGAGTCGTTCCTATGGCTAATAGATGTTTGTTGCGTCTCCCAGCTGTCTGCTAAATACAAATTGTTTACCTATGACACTTCTTGTCGGTGTCCTTTCTGAGAAAAGCTACCATCAGCATGGCGGACAGTTTTATATAAACACAACACACCCATCATCCTTTGGTTAAAAAATAGCGGCAGTGTTTACGTCAATAACACCTTTAACCTCCGCGCGGTTTCGGCGTACATCTAACCCATTCCTTTGATACACCGTTTTTATTGCTGCAGAGTCTGTGATTGTGCCTTTTTGTGGGATCTTGGTCAGGTGAGGTGATCTTTCCAGTTCTCACAGGCACTTTTGTCTTTTGCCAAAACCAACAAGATGATAGTTGTGTTTTGAAGCAAAATGTTACTTTTGGTTTGTGTGTTGTGTGTTGAATGAAATACAGAGAGAATGCAAAAGTCATAACAGACTGAGGCTAGACATCACCCCCCCCATACTGTCTGCATCCCCACCTGCCAGACGGCGGTGTGGAAGTGAGGGAATCTCCCCGAGACTATTTACACAACCATAAGTAAGGGCTGCTATGCAAGATGTGACTCGTTCTCTCTCCTGGGGGAGAGACCATCCACATACTCGCGCCCCCCTTAAATGGCCCTTTCTGTAACTAATGACAAGCCCCCTCTTTGCATAATTGAGCACAGGTCATCCAAGATTTACGATTTGGCCCCTTGAAGTGTGCGACTAGCTGGAAGGTGTTAAATATCCCACCGTCATGCGGACTCCGGGCCCTGTTCTGACTGCGAGGTCGCTCCCCCGCATCGTGTTTGTTTCACCTGTCTCGTTCTCAAAATAACACACATCAGCAGTGATGCTGTAAACAGCACCATATGATCTGAGATGTTTTTGTCCCCGCTGAGGAACCGCAGAGAAGCTGAATCAGCACTGGGCCGATCACATGTGTATTTTCACCTGGATGATAGAGCTACCATTTTCCTCCCCAGAGTTACAGCATGACGGAATGACTGCCTCTTCAGGGTGAACTGGAAGAACGGCTTCCTTGGTGTGATGCTCATACTGGGAACAGTTAACGATTAACTGGTGCTTCCTGGTTTACAGTGAGAAAGTACCGCACTGAACCAGATCTTCGACCTTCGTGAGAATGTCAAGCTAAGAATTATACAAGGAATTCTTACCATTAGCTCAGCCAAAGGATTCTGTGTGTGTGCAAATGAACTTAACGTTAACATGGACCTTAAACTTTATTATACCCACTTATTAGATTATCCATCCATCCATTTTCCAACCCACTTATCCTACTGGGTCACGGGGGGTCCGGAGCCTATCCCAGGAGCAACGGGCACGAGGCAGGGAACAACCCTGGATGGGGGGCCAGCCCATCGCAGGGCACAATCACACCTACGGACAATTTAGGAACCCCAATCAGCCTCAGCATGTCTTTGGACTGCGGGGGGAAAACAAGAATACCCAGAGGAAACCCCAAGACGACACAGGGAGAACATGCAAACTCCACACACATGTGACCCAGGCGGAGACTCAAACCCAGGTCCCAGAGGTGTGCGGCAACAGTGCTAACCACTGCACCACCCTTATTAGATTATACACCCTGTAAAAATGGCTGATAGGATTAAACAAGCGACTTAGACAAAGCACTCTTTAATTCCATAAATATTTTAAAAATGTCATGAAAACACTGCAAACAAATATTTAAGCACCACACGTGTGTGTATGACAGGGAACGAGCATGCAAACATGCAAAATTCCCCACACATTAGCACCGTAACACAGTTGCACATTCAGTGAGAAATGAAAACGTTTCACACCTGAAATTGGCAAGAAAAATGTGCACAAGATAGCTCCTCCTTTTCCAAGGAATTGCATTAATGGGAAATTAGTAGATGATAAACTTCAAAAGCACAGAATGCATCAGCTGCATGTTAATGAACGTCTGCATGCATTTCCCCGTGATTGCACGATGCCCGGGTAGCCTCCAGACGGCAGGGACGGACAGACACCCACTCCGCTACATTTGGCACCAGCCCCTTCTTATTACACGGGCTGCAAGGTTCACGGAGGTACAGAGCACGGCTCAGTCATGCGGTGTTAAGCCGCTTCTGAAGCACTCTAGATGCCGCCCCGCAGGCGTAGCCAGCGACTGGTGTGGCTGTGGGAAGGTGCTTTGTTTATCTGACTACATGAACATCTTACGCATAAAGATTTTACCGGAAAAAATGCTTACTCGTGCGTGTGTCAGTTTCGCTTCCTGGGACAAACCCAGGTCAGAAGGCCAACTTTCCGTAACTATAATGTTAATTGTTCATCATTCCGACATAGCACTGATTACGCCGGGCACCGTATATAATTAAAGTATTTTTCAGTTCTCTTTTATCTGCATACCTAGTGCTATATCTACATGATCGATGTTTGATGTACGTTTCTCTTATTTTTCAGATACATTAAACTAATACGTAAACCTTGATAAAAGATTGCATGTTTAATTAAACATGAAATAGGCCTATAGACTACACTGGGAAACCTCAAAGATAATCTTTACAGGTTGCACCTTACTGCTTACATGTCTATTGTGAAAGAAGACTTAAAAGGCATTTCAGTTAAAAAAGTAAAAATACTATAGTTAGTTTCGACAACGTTAAACTTAATGCTATATATTCAACACAGCAGCCATTTTGATTAAAAGACCTGACTTTTGATCAAATATGACAAATACTTTGCGATTGATGACCCTGACGCCTGTCACATGCCCACATCCTGAATCTGCTTCCCTGAATGAGCACATCTGGACGTACAGCAGCACAGTCTCCGCACGCATGCGCCTATCTCTTGTAGTAGTGCTCGTAAGTCAGCAAATCGTGGGCGCGTCTCTGGTCGTCGTCGCCTATGTCCTCGGAGGAATCGCTTTCGCAGCTTCTGCTGTCGTCGTCATTTTCGCCGCCGAACTGCTGACAGGGCTGCGCATCGCTGGCGTCGCCCTCGGCTTTGCTGTCACTGCCCTCTGCGCTTTCCACGCTGTCAGCCTCCGTGGGCTTGACGATGGAGTCTAGGTCCTCGTCGGTGTCCTCCGAGCTGGGAGACTGACTCTGGGTGTCCATGGGATTGGCGCCATCCTCTGTGCCTCCAGTATTGACTCTGAAGATCCGGTAGAATCGCTGGAGTTTAGAAATAGAAACGTCGCGTAAATGCGCTTTTCAGGAGAGTGAAAGTCCGGCTCCCTGCAGGTGGGCACGCCGACTCAGATATACCCAGCTAACGAAACGCCGACTCCAGACTCACATTTCGAGACGCCTCTCGACTACCGCGGCTGTCGTCTCGGGTGTCCCCGTCCTCGTTGGAATCGCTCTGCTCAAACACAGCGATTGAGAAAAGTTGAAAGACCTTATGGTGCAACGTACAAGTGATACATGACCAGTCACGAGCATGCAGGGATGGGGTAACGAGTGGGTCATTTTAAAATAAATGGTCTCACAAAATACATCAGATTATACTAAGCATACCAGGGGGGTGTTCCACGAAGCAGGATTTCTCAGTTAGCCGGGTTAACTTAAGTAGTGATCCTGAAATAAGAGTTTAGGTAAGGAGCATTTCTACTGGACAGTCATGATTGTCCAATAAGGGTCTACGTAAGGAGCATTCCTATTGGACGATCATGACTTCAAGGTTAAGTTAACCCAGCTGACTGGGAAATCCTGCTTAGTGGAGCACCAGCCTGATTTATACTTTATATTCTCTGTGGTAATTAAATAACCCAACATTTAAGAGGACTTCAGTGTGTTTTAATTTCCATTTAGGAGGCTTATTCTGGTATGCTACCTTATCCCGAAGGTAACCGTTCAACTCTTCCGATGTCTGTCGGAACACAGGAAGCAGAGATGATGTCACTGCACAGGGCAAGCCTGATGCGGCACAGATATTTCACACACAGCTCTACGTGTAATATAACAGCTTACCTTGTCCTCGGAGGTGCTTTGGACTGAATCTGAAGCCTATGAAAGAATAACGTGTAACCAGTGAGAATGACCGTCTGAATAACAGAGTAATTTAACCATGCATTTAAGGCACAGTCACAGTCAGACTTGTGCTGAAAGTAGGTCCTCATATACCCAAATTGCCCTTTCGTGAAAGACAGCCAACCTCATATTCTAACACCTTATTTAATGCTCAAGTGCCTAATCTGAGACTATTGGATATAATGAGTTTCCAGCTTCAATTCTTATGATAATTGGTGTCCCCCCCTCCATCTACAGGATTGGATAAAAGAGAAGCCAGATGTACAACCTTTGATACATCAACCTCCACAGAAGCTCTAAGACATTCTGCCTCATTAGTTTTTGTATCGCTGCTGCTCATGGTCTGCTGCCTGACTCACCTCCATCGATCAGGAGGCCAAATTTCGCAGCAAGGAATCCCAGCCCTCCATACTAATATGGCCCCGTAAACAGGGCCAATAAAAGCCCACGTTGCTCCCTAAGCAAGCTTCACCACTGGCGCCCCCTGTCTGTGACAAAGTGAAACTGAATGGCCAAGCCACCGCTTACCGTTTTCTCTGAAGTGTTGTCTTGGGAGCTCTGCAAAAACAAAGAAGAACTTATGATTTTTTTTACAGATGTTTTGAGTCATATATGTCCTCATTCAGAATTCTGCTGCAGTATGAACGTGGTTAGAGCAGACAGGATGTGATTTGACTCGTACCGTTGAATCAGAAGCTTTGCTTTGCTCATTAGACTGCTGTTCGGACGAGCTCTGTGAGTGGGTCTGATAAAACATTTTATACGTTTTATAAGTCACAACATGCACAGATATGGGAAAACAGTGCTTACAATCACAAAGCAATATTAAAATAACACAATAATATTTCCTTTGATCTCAGGTTGAAAGCTCTATTACTGACTAAACTCTCCTTGCCATAACGCAAATTTAAAGAATATGTGAGCAATCATACTTCAGAACTAGCAGGTCCACACCATTACTGTACTTCCTGTCATAGCAGAGGAAAGTCTGTAGCTGTGAGTTAGTCATGATTACGAACGATCAGGTGTATACTGTCCTGCACCGAGCCACACAAATGACAGGTGCCCCGTTTTCCAGATACTGCACAATAACTTTCCTTCAGCGTGTATCATCGGCATTTCCCACTGCAGTCATTTGTTTTTTTAGCATGGTCTCTCAACACCATTTAAAATAGGAGATTCGGGTTTCGTTAGACACCTCATGCAGACTCGAAGTTTCTGTCGCCATGCTCTCTCCAGCCGCGTCCGGGACGTTTCTCCGGGAAACCTGTAACACCCCAGTAAGACGTTTGCTCACTCGTGTGCCAAACCAAGGCTTCCCTGCGCTCCCCTCCAGTTTACACCCGATTATTTACACACTTACTGGGTTAGAGAGGACTGTTCCCAGCAAGCACACAATGATCACAGCGATCTTCATCCTGTGAAAAAAAAATGAAATCATGCTGGGACTTTTTACGATTATACCTGCGCCGCTAAACCATAAATTAGGCTACATTTTACATCTGTGTAAGGAGACGCATAAGAGAAACAATTTTAACTCACAAAATAAAAATTAAATATACCCCCCACACACACACTGTTTACAATGTCCTTACATAAGCAGATGACTATTACATTTCGTCTGTTGTTTACTCTACATACACGGCCATATAACTGTCCCGGTGATGTAAACGTGATGAAACTGTTAGGCGAGATGCCTGCCTGCATCCTCTCTCAGACCCCCCGGCTCTGACAGGTCTGAATCCCCCTACCTTTTCTCAATTACAGCCAAGGCAGAAGGTACGTATAAATGTAAGCCAGGTTTAGCGCAGTCTCCTTTCGGTGATAAAGCGTTTGGATAGCGACCCAGCGGACAGAGCTATTTATCGGCACCGCGGAGGTGTGTGTCTTCCGCACCGCCCCGGCACCCCAAGGACACATTCAGCTCTCCCCACTCCTCTGGCTGGTTTAGCAAAGGCGTCTAATTTGCCGGTGCATATGACGGGGTTTGTGAAGGCGCTCCCGCTGCCCACGCCAGGAAGGCAGCGCTTAATGACAGCTTGCCATCTTCCTGTGGGGAGGATTTATTTTCTCTAGAATTAAAAAAGATTGATCTATTCTGGCCCCGGAGCGGAAATGAGCGCGCTGAGGTCGGGCGGCCGTCGGAGCGGGCGGGTCTCGCCGGGCCCCCTGCTCGCCCCCCTGCAAGCCATTTACATGTGTCTGAGGGACACGAAATGAATACGGGGCCACACTGGACAGAAGTCACATGAATCAGAGACAGACAGGGTTTATCCACATCATCAGTGCATGTGTTTTGATAAAAACAGCAGAACAAAGGCAGAACTGAAAGTGACCACGTTCGTTTTCTTTCCTCCAATTGATTTTGTTTATCCTTTATTTTAACAGGAAGGTTCCATTGAGATATAATATCTCTTTTTCCAGGAAGTCATGGCCAGGATGGCAGCAAATAAGAAAAAAAAACAAAAGTTTCACATACATACATACAGAGATGATTAATATGAACACAGACTAAAACACATGCAAATACTCAAACAATACATAGAATAAAATTAATTTATACGAAACGATAGTGAAGGAAATACACGATTTCCCCGTAGGAGCTCTGTCAGACTCGTCTTGAATCTGATATGATAAGAAAGAATGTTTTGTAGCTGTCACTTGTGTCACAGGACGAAGGTCACACCCTCGGATCCACGTGTTGCGGATTCGCGCCCCACGGTTCTCTGACACTCAGCCCGTCTCCCACCTTCCGCACCTGAACGTTATTCCTGTCTCTGGACCTCAGCCTAATAGTGTCTCCCTGAGTCATCCAGTCGTATTCAATCCGAAAGTTTTCCTCCCCTGATTCCCTTATACAAAATGCGCTCCGGGTGACTTGGGCCATAAATAAATCAGGAAGTATTCCAGACTTCCTGGAAATGACATCATGTTTATGCATCAAACACGGCACTAGCAATTAAAATGCAGCAGTAATTGCAAGGGAAACAATGCACGCGGTTTGCAGACGGTACGGTAATTATCCATTTTTGCAAACAACAAGGGTCAAACTTGTGGCTGCAAAAACAATGGAAGAGACATAGAAGTGTATTATTCACTGTTTTTATTCACTTATTTTGACATTTTCAAAACAGGTGCAGACATTTAAGTGAATTTATGGTAAAGAGCAGACTTACATTTTTGGATGCAGTTTCGACTATAATAGATACATACAACCAACCTGTTGTGACTCCTTACAGGTGAATACAAGTGTTTACACACACACACACACACACACATGCACAGACACACACACGCAGACACACACGTATAGACACACACACACACACACACATAGACACACACGCACAGATGCACACACACACAGACACGCACACGCACAGACACTCACATGTTGGTGTACCTATCTAAATGGGGACCTTCCATTAATTTCTATGGGAAAATCCATAATCCCCATCACCACGCCCTTAACCCCTACCCAGCCCAAACCTCGACCATAAATAACCAAACAAAATACAAGCCTTATGGCATTTTTGCACTTCTGATTGCATCAACAGACTTATTTATTTATTTATTTATTTATTTATTTATTTATTTATTAAATCAATGGCCAAGATGGCGGCAAATAAGAAAAAAAGACAAGTTTCATATACATACATACACAAAATGGGCACTTAAGAATGTTCCCAAAAGTAAGCAAGGTTCAGGTTTTATCATACGTTGGGGACATTTTGGTCCTCAAATGTGATCTATGCACCATCACCCCCCCCACCCCCCCCACACACACACACACACACATACACACACAGGTTTGTAAGTATAT
>JAODJW010000050.1:8879859-8898296 GCA_026777045.1 Hyperopisus bebe | reverse complement strand
TGCTTATGGCTCCCTGGTGGCTTGTTGGATCACACTGTTGGCTCATATATGCAGTGTTTTGGGCTCATATATCATATGTAATGATAATGGCCTTATTTAGCAGACACTTATGTAGAATCATCTACATCCGTTTAAAAGCAGCCAATTCAGTTTGAAAAATGATTGGTACAGAGAGATAACCAATTAGATTGTAGAAGAGGTGTGTCCGAGCAACTAAAGGAGGCGGGACATCAAGACATCTGATTGGTTGGTCCTACCTCCTCTAGTTACTTGGACCCACCTCTTCTACAATCTGATTGGTTACCTTATGAGCTTTCAGTTTTTGCAGTCTGCAGGTTGCAGACAGGTTCCCCGCCCAGTTCTCCAGCTAACTGACCTAGAATGCCAAGCCACAGCCCCCGCGTAACCTGGGGACTGAGCCAGACCCCCCCCCCCCACTCCTTGTCCACTCCCACTGCAGGTACAGAAGATATTTGAGAGCGAAAGGCGCCTCCATGCAGGGGAGCACTCCATGAAGATGCTGGCCCGGGACTTTGAGAAGAACTACCTGGCGTACATCTACCCCCTGCACCGGCAGTTTGCTCAGATGGACATGCACCCCACGGACAGGTAGCTCCTGGGACAGATGATTGAGCATCAAGGACCTGCCTGGGCTCCAGACATGATATACCTCACATACAATAACCTAGGTTGGGCTAGGCTAGGCTAAGCTAAGCTAGGCTAAGCTAGGCTAAGCTAGGCCAGTGGAACTTAGGCACACCCATTCAGCATTCACAGTGAGTGATACAGTACTATAAAACAATTGTGCCTGACAGGTATGTGCCTGGATAAATCAGTCAGAACAAATGTGCTGTTGAGATGCTAACACTTTTTTCTTTCTCTTTGTTCATTTGCTCTTAGTAATGCCATGGGTCATTAAAAAAACAGATTAAAAAACATATGTAATTGAGTTTGTAGTGTGATTTTGTCACCAAGTGGATTGTTATGGGACTGGCCCACCTGCTGATCCACCCATGTTTTCATTTCCGGCTTTGCCATTGAGCTAAGCTATGCTAAGTCAGAACTTTATTAATCTCTGTGGGGCGTGAAATAACATAAGTAAAAACTCAAAGGGCACTGGAAGTCCATCAGCAGACAGCCCCAGGCCCTCACCCCGGCTCTGTCCCTGTGCTGGGCAGGCTCCTCAGCCACTCAGAGCTGGCCCAGTGGAGGGCGCTGTTGGTCCCCATGGAGCATTGCGCCTCCCGCTTCTTCCGGGAATGTGACTGGGACAAGGATGGCCTGGTGTCCTTCAAGGAGTGGGGCCGCTGCTTGGGGATCAGGGATGGTAAGAGTTGAGGAAGTCCCGCCCTCCCGACCCGGAAGTGGTATGGTCTGGCCTTCATCTAACTTCCTGCAGTGTATTTTAGAAACACGGTTTACCTGCATCCTGTGCTGCTGATGAAATAATCATTACGGCTTATTTAAGCCCCTTTCACTGCACAATGGCCACAGTCTCACTCTGATTTTGCTCTCCTGTCTTTTCTCCCTACAGACATGGATACAAACCTGCTGATATAACCTCAGACTCAGTACCAGACCCTCGATCTTCATCAGTGTTTCTTCCTGCATGCGATCCAAGACCAAATAGATCAACGGTGTGGTGGGATGGGATAAAAGAGCAGAGTAATTTGTTTTGTTTTTTCTCCTAACAGATGGAGTATGAAAGTATGTTTGAACAAATGTTGTGGGTAAATTCAAAACATGTGACTTTAGGAGGAATAAAATGATATGGAATAATGTGTTACTTTAATGTTCTAGAAAATTCATGGATTTTGATTGTAAACACATACGGATGTGTGTGTGTGTGTCTGTGTTGAGGAATACAGTACCGCAGGATAATTACGAGTCAATATTAAATGGACTAAATTTTACCACATTTACCACAGATGGGTCAGAGGTTTTTGAATTAGATGAATGAGTGAGCGAATCCTAATACTTACTGCTGTAGATTAATGCAGATTTATATAGATTTATAAGTTCTGTCATTTTCCTTTTGTTTGCTTTGTCACCTTAAATTCTGTTTCTGATAATGTTGGTGTTACTGCATGTAGACACTGTAAGTCAAAGTTTACATGTAAAAATGTTCCATTAATCCTGTGAAAATTGTGGGTGAAAACTCTTAAATTTGTAAAACTTTTCAGTTCCAAGTTGTTCCTTAAATTAACCCTTCTAATAAAAGTCTCTTGTTCAATCCAAGGGCTACAAGAATGATTCCTGGTCTTAGAGGAATGTCTTATAAGGAGAGGTTAGCTGAGCTGAATCTGTTTAGCCTCGAGCAAAGGAGACTAAGGAGGGACATGATCCAGGTATATAAGATTCGAACAGGTCTGGATGCTGTTCAGCCAAATGGCTATTTCAATATTAGTTTAAATACTAGAACCAGTGACTATAGGTGGAAATTAGCGGGAGAACGTTTTAAAACGAATTTGAGGAAGCACTTCTTTACACAGCGTGTAGTTACAGTATGGAATAGTCTTGCTGCTAGTGTAGCATCAGCTAAAACCTGGGTTCCTTTAAATCAGAGGTAGATAAGATTTTAACAACTCTGAGCTATTAGTTAATTTCTCCCCAAATGAGCTAATGGGCCGAATGGCCTCCTCTTGTTTGTAAATTTCTTATGTTCTTATGTACTGGTGTGTGCTGCAGTGTGTGGGGAACAGAACAGAACAGAAGATCTCGGGCTGGGTTTGGGTTCAGGTGCACACAGCTGTTATCAATCAGGATTACTGGATGATAAAATCACAAAAAGAATGAAAAAAAAATATTCAAACGAGGGCAGGTAACAGTTACTTTTTGAAAATGTTGAGAACTCTTGGTGTGTGTGTGTATGTGTGTGTGTGTGTGTGAGTGAGTGAGTGCAATGAGAGCTAGAGATGACTGATGTCCTAACGCGATTAGAGGTTGATGATGTCACCACTCCAGGTAGATATTTTGAGGGTTTAAGCTGGGGCATGTTGGCCACAGTCACTGGTGAAGTTCTGATCCATCCCACTAATCCGGACACAACCGCCATGTTTGCACGAACATTAGAGCGCAATCAGGAAAACAGGCACAGGAGACGCTGGAGTATCAGGGATTCCCTGCAGCAGTACTCATTAAATGGTTACAGTCATTATGGGGACCGGTTGAAGGACCACAATGGGCCAAGCTGATTGGCCAAGCCCATGGTCTGGTCAAAGCGAAGATGGCTATGCCAGGATGACTCAGCAGCCAGAGCAGAGCTCTGATTGGGCCGCGGCTGGTGGAGTATAGGAGGAGCGTTTTAAAAGGGCAGCTTGCAGGGAAAATAGCTCAGCTTCTGATGCCATATTACAGGAACAAGAAACTAGCCTGAGGTAGACTAACTGCTCATTCACATCTATCTCCAGGTACTCAGTGAGCATCATCAAACTAAACTGCTTTGCTAATATTAAATATTCATTTCTTTCCATGCAGTTGCTCTCTGTTGGTGTGTGAGCTAAACATTGGGTTAGACCTTCTGTCTGTTAATGAGACTACAGGCTATTAATGACCATTCGTAGCTGATGTTTTTAAACGGCCATCTTGCTTATGCTTGTGTCCATCTTCCTCTTCCTCGGTAGAAGGCAAACCATGATCTGCGGCTGGTTATCCTTCTTGCTGATGGTGGTGCTTCTGGTGAGTCTCACGTTCTGGTGTTAATCTTTTTGCCTCTGCGTGTCTTGAAGTTCTGCTGTATTCACCCTTCCCTCAGGTCCAGGCCGAAGCTGATGAAACGTCAAGTGCCGAGGTACGGATCGCACCGTGTCATTTTCTTGTAACTTTTGTAACGTCTCGCGACAGAGAGACAGACACCGTGAGCCCTGTCTTCTTCTGCAGGCGGCCGTTGCAAACGCAGGAGCAGTGAATGGCATTCCCAATGGGCTTAATCCTGGTGCAGGGAACGGAATACTTTTAAACGGACAGGCCCAGCTTGGACAGGTCTGACGAAGGCTGCGGATCTAATGTGATCATTCTCAGAGCAGCTCCCACATATCCTGAAGCTGTTGATTGTTTTTGTTCTCCTCTGTTATGCTATAAGTATGTTATTATACTAATCCGGTGCTCTGTGACGTTCCCTTATGGGCGTGTCCGTGCCACAGCTGATCCCCATTGGCCAGCCCATGTTTATCCCACAGTCGGGCCTTCCGATTGGCCAGGCTGGGATGCCCCTGGTGCCCGGCATGGGGCAGCAGCAGGCCCTGGCGTTCCCCATAGCTCAGCCCGTCCCTCAAATGCAGCCAGCCAATGGGGTGAGTCCTTTGGGCCAAGGAGGTGGGTCAAAGGTGCATTACAGTCTGAAGTGATATGGCCACCAGTGCTGCTGCATTTCTTTATGGTGCTGGCTGTGTTCCCAGGTGGCCCCCCTGTTTGCTGTTGTTTCCCAGGGGGGGTTGCAGGTTCCCATGCCGAATCCCGGCCAGATGATACAGGTAACACTAAGAAAAACACTAAACAGGCTTATGGATTTGGATCCATTCCCGGCTCAGCGTCTGGGCTGTTTGCACATTCTCCCCCCATTTTAAATGGTTTGCAGGCAGCTTTTCCCGCTGCTGTCCAAAGAGGAGGACCAGCGACTCCAAACTGCCCCTAACCTGCATGTGTGTGGGGGCTCATATGGGTACCCTATGATTTCGGGCTGTCCTGAGCACCGTCTAACCCACATCAGGACTCATTTCGAATCATTACCTCCTGAAAAGTGATCAGCAGACAAGTTAATACATGAAAAGATCACATATAATTATCTAAGGAATAATGCTGTAATCAGAAGAATATGAGGGCAGTGATGTTGGCTTTCAATGTTTCGTGCCAGATTCTCCCATTGGGGGCCGGAAATACCATTATGCAGCCAATGATGGGGGCCCCAGGAGCAGGAAATGCAGCTCGTATGGTCAAGGTATGCCCCCCCCCCCCCACCATTACTCAAGCACACCTCCCTCATGCATACAGCTGGGTGATGCTAACTCCAGGGTTATGGGGAGTGAAGACCAGCTAGGCTGAGATGGGATGTCATCAGGAGTCTGTGGCCCAGCCAGCTTGGTTGCCCCTTGATTTCACTGCTGCTCTTTTGTTCTCCTCAGCGCTCAGCTCCTGCAGATTCGGTTCCAACGCCTGGCCCGGTGGAACCAGAGGTGAGTCATTATCGGTAAAAAATATGTTATCAGTACTTATTTCCCCAAAACCTGAAATTCTTTCATCGGCATGACTACTCTCACAACAACACCTCAAGCCCAAAACCCGCACTTTCGTTCTCAGACGTTCCCAGTTCCCCATGCAAGGCCGTCCCTGGCTGAGGTCTTAAAGGTACCGTGTCTCTCAAGCACATATCTCCATCTATCTCGGAAACCTACCCCCAAAATCCGGAACCTTGCCTTATACACTAACTCCTTCACAGCTTCTGACGCTGTCATCTGAAAGAAAGCCAAGCGTTCCGGAAATAGACCAGTTCCCAGAGAAGCAAAACGTAAGAATGCTGTATGATGATGATCTCAAGTCTAAATGTGATCTGTCAAATGAAACGTCCAGCACTATGAAACACTTACATATGGACTAGTATGTTTGTTTACAGACTCTTCCCTGGCTAGAGAGACCAACAGTGGAGGAATCTTCAGGGTCTGGAGATTATTTGGATGATGAAGTTCTCACCAATATCTGAGATGACCGGGTGGGAACAGTCCACAGTGGAACTCATCTTGCTAATCATCCTGTCACTAAATTCACAAGTGCTGTTTCAACAGTTTTGATTGATTTACTTTTTTTCCTGCATATAATACTGTGCTAGATCAACACTCCAAACGTGTGAAATGGCACCAAATGTGACGTCTTAATAAACCAGTTCTTACACTCTGAACATCGTCAGTGAATATGTAAATTTTATAAGCGTTGATGCAGCACATATGGAAATCAAAGTGTCTTTCTGTCACCTGTCACATTTATTATCATTGCACTGAAGTCACCCCATACATCTGCACCAGTAATCATACTTCATCCATCCATCTTTCACAGCCAGTTATCTGACCAATCAGACACTGTTTCAGAGACGCCAATTCATTTGGCAGCATATTGTTGGACTGAGGAAGGAAAAGGTATATTTTCAGGAGATCCATGCAAACATGGGAATAACATGCAAACTCACACAGCTGAGGGTACAAATAAAATGCACATTGTTTCTCACTGAGCCACTGTATTTGCACACTGTCATACAATACGATGGTATAAATGCAAAAGTATAAAAAAATTACAATTCCTGTGCTTACTTGAAAACAATCTACAGAAAAGAAGACCAAAGTTAACCAAATAATCAGACACATTCCTAAATAAAATTACATGTGACGTATAAAAGAAGACATTGTAATACTTTCGTGAATTCTTTGTCCCTAATTGTATACATATGTTGCCGTCCATCATCTCGTGTGAGAAGGTATTTTCCATCTGTTCAGTTTGAAGCTTGATGTGTTACTCTGATAGTGACATTACGACAATGCATTAAACTGCCATATTTAATCACCTTATTAAACATCCATACCATAGGCTATTTCTGAGGCAGGAAGTTGAACGAGCAAGTCATTAACCGCTATAATTACAGCGCATTCCAACATCGCTGACCGCTGTGGAGCGAAAAACTATAATCACAGACTTATTTTAAATGTTGTTGAGGCTCACAGAAAGGGTTATGGGCCCATCTTGAACCCAGACGAATACAGCAGCATCAAACCACGATCAGGACGACTGGGCCCCTCAGAAACACGAGGCCAATCAGAAAGTCACTTCCTGAAGAAGTAAAAAATAAGCTTCCAATAAAAATGCTGCACGTTTGCCACATGTGCCACACTTAGTTTTAAAGTAAACAAACTACATATAGATGACACTACACACATCGGTCTTACAATTGCTTTTCCTGAGCAGTTTTGGGGGAGCACAGGAATTACAGACATTTTAAATCAAACTATACAATTAGTTGATTTTGTTACATTTTATTTTTTTTTTGCAGATACTTTGATCCAAAGTGATGTACATTTTTTGAGAAGGCAGGGTCAGTCAGTCCCTGGAGCAATTGTGTATAAGGGCGTTTCTCAAGGGTCCAATGGTGAAATCGCTCTGCTGACCAGGGGATTTGAACCGATGACCTTCCAATCACAAGTAAATCACCCTAACCCCGCTCAGCCACAAACCGCCCATACCATTCAGCAGGAGTAACCTTCAAACCTCTAAGTCAAACAATCATGAAATGATTCCTAACATCCCCAGAAACAAGCCGGGGCGAGAGGACAAGGAGGAACACCTCTCTAGAGAACACTGCAGCATTCCAGACCATCATAAATCCAACATGCTCTGTCCCCCACGAAACCAGTGAATCTGACGAGATTGGATCAACCTGGACGGCCGCAGATTGCCGCACTTTTGTCCAGGCTTGGTGGTCACAAATTAGGGGCTTTTCATGCTGCCCCTGCAGGCCTGAACCCTGTATTTAATGTAATCCCACACACAGTGATGCTGTTGTGTTTAATGAGGACATGGCAGGACACAAGAACGCATGAGCTGGTGCTCCCTGCCAACTCAGCCACGAGCTAATTATCACCCTTATAAATGTCCAGAATCCTATAAAAACTCATTTTACGCTTCCTTTTGGCAGTCCGACCTACTTGCTCCCTCGAAATCCGCAGGGAAAACAGAACGGAGAATTGAACACCAGAACAGAGAACTTGGTCAACTCTACAAGTAGGTCTAAGATGTTCGGCGTCTTTAGCAAGTCGTACCTCAGTCTATGAGTATAACATTGTCGATTGTTTTTGGTTCATGCAGCCTGAAAAATGAAGATTCCAACGCTGATGATCTTGACTGCTATCGTCCTTCAAGTGAGTAACTAGGGATGATATGGGAATCATGTCACGGATGCAGAGAAGAGTCTTTTTTTTTGGACCGGGAAACTTACCATTATTCTCTTTCACTTCTAGGTCAGTTTTGGGAAGGTAGGTCCATTCATTCTCATCATCTGTGAGATGAAAGGTGTGATCATGTATGCCGGTGATATACTGTACAATGGGGCTGAAATGAAGGAATCAGTATAGATGTCAACCAAATGGATCTTCTTGCTCAGAAACTCAGACTGCTCCCAGGATTCAACGGGGGAATGGTGCCAGGGGTTCTTAGCCCAGGGTACATGGTGGGGGGGCCTCAACCCCCCATGATCAACATGGGAGGGGGATACTTTCAGCCCCAGTACCCTCAGGTGAGTATCCCAGCCACGGGGCTTAATGAGACACATATTAATGATGCTTTTGTCCGAAGCTACTTCTAGTAGAGGAAAGTGATACAATTCATGTGTGCTTCCTGGGACTTGAACCAACAACCACTGTGTTGCTGCACAATCACAATATGTTACTTGTTGAGCAACAGGAGCTACAAATTGTCATATTAATGGCTCTGCAGTTCATAAATAATCCCTCATGTTTGCAGTTACGATGTCACAAAGTTAGTTCATGTAAGTGCTTCTATAATGGATGACTTGGCTTATTGCTTGAGATCCTACCTCTTTGCAGATGCTTCCGGGTGTTCCACTATCCCCCATGATCCCATCTCAACCCTACGGCATTCCTTACGCTCCCAATGGACTCCCACAACAACAGTTGCCTTATATGGTTCCCTTCAACCCGAATCCCAGTTTGCCGCTGCAACAGCCACTGCCGGGACAGATGTTCTCTCCAGCCAATGGGGTAAATCTATGTGTCACTATGCACAGCCTGTATCCAATCAAAAATCAGTCACTGCACCTACTATATCAGGTACAATTTTGTCCTTTCAGGGATCACCGAACTATCCCGGTGCACCGCAACCAAACTTTCTACGGGAAGCCAACCCAGCCCAGCAGCAAGCTACGGTAATTCAAACTCACACTTCCTCTTTCCTTTGAGTGCTCTAGTCAAACCTCATGCACATCACAAACCTCTTTGTAATCATCATTATAACAGTCTTGGTTTAATGGCGTTTTTTCTAGTTAATTCAATAAGATCACTCTGTAATCTTACGGACGTAATGTATGTAATCTAACCTCGTACCATTTAAGCGATTATGCAGGATTGCTGAATGGAATACATGTATCACTCTTAACATGTGAACACACTTTTTACGCAGTTATATTTGGCTAAATGATAATTGGAATTAAACTAAAACATTTCTGAAGTGAGGGGATTACATAATTCTCAGGGCAGTGCATGAGAGGAACTGCCCATTCGATGTTAAAGTTATAGTTGAAATATCCATGCACAGGGAGGTCCAGGCTGGGATGGGGTTCAGATGGGACAGCAGGCCATGTCCCCAGCTCCACGTACGCGGATATATAAGGTAAGATGGACTCAACGGAGGAGGCTCTCCTTTAGCCGGGAAGGATGAGCCATTTCAACTGCTCTGTTTAAAGACTAGGATTATAATAATGCTTTATTGACAAGGAATGTGTAGAATAAATATTATCAAAGCATAAATACCTAGCTACCTGTGATGGCAGAGGTGCCCCGCCACCTGGAGCTAATGCTAAATGGTAGCCACTAGTGATAAATGCTAGCATGCTAAATGGTAACCAATAGTGATAAATGCTAACATGCTAAATGCTAACCGTGAGCAGAAATTGATGCCCAGAATTCCTTGTTTCCCTCCCACAGCGCTTCGCTCCCAGGATGACTTACGGAGGGAGTTTGTCTACAAGCAATGAGGTACACTAGAAATGGCTCTCGGGCTGTTTAATGGTTTCCAGTTCCTTAATTTTCTTCAGCGGCACTAGTATTTGTTAGCTTCTGTGCTCCTGGGAAATGATGTTTTCAGAAAAGCAGCGTTCTAAACTGTAGGCCTGTGCTCTAAAATGAATGTACGCAGTTGACATGTGGTCATTTTTATCCCTTTAGGTTCCAACTCAGATAATGCCGACGCCAACTGGGGATGGGGCTCTCTTAAGCAGCGCTTAAATATCAGGTGCATATCGGCTCACTAGATGGTGACGGATATTAACAAACAGCCATGGAGATTTACATGCTAGACGCTCAGCTTTCAATGAGTGTCAGAAGCTTAACAATGTCTGCTCTCTCCTCCTTAGGAAGGGCCCTTCAACACGGTGAACCGACAGAATAGAAGGAACATGGGAATTGTAACAGAACACAAGATGGCTCACTGTGGTTGAATAAAGACAAGATTACTGTCTATAAAGCTTCTGCTTAGGCATTATGTTATGCAGTGAAAGTCTTTGATGATGTCAAATAAATGATCAAATATCCCGCAATGCCTTGCAGTGAAATGCTTGTGTCTTCTCTCTTCTGGTGCTCTTGCTAAACCAATTACAACTGTACAGTAATGTCAGAGTATAGTAATCACTTACAGCTCTACAGTAATGTCAGAGTAATCACTTACAGCTGTAGTAGTATCAGAGTATATAAATCACTTACAGTTCTACTGCAGTGTCAGAGTGTAGTGATCACTTACAGCAATATTGTAATGTAGGAGTATAGTAATCACATACTCTGGTTTGGCCAACACTGTTCACCAAAATATTTTTTTAAGGGCTTAATACCATGTGTCATAGTTTAATGGACTTTCTCTAAATATCTACTATATACATTAATGTACATTTTAAGAAAAGTGTACATGTAGAGTAGAGGTGTTGATCTAGGGCAAAAATTAGTTCTGACATTTAAAAATCAATGAATTGATGCATGGTAGATTAAAAAAAAATTTTAAGTTGTAAACTGCTGACCCTCTCACACAAGGAAGAGCACTTATCGGTGTGGTGAGATATTTTCACTCGCATGTGATATCTAGTGGTATGCTAATACACAACGTGCTTGCATGTTACAGAAACACTGATAGCATATTCAGTGGTGACTCCACATATGGTTTTGAACATGTGGACAGCTGATGTTGCATTTTGATTTTTTTAGCTGGAATGCTGTTGCTTTGAAATCCTGCGTAAAATTTGAGCGACACTCCCCTCTAGTGATAAACCTTGGCAGACAAAATCTATCAATCAGGCTTCTGTGTCACAGTGCTAAAACTGACGGTCCAATTTGATGTCAAGTCGATTTACAGGAAAATCTCCCATAATAAAAATAAAAACATTTTTCAGGTTCTCCAGATTCTTGTACTGTTGGGTTGTATAGACACCGATACTATGTACGTTGTGTGATTCGTACAGAGGTGCATCTTGGGTAGCATGTCATAAATACTGTTACACTTTACGTCATTGTGTCCTTGTTCAACTGACCTGTGTGCCTTTAATTGCGCCTCGGGGACAAATAAAGTTATTTTGAATTTGAATTTGAATAAAGTGGTCTTGATTCATACAGCACTGTTCTCTTGGTCATGTCTGTTTAAACCAGGCGTGCCAGAAACATACAGTAGAATGCAAACACAGAGGGACGTCTAGATCATGTTACATGCTGTAATGTGCTGAAAGCCACAGAGATGATGCACAATATTATTCTAATTATTATACAAATTCAGAGCAACAGGGTTTATTTACAGTATAATATATGATACACTGTAAAAGAGCAGACTGTTTCAGCATGACTATCTTAGCCTTGTGTTCAATACTGGCTCAGAAGTTTGGAATGCATATCATATGTATTTAGCTAAGTTCAGGCTAAAATTCAATGTTACAAAATGAAATATCTGTTAAAACAAAACATCACCTGTGCTTTGGAATCTGGATAACTTTTGTACAGCAAATCACTTTAAAATAGGATAGCGTATGTCTTAATCTCGTAATGTCCAGGTTGCAGTGAATCTTCTCAGGTAGTGCGCCCCCTGTCTTGTGGTGACGTCCTAGCAGCATACTTTCCAGCAGGCCGTGGTAATCCCTAAAAACTCATGTCTGAAAAACTCGAAGCCTGCTCGCTCCTAGCCATTGATGTAACACCGCAATGGTGGATTATGGCATGACCGCGCACCACCTTAATAGGTCTCCATGGTGATGCGCATACCTCTCGCAACAAGATGTGGGAAATATCTGCTGCGACTGCAGTGTACTTTTCCAGGGTGCCACCTTCCAGACCTCTAGCTAATTGCTAGTTAACCTTAATCACAACTCATATCAAGCATCATGTGAAAATCCAAACCCAGCTCAAGAAATCAATGCTCACCATACTGTCTAATAATCCAGTATATACAAGATGTGAATATGGTAATCGAGCTATACAAAAAGTCAAATATCACTATATAAACAGGCCTGAATATATTTCAAGATAACATAGTGCAGTTGCTTTAAGAAATTGATATATGTTCCATATTTACTTGGATTGGCTTTGGATTCTCCATGACCCTGTACTGGATATACTGTAAGCAGCCATGGAGTTTGGATGGTTGGTCTGATCTGTAGGAGTAGAAGAGTAAATATAGAAAGACTGAAGCCCTCTGGTACATTACTGGCTAAATGGAAAAATTGGAAAACTGAATCACACCTGATCTTATACACATGAAAACAAAAAAGCCTAGTTCAGCCCACCTAAGTAGAAGTTACAGGTACCGTCTGGTGGAGAGGCAGGCTGTAATTGGCCACAGGACAGCCAACCCGTGCCGGTGGCGAGCTGTCTGGGCCTCCAGACCAGCGTGGTGATGTCACCCATGTGTCATAGCCACTAGGTCTGCGAGCTGATTGGCTATGAGGGAAAAAGTTCAAGTTTAAAAAGCGAAGGTGTTCAGCGGGTTGTTAGGAGTCACCAAGAGGGCAAGGAATTTCACTTCAAGTGGTGAAAAGGTGACATTTTCTCCTGTTTATGAAGAGAATCTTTGTTATTCTATATCATAAATAATCTCTCGTTCCCTTTAAAGGGAAATCATGAAGCTGAAAATTGTGATCATTTCTTGTCTGCTGAGTCAGTGCATGGCGATTCCTGTAAGTACTGCTATTTCTTTACAGAATTCTTTGTAGCTAAATGTACTGGAATAAAACATAAATACATACTTAACACTTTCTGTGTCTTTTCAGATACTGCGACCACAATTTGGAATTCTAGCGAGTAACAGTAATGAGGTACAGCACTTCTCCTCTTTCCCCAGTGCTGTATTTGATTGATTTTCACGAATTCCAAGGCACCCCAAATGACTTTTATTAATTTTATTTTGTTCTTCATTGATTTGTATCACACCCATCACGCTTAAATATAAACACTTGATTCTTCTTTGCCTTACGTTTACCTAAACATGTTTTCTTCTCCCTTGTCCCACAGATTGTACGACTCAATGGTCTGACGGTCACGGGCATCGGCTTTAGTCAAGCACAGGCGCGTCACCATCTGAATCCCCTAGATTGGTTATAGAGAAGAAATGATGAGCGTATGTATCAGGGAAGCTCTGCTTATTCCTCATTTCCTGCTTTCTCTCCTCGCAGACGACACCGTTCCTGCACTCCTTCGGATTCCAGCAGGCTGACCTGGGCACCCCCCCCCAGCTGGTGCCCTTAAACCCTCAGTTGGCAGGACCTTTCCTGCCCCAGGCCCCTCCGGTGCTGCTTCCTGCTCAGGCCAACCAAGTGCCCCCAGGATTCCTGCCCCCCCCCCAGCAGGAGCAGCCCGGCTTTCCACTCGACGCTACGGTCGCCCAGCAACCACAGCAAGGCTTTAACCAGGTGCGCTGAGGCTGACTCTGTAACCCTACATACATCCCACTTTGTCTGCTTTATGTCTCCTCTCTAACCTCCTCCGTCTCCTCCAGGTGGTCCCCCAGTATTACCCTTCCTTTCTGTTTCCTCAACGGCCTGGAGGACAGGTACTGCCGGTTACATGATTAACCACAACACAAATTAGCTATTATCCGAAGGAGACTCATTATCTGCCGAGGAAATGATCTTAGGTGTCTGCTGACAACACCTTTGAGACCTGAGTATCAATTTTTTACATCATATATTTAGTTTTTGCCAAGGAACATGGAGGCGCAACATTTACCATAGCATATTTATTGAATACAAACCTCCACAATTAATCCCTTCTCCAGGGCTTCCCCTACTATTTCCCGTATGGATACCCACAGTGGAATCCTTCATTGTTCCAGCAACAACCATCCCAGCCCAACGGCGGGCAGAACCTGGAGCAGACGACTCCAATACCAAACCTCCTGCAGGTACGAGTTCACCACGTGGGTCGCTTCTGTTCCCAGTGATGCCGTTCGGCTTTCAGGCTGTCTCTAGCTAATTTTAGCCTGGCATTATTAACCTATAGATTCTAAATATAAAGCGTAAAGGTGCTTCACTTCAACATTTCATAACGTGATGCACAAACAGATCACATCTTTTTCTTTGTGATTTTATATGATCAGCACAGATTGACACCAGTGAAATGTCGTTAGCGGTTTATTAATTTTTTTTTATAACAGCTTCAGTAATGATTGATGTTCCCTCTGTAGGGAAATACTAACAGAGATTTTGGAATGGGGTCAGACATTACTCCTAGCAGACGTGGAGATTCTGTAGGCACAGAGGTAAGGTACTTAAGCGATTTCACCCTGACATGTAACGTTATCATGATACTCTAGGGCCCTGTTTATCTATCTATGCAGAATATTACTCAAGATCATGTTCCCAGTTTTTCCCGTTTTCCTCATCCATGTGCCTTTTTTCTTGATGTCCTTCTGTACTCAGGTTCCAAACCCCTCCTTTGTGTTTGAACCATAGAATGAAATAAAGACAAGAACTCTTGGGAGGTGAATATTTCTTAAATTATGGACCAACATCCTTTCGTTTTATGTTTCTTGTAGCACTTGTTTGTCGTGACAGTTTTAGACTACTTGTCACACAACATGATGGTATTTACAAATGAGACATCATTACACATCCTGTGCATGCCTTTGTAATTATCTCATATGATCTTTTCCAGAAAGATGTTCCCACCATAACCGGACAACCTTGGTCTGTCTTACCCTAAACTTTACATTGATCTGATTTTGTGTTTTTCACTATCGATTGTTATAATAGTAACTTATAATACCAGAACAAGAAAGCATTTACCTGTTAAGAAAATTCTGGGTTTGGATAATTTCTTACATTTCTATGGCAATTTATCAAAATTGCAGCATCTTAAAGGATCCCAGACCTCATTTAATGTTGTTCTTTCCTCAATAAATTCTGTTTTTTGTTAAAAACATGCTGTCAGCACCTCTGCCCCACAATGCTCACACACTAAAAAAACAAGACAGTCAGACACTATTATGTGCTTTGCAGAAAGTTTTAATGCCTGCAGTTAAATGAGCTTTTAAGATACACATGCGATAAACGGGACTAGCTATGATTCTACCACAACAAACTCACTCAGTCCCAGCCAAAACTAATAGCATATATCTGACTATACATGTCTGACTACTCAAGCCATTAAACATTTCCAGTTAGGAATTCCTTCTGTTCAGTTTTTTTTTTGGTCAGCTTTTCCTCAGGCAATGACTCTGTACAAGTAAACAAACAGAACAAACAAGCATTTAAAAACAATGAACAAACCTTGAAGATAGCTTTATAAGGTTTGAGAGTCTGGCATTTGGTACGCGGCTGGTGATTGGTCAAACAGGATTTTAACCCTGACATTCATTTTAAAAAGCGACTCTGTTAGTTCTTAGTTCTCAGACGTCTGCGGTGATGATCAGTAATGAGTGACACCTTACCTGTCTTTCCAACATCTTACACGTCAGCATCATAGTCCGGCTCGGCCTAAAACATTGGTAGCGTGTTTGAGTTTTGACAGACAAATAAAGTCACGGTCCAACATTTTCATCATTGCCTGGACTGGTTATTAACTTACCTTTAGGAATGCTGGGATCTTTACGGAAAGGCAAAGGAGAGCATGATTAGAAGACTGCTACTAGTACATCTTCGGTTGAACAGAACCTGGTTACCATGCCAAAAGTAGTCTAAAATTCTATTCCTGATCCTAAAGTCCAATGAGTGCAGGTTTACCAAACAGGACAGGTACTGAAGAAGCATCAAATGGCCCTCTGGGATATGCTCTCTTGTAGATATTAGCAGAGTTTGATATTTGCACTTGGGGGCCAAAAAGCTGCATTTTGCTTACCTTACGTGTTAACGCATGTATCTGATACACACAAAAATTATTTTGTCTACCTATAGGGTATCAACAAATCACTTATGCTAAGGTGCTAAGTGCCAGTGCAGAACTTGTGCAATGCTGCTCTGGCCAATTAATTGCAATTAATTGTGCATCCTGGTAGAAACAGTGCACTCTCATTTCTTGTGTATTTTCTATATGTATAATTTACCAAAATTTGGAAACAAGGGCTGCTTTACTCACAGGGCTTAGAATCCCATATTCGTACGAAACTGTTTGCTGAAACAAACAAACAAACAAACAAACAAATATGAGAGGTGTATATGCATACATGTGGAGACTGCTAATATTGACATTAATATTTAAAAAAAATCACATCAAATTACCGGAGATGAGGAGTTAAAGTAAACCTTCAGGTATGGCTGAAAGTAAGGAGATGAAACACAGAATTAGAGGCTGCGTTTCACTGTTTATTGTCATGCACATTTGAATGGCTGCAGCAATAAATGCAGAGATTCTCAAGGTGTTGCTTGAGAGTGGGTAACCTACCTGAAGCCCGTATAATCCATATCCATACTGAAAAAGAGGATGGGACACTTAAAAATATATCAACTGATTTTTAATCAAAACATGATTTATGTAGTATTTAGACCAAAGAATAAAAGATTATCCATACCCCCATCTCCTGTGGTGCATTTGCCCCTCCCTGGAAACACCCAGAGGTTAATTCTCTCCCGTTATGTTTTAATACAATACTGGGCATTGACTTTTTCATCAACTCAATGACTTGATTCATCAAGGTGTTTTTTATGTTGTCATAGAAACAAGAGCCAATGAGAGTCACATGACTAATATATTAATTTGACAGGAAATGAAGCAGGAGGAGATACCTTTGGTTGAGGAACCCCTGCTTGATTCTGAAAATTAAAGAATATGCACATATTTAGTGTGCAGAAATGAAACAGCAGATAATCAATCAGGAAGTACATCGCAATGTGTTTTGTACCTTGGGCAGGAGAAAGAGGTTTTCACCCTGTGACAGTGAAACAGCATGCAATCAACAACAAATATTAAGAAGAAAAACGGAACAATAACATAACTGCTTTGTAAATTAAATGATAAAAATGGAATTCCCATATTTTGATAATCATATAACATGCTGTATGAAATGAACCAATATGCTGATACATTACAAGTTAAATGTTAGCTGTAATCATTCAAATAAAAAAAAAAATCTGAATAAAGTAACTTTACCTCTTTGAAATGGTACAGGCTGGAATTCTGCACAGGGGGAGCAGTTGGATATGCATTAAACAGCATTGAATAACATAAAGTCAATTGCATTTCTCATAATTAAATAGTGTTCTGAGCATTTTACCTGGAGGGTCACGTTATTTGCCTGCAAACACAAACAAACAAACATATATAATGTGAATACGCTCAGGTGCAGTGTCCATTTCAAAGGTGAGCAAATGTAACTGTACCGTTACCTTGAAGATGGGGATGAATTTCTGACCATCCTAGAACACAATAACGATAACAGCTTTTTAAATACATTATATGCTTGGCAGTTCATCTGACTGTTCACCAGTGGAAAATCCAATGTACAATGAGTGAATTATGAAAGACTCTTTGGCTAATGTCCTAAAATCGGGTCCCTTCCCCTCTGATAATTGGACCTCTGATGTGGAACTTCAGTGACGAAGCCTTCTACTTACAGCGGAGTTGGGATTCCTCATATCTGGATGACCTGGCATAGGGCCCCCTGGTGGCTTGTTTGGGGGGCCCTTTTGTGCAGAAGCCTGCATGGTGTTAACTGGAACCTGGTTAGTTGGCAGCCTGCTGTTCCCACCCTACAGTGGTGAAGAGCACAGAGGATTAAGGCTACAGGAAAATTCCATTCTGAGCTATTCATCTGCTGATTCCTACACGTGCTGTTCAATCATACACAGGAGGTTGGAGATTTCAAGGTCACCTGCATGAGACGTCTCCAATATTCCTGAGGATCTGCTCCCTCCCCGCCCATGTTTACACCCCAAGGCCCAAATCTGAAGTCCTCCTGAGACCTGGGTGGTCTTTGCTCTTTCTGAACATCAGAAGAAATTACGTTCAATTGTATTATTTCAATGAACTAATAGCTGACATGAAGTAATCAACATTATGCATTAAAACCTTACCCCTGGCAGATGGGGTTTCCTTTCCCCTGTCCCCACTGGTCTAGCTGGAGTGCTTAGTTCTCCCATTGGTCTGTCTGAATCCATTGATCCTCCCATTGGTCTACCTGGATGCACTGATCCTCCCATTGGTCTGTCTGAATCCATTGATCCTCCCATTGGTCTACCTGGATGCACTGATCCTCCCATTGGTCTGTCT
>JAODJW010000050.1:8849370-8864091 GCA_026777045.1 Hyperopisus bebe | reverse complement strand
GCGATGGGCTGGCCCCCTGTCCAGGGTTGTTCCCTGCCTCGTGCCCATTGCTTCCGGGATAAGCTCCGGACCCCCCGCGAACCAGTAGGATAAGCGGGTTGGAAAATGGATGGATGGATAATAAAGAGCGGTACGGTGGCTCGTTGGGCAGCACTGTGCACCCCCACACCCCCACTCTACCGGTGCTGGAGTTTGCATGTGTGCCTGCACTGATCCAGACCTTTACATGCAGAATGTTTTTCCCAGGCTGTGACAGGAATGAGGCTCCGTAACCATGGCGATCCGAGGCTTTCCTCAGCTTGTGCCGACCAGTCGAAGCCAAGGGCTCTAAAGGGCCGTTAATGCCCCTCTTTCCCAATCCGGGCCTCTGTAGCCTGAGTCACATAGCCATGTGTTTACCAGGGGAAGCACTTTTCTGTCACGCATTAGCCATTTAGCCCTCGCATTTCAGAGATAAACCTTAAGGGATTAAATCATGCATTAGACAGAGAACCGGCCTGAACTGCGTAAATGACAGAGTGATAGGGCTCTAAGCAAGGCCAACCAACCTGTCACTGGAGACAATGCAGTCTATTGGCCTGGGCATTACAGTTTTTCATGGCTCATGAGTGACCCCATGTGGCTGGAAGCAGTACTTTTTTGAGTAATGATACTAATCAGAATAAGAACAATAATAACAGATTTTTAAATAATAAATGTTCTCCACATATGGATTTCCCTGGGTCCTCTGGTTTTCTCCTGTGCTCAGGCAAATTGAAGTCCTGACGTTACCCTTAGTGCGACCTCAGAGTGACAGCGAGTGTGTTCCCTCCGTTACACAAGCAGATGACAGTTTATTCAGAGTTAGATGCAATGAACCTCGTGTCCCTACAGGGGGCAGCAGTGGCACTGGTGGTTGAGGCAGATACAGTTATTCTATGTGTTCTCTCACATTAAACTCACTAAAAATATACTCCTTGTATCCCCTTAAAACATCACACCAATAAACGAAGACGTCCACACTACATCCATGTTGTTAAATTTATAGCTGATTTATCACTCAGAAACGATGGCCATAGTTTATTTTAACCACCAACAAAGCAACAGGTACCAGTGTTTAGCAAACAAAGGGTCACCTTACAACATGAAGGCAAGACAGGAAGTGATGTCACATTATGGGAGATTAGGCCACTATTCCCACTAATATTCCTACCGTCATTTATCTTTAAATCCTCCTCATTAATCGGAGGGAGTGTCATTGGCCAAAGCGCGCTTTACCTGGCAAGAGGCAGGTGAAAACTCACTGCAAACGGCGATTAAAACACCGTAACAGAACGAGAGACAGCATCTCTACTACAAAAAGGACTCAAGGTAAAGAAATCAGCCATTCAATTTTTATTGTAATAAATATGTATGATTATTCCAACAGTACACATGACTAATACTGAACAGAATGTCCTTAGGGATGCAAGAAAAGCAAACAGCAATACAAGAAGGTGCACTGTGAAAGTTATATTAAATAATGACTTAAAAACATTTTTTTTGGTCAGGTCTGACTGCAAGATGAATGGAAGAATCCTCTTATTTTTCCTTTGGATGATGTTTCTAGGAGCTGTAAGTACTATACGCATATCAAATCATTTACAATACGTTGATCAATCATTAACATAATCTAATATTTCATTCCTTATCTTTCTATGACAGCTCTGTGGACACCGTCGTCACCAGAGTCATTCTCATAGCGACGAGGTATAGAAATTCCATTTTCTGTAATCTTATTTAGCTAGGCTATCCATTCTGTTAAAGCAGCATCTCAGAGAAAATGTTACATGTAAGCGGTCTAGAAAAACAATTTTATTTATTTGTAGTTTTGTCTACAGATCAAGTTTGGACATTTTAAGGCTTATTAAGGATTTAAACATCGGCCAACCAAATGTTATTCCTGGGTTTTTTTGTTTCGGAGAACTTCATTAACAGCCCATGAGATAAACACTTGCTTATTCTGGTGTGTCTCTGTTGCAGATACCCCACTTCTTCCAGCGCCCACCATTTCCCCCTCACCCTTCAAAGCCTTTATGGCCTCGCATCCCAGGACTGTTCCCGTTCCCTTGGCCAGCACCTTTCCCAAAGTGGGTTCCAACATCTCCAACACAAGCTCCACCCACTGCCTCAATATCCACGACTGTGCCTGTAACCACTGACAGGGGTTCCCCAGGACTGTCCCCGTTCCCTTGGTCAACACCTTTCCCAAAGTGGGTTCCAACATCTCCAACACAAGCTCCACCCACTGCCTCAATATCCACCACTGTGCCTGTAACCACTGCCAGGGGTGACAACTAACAGACCATGGACCGCATTTCACTCGCTCAGCCCTGAACAATCTCAATGTCTTTCTATAGCTGTCATGTCTGTTGATTACATATGACCACCCATTAAAATCCAGAAGCAAGTTAAACGTCTCTCTGTTTTGATATCTTGTGGTTGTCTGAGTATGACAAATGTTTGAAAGCATTGAGAATTTCGTGGGTAATGATGAATTCATTTAAGTTTGGGCGGGTGTTTGGATTCAAATTGTGGTCGGACATCACATTAGGAAAATCACACAACTACGACAACAACTGTACCAGCAAAAAATTGAAAACTCAGTGAATTAAAGTAGTTCACGATGATGTTTCAGAGTTGAATCACTTGTTCTTTAAACAAAGAAAAGGTTCTTATATTAAATGTCAATGGAAATATTTTCGTTTGAGTCGCTAACTAAAATTCGTCTGAGGTGGCTGTGGCAGGGAAGAGGGTGGGGTTTAGCAGACATAAGACCTGGGGGGAGCCAGACGCGGTTAGCTATGAGCTGTCTGTCTGTGGGAAGCTACATCTTGCTAAATTTCACAGCGGATTACAGTGCAGTGGGATAATGAGCCCTTGCCGTCTGTCTCCTGCCCACACAGCACTATTGCAGGATTAGTGGTTGTGAAAGGAGGCGACGGAGGCCCGGTTGGCAGGTGCGTCGTGGTCGCTGGGCTCTGGTCCAGCATGACTCAGGTGTCTGCTGAACTCACCTGTCACACCAAAAGGCGTTCGGGGAGTTTCGCCCAGTCAAACCACTACGTTACCTCATCTCACAGCGAGAACTCTACTACTTCATGTTCAAGCCCAATGCAAGCTGCTCTGTCAGTAATAGAATGACTCATACCATCAGTGGAGAAAAATCAATTTTCATAGCAGAAAAAAAGTTCAACAGTTTTTGCTCAAAGTTCTGTGGGTTGGATGAGACACCCAGGACTGAGTGATGTGTCTTCCCAGTATGAATACATCAGCATTTAATTTGGTTTACTCAGTTCTTTCATATCCTGAACTGAAAGTCATCAGATTCTCTAACTACACGTAATGCAAAACTTCAAACGGGCCTCAAAATGTGACAGGTCAGACCCTCTGCGTGTTTGCTTATCAGGGGAAGCATCAGCAGGGAGCGAATGCACAATCTGATTCACCAGATGAAAAAGGTGCTTCCAAAATGAAGCAATTGAATTTCTGGAATTATATTAACCAAGTAAAATAGGAAAGACCTCCTAACCTGCGCCCCTAGTGTAAAGAAAATATTTTATTTACCAGAACTACATAAAAAAACATGGCCGACTGAATGTCCTTTGCACCTCCTAGTGGCTAAACACAAGTACTGCAGAAAAGAGTCTGATGGCAGAGCTGATGCCTTATAGCTATTGTCTGCAATAGTCTACTTGGAACTCATTTGAAACAGCAACTTTATAAAAATAGACTGATAGGACTATTTGTGTAAATATTCCATGTTAATAGGTTCATGTATCACTGTCATACCATAGTTATCCAAATCTTATCATGACTTGAAAATGTTTAAAAATGTCAGTTAATCACCAGGCACAGACTGCTTTGTCACCTACAGTTGGATTAGCAGGTAAATAAAAGAGCCAGGAGGCCTGGAGGTCGCTCCTTTCCTCTTTCAGCATGAATGGGCTGCTGTCACAGGATGCTTTGGTGTGACCTGCTAGGTTCTGCCGCAGGGTTTTCCCATCGGCAGCTGGGTGGCGGCCCAGTTTGCATTGAGGCCTTTGTCTGTCCTGATGCTAAAAGCTGCTAGCTTGACCAATCAAGGTGTATCTTCAAGGTGGCATCTACATAGAACTGCAGCCACTACCCTCCCAGCTTTGACATATCCTGATAAAGCACTCTGAGCCAACCACCAGCGGCCCAAAATACTCAACACAGACCCAGCAGCAGCACTATACACTGAGTTAAATCAAACTGACAACAGCATCAATATTATTGGATGCATTAATACCCCCAGGGCAGCAGAGGGCGCTGTGCCATTTTACCTTCTCTATAAACCTACCAAGAAGACATATCTACCTCTTGAGGAGGATCTGTTACATCACCATGTGAGTGACCTGCATCCACACGTTGGCCTGAGACAATACTCCCCCGTTGTTCAACCTCTTTCACTGGAAAGCGATAATTATGGGGGGGTGGATACCAGACAACAAGACACGTAACAAGCAGCATTATAAGCCCAGCGATGAGGTAACAGACAGACACACAGTCTTTTTCCAGTGCCCTGACCCTCATTGTTGGCTTTGTGACTGGTTTGTTTCAGTCGTCCTGTGACCCAAGCAGGCCGCCAACACGAGCTGAGGCCTGATTCAGCCTGTCAGGTCAGCACCGGTGCCCCAACCGCTACGTCACAGGTCTTGCACCGATTTCCATAATGATCTCACATGTAAAGCACCACTTCAAAAGGTGTGAGTGTTTCCCTTTCACCTGTGTGTGTGTGTGTGTGGGGGGGGGGGGGGTCATACTTAATCCAGTCTGTCTCTGTCTTCTTCCATTGCTGAGATGAAAAGGCTCACTGACTAACCTGATTGGCTCCCTCGACCTGCGCTCCCAGCTTAAGTATGCCCGACACCACCATGGAGTCTTCATGAGATTTTTTTTTAGCTTTCTTATTGCTTGGTTCTTTCCTTCATCACCCTACAGCATCTTACCGAAAAAAAAGGTACCAGAATAAAAATAATTCCAATATTCTGGTGTAGGAACAACCTTGTTTGTGCTTCATGTAATTCTGACAGCGTAAGGCAGTACACTTCGCATTTATGAGATCAGAGAGCTTTCACCGTGTTGCTTGAAACTTGAACATCACTTCAGCAGACCTGCGCGACCCTGTGTGCTTCCTGAGGCTTTCTGAAGATGCAGGAGACTTTTGCGCTGATGTGTCTGCTGTATGCCAGCGCATCGGGACTTCCTGTGAGTATTTCATCTCCGTAACTTGTTTCTTTCTTTGGCGGCAGAAACCCTGATTCTCCCCGGCTCTGCTGTGAATCTCTTCTCATCAACGGACCCGGTGGAGACGGTGAACTCCAACAGTTTGCAAATTTCATAATTGCATTAACTGGGATTTGCATCCCTAGTATTTAACATGGAATAACAAACTGGGAATCCTTCGAAAAAGAAGCAAATGGGCCATAATGTAGATACTGGAAACGTTTCCCTAAGAAAGCTGGAGGCTTTATAATTATGTTGTGCTGTAATTGCACTCCTCTGCTTTCTTCGCTTCTGGATTAAACACTATCCTCTCTCGTTCGCTTTCCCTGACCTCTGCCCAGGTGACCCAGTCGCCAAAGCAGGCCGCTCCCTCCACCGTTAACCAGAAGCCGCTCCGCACAGACCTGATGGAGCCTGGGAAGCAGGTACAACCTCACGCATGCAGTGTTTCACTAAAATGCTTCTACAGTCAGCTGTGAGCTGTGGATCATCCAAAGGCCTCAGCTCAGTCCCTAGCCAGGCCCTGGACCCTGTCGATCACACTCTGGGGTTTATTCTGCCGGTCCATCTTTCCCATACCCTCACTTAGCTGCCATGGACACGCTGTTGCGCTCAGCTTCTGTGTCATTTTAGCTTATGATCCTGCTGTCTGATACACCACAGCACATTCTGTCACTGACAAGCTTTTAATATCCACCCAGTAAAACCACAGTACTGTAACAGCAACGCTAGCTTCCTGGTTTTGTTTACTCACACTGTGTCACATTTGATTTTCCCCAGTTTCTTTCCTTGGATTTGTCTTCATTTGTTTTCTTGGTGTTGATGTATTTCCCAGGCATTCCTGCCGTATGGGTATTTCCAGTTCTTTCCGGCACCTTCTGGCAGCCAGCAGGTACGACGCTCAGAGGTGATGTTGTGGCTGATCCTATCTGGTCACTGTACAGTTTTTCCCCAGATGCTGGATCTAGCTCAAACCCAGGTTCCTGTTTGAAGATCACATCAGACCCTTAATTATAGCAAATTATTTAGCCCCCAGGAGATTGATTTCTGTCTTTTTTTGGCTGCTGTTACTTTGCTTGTTGGATGCTATTGCCAAATTAATGAGCAAGTGAAATTCCTTTTGACTTATCCTCAGGTTCCACTGAATTTCCCCTCACGTGCGATCGGCTCGTTCGGTAGACACATTTTGGGGCACCAGTCCTCATGCCATTTTGTTCTTCCCACCAGGCCCCCGCCTTTGGGACACCCGTGCTCATCCCGGCTCTGTTCCCCCAGCTGCCTGCAGGAACTGCGCAGCCTGCGCAACCTGCGCAATTGTTGCAGCCCGGACAAAATGTATGAAAAATGCAGGAAATTTATCTATTTAAAGGCATTTTCTAATGCATTTGTGGGCTTATCATTTAGACTGTGATAGGTCTTTCTCACTTCCATATGCTGGTCCCGTAACCTTTTTCCACTCTGCAGTTTAATCCTATCCCTCTCTCTCTTTGATGCAGATTCCTCCAACCCTCTACGTGTTTCAGCAGGCTCCGGTAAATACACCCTGTCGCTATAGAAATGGCTCCTTCCCGCTGCTTCCCCTGATGTTCCCAGCCTAGTTTTCAGGCCCTCTGACTCGTCTCCTCTGTTCTCTCCCAGCAGGAAGGCGTGGGCAGCGGCAGCTCTGAGGAGCCGCAGGTACGGGCAGCAGGGGAGGGGGGCTTTCCTCACGGCCAAGCGGCTAGCTTTGTTCTAAGGGGGTAACTCTCTATCTGCTCCACACAGGGAGGAAGAGGCAGGGGCAGACTGGAGGTGTACGTACCCAACTTTGGGGCAGCATCACCCACACTCCCTGGAAGCCTCCCGAATGGACTGGGGGACAGTCCTGCCATGGGCATGCTACCTGAGGGGCAAGACGGAAGGCCGCCTAGCTCTGCTGTTCTATCTGCCTATAGCGTACTTCCTGTTACAAGTCTACTTCCTTTCTCTGGAGTGCATCCTGTTTCGGGTATACTTCCTGTTTCCCATATCCTTCCTGCCTCTGTCCACACTGTGCCCAGTGTCCCCTCCAATGATCTGGACAACCGACAAGGTACAGACATACCAACGGTCCACAGCCATGCCCGACATACCAAGAGCAGCACCAATCCTGTTTTGGCAAAATCTGGAGTCCTGCCCATTCGTGGAGTCCCGCCCATTCGTGGAGCCCCGCCCACAGAGCCAGCACTGCCTGACATTCCTATGCCACGCCCATCACCAGCTCCATAGCTTGTTGATAAGGAAACAGGTTTTTCAGAATGTACTTGATACCCAGGGCAGGATCCATATACGGTAGCCAATTTTTGTGAGATGCAAATTAAATAAAGTGACGAATTCAAACTAATCTCTCTGAGTGTTCTTTTTCATATCGCTATGATGATTCAGCTTAAAATGCATATATTCTCACACATGCCACTCATTGCATTTGCATCAAACAGTTATTTCCAAGCTAAAGTGCACAAAATATTGCAGAATCTTGAACTCTAATCCACTGCACACAGAACACACATAACAGACTGCTCATCCTTAGTTGATACTAAAAGTGTATATTTCTATCCCCTGTCCCATTTACAGGCCGAATTCTGCCAGTCCCAGAATCCCTTTCAAGTTCTCAGCCAGCCAACCAATCAGCACATCCGCATCACAATTTCTCTAGTTCCTTCTAATTTTGTAAGCTGTGTACAGGTGTGGCCCAATCAGGTCTGTATCTGATCCGACTGAACATGCCCTGCACTGGAGAGACCTTACCGAAGGCTAACATCACATGGCGACTGACCCCAGTATCAGAATTCACCACAGAATGTATGTGGGTAATTTGCCACAAGCAAGCAGAATGGTTTAAATGTGTTTAAAGGTATAAAGCCAATTACACTGTATTATTAATAAAAATAAAGTCTCCCTGGAACAGGTAACACTGTGTTGGTAATATATTTTCCCAACTGAATGTCAAATCCTATGGGTAAATGTAGCTTTTCAATTCAACCCGTGAATTGTAGTAATTATGTTTTCTGCTGGCATTAAAAGTTTCAGTTTGGATAAATGGCTTCAGGAAGAGGGTCCAAAAATAAGACGAACCTAAAAGGCAACACTTCTGTTAACAGCCTGTGTTACCTTAGAAACATTCAGTTTCATTAATAAAATAGTACAAATAATTTTTTGAATGGGAGCAATAATTATTCTTTGCAAATTTTTCTGACCGTGCTTTGCGATGCTGTGGGAGGTGTTGGGGGAGATTTTGTCAAACCCAAACACAGGCTTCTACCCGGATTCCTGACCAGGACCTTATTCCTGACCAGGGCCAGAATTCTCATTGCTGCTATGGGACTGCATGGTCTGTCCTCGTCCTGCCGGCAGAGGATCTGGGATGCCCTGATTTGTTACCCTGGTGACAGATAAAAAAAAATGCTCTGAAAATTATGGGATGTCTTTCACTGGATTTTGTCACTGTTTTTGAACACTAAAGGCTTTAGATATTTAACAAAAAATTACTTACTATAACATATTATTATTATTATTATTATTGTTGTTGTTGTTATTATTATTATTATTGCCACAAGTAATTATTGTATTTGTATGCATTTGTGTGCAGGATGTGTAGGTTTTTAATCTCAAATTTATTCATTTGGTTTGTGTTTGTCTGAATGACTCATAAGAAGAACAAGATGCCCTTTGATTAGCGAGAAAACGTCCTTCAGATTCTGTCCCATTCCCCCCCCCCAGGGCACCGCTGTCTCCCCAGAGAGCGGGGAGCGTGGAGATGGCCTGCACAGCTTTTTGATCTCAGACTCAGCCCCCCCATCAGGGCCAGAGCAATACGTTTAAAACGCTTTTCATCCGACCATAATGACTAGAGCGGGGAGCCAGTTTCACACTTACCCCGACGGAACAAGGCGCACTGTCCAGTCCCAGCTAAACTCATATTTATATTACACGGGGACATGTCCAGCTTGTGCCCAGCTATGGACAGGACACTATTTCAACTAGCCAAATATCTAATTCCTCCAATGAACTGAACCAAAAACTTTTAAAATGATCTTGTACTGGTCATTTTTGTCCTTTCTTGGAAATCATGCAAACAAACATTTATGATGTCACTGTTTTTTTTTTTTATGGGAGATTGACATCGGGGCTAAAATACTCAGGGCTATAGCTATAGTGATCGGACCCAAGGATACCCATGCTGTACAGTATAATACGATATTTTTAAACATCGTTTCCTTTAATGCATGAAAATGTGTTTAGATTTTTTGTAATTTTTTTCATCTTATTCACCCTCACACCCACTCCCTCCCAAAAAAAAAAAACCATAATAAAATGAACCCCTTGAATAGTAAACCACAGCTGTTGGCACAGTGCTGACCGCCGTTACACTGATAAACAGACAAGCTCCCGTCTGAACACTACGCACAGGGGCCTGGCAGCGAAATACAGGACCTGGCATTCCCAGGGGCCTTTCCAGGACGCCTCCGATTTTTAGTTTTCCATCGGACCTTAAACAGCACCTTGGGCTGCAGACCAGGGGGATCTTCAGAAACACTCGCGTATGCAGTATTCCGCGGCGTGTTTTCAGAGCTGGGGTGTCATTAAGGGCGAAGCGTAACCTCACCACTGATCATTTCCCAAATCCCGAGGCGACGCGGTGGAACTCCCTCGTGGGTGATGTCAGACACTCACCCATTGGTTACCCCCTTCGGGGCGAAGATATTTAAACCCGAGACCTGCCCTGCTCCCCACTCTACACCCTCTTCAGCGACCGTCTCCTCCATCTGGAACCCAGGAAGGTGATATACCTATCCGATCATTCCTTCAGCGCGTTCCTTCATTTATAATACTATGGGATCCGTCAAGCCTGTTATCTATACTTATGAGATTATTTCCATAGAAAAAGCGTGTTCCTCTCTAAGGACATTGAATTACCTGGTGACTGTGGTAATTAAACTGCTTAAAACATATGTAGAGAGAAGGTCTTTGCTCTATGAGAAAGGCTGTCACATCATCATCAAGAAATGAGCCATAAAACTGTCTTCAGGAGATGTATCTTGCAGGCAGTAGGCATATCAGATACCAATAAGATGGACCTAATGAAAGTTGCTGTCATAATTAGAAAAATCATGTAGTTCGTTCCTTTGCCTCATTATCTAGCAGCCTCTTCATTTTTAATAATGTGCCTTTGATGGGTTTCTTCACCCTGGTTTTTTGCAGGCTGTTGGGAAATCCGTGACAATGAAGAGCGCCCTCTTGTGTCTCTGTCTGGTCAGCACGATAGGTGCCGCTCCTGTAAGTCCCGCAACCCCCCCGCGCAGTTACTTGCACTGCTCTCCAGGGGGCGCCGTGAAGGGTCCAGCTGCCGAATGATTCTGAAACTAGGTGTTTTTTTTTCAGATGAAGACCCTCTATGAGTACCTTCCTCAGGCTGGAGCCCCGCAGGTACACTACCCCCATCCGTCTGAGGGGGCAGCATCATTACGGAACAATATCCCATATTTAACCAGAATTTGTGGTCCTGAAGAAAATGGGTCTTCAATGTCATGATGTGTCAGCATGTGAATACAAAAGATAAATATTTAATTCATTCTAAGGTAACCTGGGAATAATGTCCTACTGGGCCGTTTTCTTTCTGATTCTCCCAGCAAAGAAGCGGTCCGTACTTCCCTCTGGCACAGCCGCCACAGCCAGGCCTCAACGTCCCCGTCAGCATTGAAATGGTACGCCCTCCACTCCCACTCCCCCTTAGTCCTGTTCCGAGTGAGGCCTATAGACTTGTGTTGGGCCAGGCTGTCCTGCTGCACACACGGAGTCTGATTCTTAATGTAATTCATATCCATCCACACGACCAAAAAGATTCCCATCATAGACCTCATTTGCATATTCACACAGACGACTTGTTTCATTTCACTTTCAGTTCTGATTCACACTTGTTCACAGATTCACTTCTACTTCACTCTCATTCATGCATTCAGCTCTGATTCACTCTTGTTTACACACTCAGATCTGATTCACTCTTGTTCAGATTATTCAGTTCTGCTTCACTTTCATTCACACATTCAGATCTGATTCACTCTCTTTCATGCATTCAGATTGGATTCACTTTCGTTCACACATTCAGATGTGATTCACTTTCATTCACACATTCAGTTCTGATTCACTCTATCACGCATTCAGTTCTGCTTCACTCTCATTCAGTCATTCATATCAGATTCACTCTCTTTCATGCATTCAGATGTGATTCACTTTCATTCACACATTCAGAGGATGCAATTCAGAGTTGTGACCCTTTTTCATTTACAGATGATGATGTCAACATACCCTGGTAATGGTCCAGCTGGAGAGGTACGTGATCCAAGAGTCCACGTGAGATGCTGAGGACCCCCGGCCCAGCCACCCTCCCCACTAATGACATGTTGTTTACATGCTCACAGCCCGCCTCACCCCAGGCATTTCTGAAGTACAAAATGCCCAAGACGATCGGCATGAAGAGCATGGAGATTGTAAGATCGCAGGAGCTTCACAACCTCACTGCAGCTAATGCCTGTATGTTAATATATACGCTTATATGAGGTAATTAACTATGTCCTCTTTGCTCCCCAAGTTCTACCCCATCGACTACGCCCAGCAGCAGCAGGTGAGCCTGAAAGTCATCAAGTTAATACATAAATTATTGGGAAAAGCCATCTGTTTACATTTGTTACAGAAGCAATGGCTCGCCAGCTTCCAAACGTAAAGTAATGCTCTTGGCGCTTCAGGATAATGTGCTTTCAGTAACCAAGGCCTTCAACTGTGTTTCATTCCTCCACAGATCTTCTCCAGATATGGACTGATGCCACCAATGCTTCCTCAGCAGACCCAGATCCAGAACGTAAGCCATTTTCTCTCATGGTGTCTGTCTGATCTTCAGACATAAGTGTCCAGAGATACTTTATTCTTATTACTCTGAACAGTGCAGATTTATTCCTATTACAGTGAACAGTGCAGATCTATTCGTATTACACTGTACAGTTCAGATTTATTCCTGTTATTCTGAATAGTGCAATTTTATTCCTATTACTCTGAACAGTGCAGATTTACTCCTGCTACTCTAAATACTGCAGATATATTCCTGTTACTGCGAGCAGTGCAGAAATATTCCTGTTACTATAAGCAGTGCAGATTCATTCCTGTTACTCTAAACAGTGCAGATGTATTTTTATTACACTGTACAGTGCAGATTTATTCCTGTTATTCTGAACTGTGCATATTCCTATTACTCTGACCAGCACAGGTTTATTGTGATCACTCTGATTATCACCTCTTCACATTTCAGATGTTTCCACTCAACACAGTCCCACAGAATGGGCCCCAAAACCCATCCCCCCCTCAGGCCAAGGCCCAGCCCCCCCCCAAGGCCCAAGGCCAGGCCCAGGCCCAGCCCCCAGCCCAGGCTGTGCAGTCAGGTGCCAAGGTGACCACTTTACCTGTTTCCTTATTAGCGGCTGGTTAAGTTGACAGTGAAGCTGCTGACTGTTGTCTATGGGCCTCAGATCCAGATCATATGCTGAAACTATCCTGTATGCTTCTGTCTCTGTAGCTGCCAGAGGCTGCAGTAAACTAAAAGCTTTTACCGTGAGTCCTAATGTCCCTTCAGGGATCTATGAAGTACCATCTTATCTGTCGTATTTTGAGAGCACAAAGTGCCTTTAGAGAAGCTTAATCCTACTCGCTTCTTTCTATGCCGTTCTTTTCAGGATCTGGCAGAACTCACCCTCTGAAAGTCAGGACCTCGTTGAGCTGCCTCTCCAGCTCCCCCTGGTGACGGGGCAGCTCCCTGCTCGCTCTCTGCTTTTACATTTTGGGATTTTCACGAGGGGACGAGGCAGCGCCGCTCTCTTCACACGCGGGTCTGCTGCTCATCCTGGGCCAAATGCTGTCCCTTTACTTGCTGTTTCTGTTGTATTTATGTCAGCTGTGATTAAAATTTTTATTTCAAAGCAGCCGGTGTAATTCGTTATTAGAACGTGACTTGAGAAAATGAAGGACGACCTGGGGATATCGATTCAGAGGCCAAAATAAAATCGCAGGAAATGCATGCTGTGGTGCTTTGTGCCTTCAGACTAGCATGTAAGCTAACGTC
This sequence comes from Hyperopisus bebe, assembly GCA_026777045.1. Lineage (NCBI taxonomy): Eukaryota > Metazoa > Chordata > Actinopteri > Osteoglossiformes > Mormyridae > Hyperopisus > Hyperopisus bebe. The sequence goes on along the minus strand of JAODJW010000050.1, from coordinate 8,850,698 downwards.
TGCATTTGCAGATAGGTCAGGAAGCAGGGGGGCATAAAGTCATTAACTGCTAATATGTAAGATATAGTCTTAAAAGCTGCAAAGACACAGTGAGCCAATTACATAGTGAGCCTTACAAGAACATATAAGACAAATATATCAGTCACAGTAAATAGTAACACTAATCCCGCTATTGAACAGGTCATGTGACCCAGGGGACTGGCACTGCAGATGAGAACATGCAGTAATTAGTAATTAGTTGTCAGAATGATATTCTTCCAGACAGCATTTACAAGAGTTTGGGGTTTAAATCTCACCTCTGCTGTGTGTGTATATGGAGTTTGCGTATTTTTCCACCAGAAGGGGTCTGAAATGTTTTACTGAGTGTGCACCAGTGCCCTGTGATGGACTGGCATCCAGCCTGTCCGAACAACACATTTAACAACTCATGTCGCTTATTTCATTTTTCCATTTTCCCGTCCCAGCCCCAGACAGCTCTAACGGCCCCAAAACCTCAGCCCTGTGCCTCTCTCCGTCCCCGGTCACTCACTCTCCCTCTTTCTCCTCCCTTAGCTTTCTTTTGAACCCCTAATATACGTCTCAGATGCAGAGGGTCCCGTTGAAGACGGAACGGTCATTTTCTGGCACCTTCTTTGTGCCTCTCCGCGTTTGATATCCGAACATCAAAAACTTGTGGCTTTAATAGAGTTTTTTTCTCATCATTGATGCCGCCTTGGCGTTTTGAGGCTGGGAAGCTGCATTCCGCCATACGGGGATCCTCCCATCGGTGAAGGGGAGCCGTCAGGGAAATTTATCAGGACCCTGAACCCAAACTCAGACTGCAAAGGAAGCCACGAAGCCCGCTCTGTAATCTGCATGTGTGTCGAGGTGTTTTTAACATTCATACTTGATCTCTCCCACCCACTTCTATCCCTATTATAGGGTACATGCAATATGTTTGTAATTATATATCCTCCTGGGACCCCACCCATTCATTTATTTTCACTGAAGTGGACATTTTGTTTTTTGTTTTCTATCTTTTCACTGATGTAGGGAAACATATTTATTCCTGTTGTATACTAAAGAGGACATGCTGTGAAATTAAAAATAAAAATAAATTGGAAAAAATCTAAATTGTAAGATGTCTTATGTCCTCCAAAGACAAATAACCTAAAATTGAAGGACACTTTTTTCCATATATATTCTCAGGAGAATATAATTTATATGCACATTTATGACTTTATGGCTAATATAATTCCAGTTATGGACCTACATTTCAGTATAAAATATGCTGCCCAGTCTGACATTTAAACAAATGCTTTTATCCAACACAATGTACATTTTTTGAG
>JAODJW010000050.1:8813046-8824481 GCA_026777045.1 Hyperopisus bebe | reverse complement strand
TTTGGTTTTGTTGTGTTTGTAGTGTTTTCTGTTTTATTTAATAAACCCCATTTTTGTTCTTGGAGCCGCCAGTGGGTCGTCCACCCTTTTTGTGCACTATGCCACATTCTCGCACCCAAGCCGCCCAGATCCATGACATTTGAGAATATTGCCATCATTTATTTGGAATAGTTAGTTTAATTATCGATATGTAAGTGCAGAACCCTTAAGATGGACTCGCAAGACTGTCTACATTCTTTGTAAAAATGTTAAGTTCACAAATTATTGAAACCACTGTAGGTACTTGTGTGTATAGATTAGTAACGAGTGGGGATGACTGAAAAGACACAGTTATTTTCCACTAGTTATGCATACCTGTGTGTAAACGCATTTATTTATTTCCAGTGGTGACATTTGCATTTGTATCTGCTCTGCTCTGCTTTGAATTTGTCTGCTCTGGTCACTGTCTGAGTTCTGATGTTTAGTAGCTCTCTCGTGTCTCTCTGGAGCTGTGATGCTGCCCAGGGTTGTGTATCATTTCACCACCTAAGATCGGTGCTTTCATGACTCTCCAAATTCCCACCAAAGAGCAGGAGACCGGACACAGTGTAAACACAGATTGCTGGAGGCTTTGTTTATCCACTGCTTTCATTTTTAGGACCCGGGCGGCTGTCTACACCACTGCCCGTCAGAGTTAGAGGCGCAGGTATTCGCAGCTACCTGCCCCTGTCAAAGCCCGGTGGTAGACCCCACATACACCACCAGCTGCCTTTCAATTAACTCCGCGTTCAGCTAGTTAAGGCCCAGCATCCATCAGCGTGCAAAGCAGCGTAGATATTTATGCCGGCACCGTTAGTGAGCTAATGGCCGCTTGCCCCCTCTAATTATGATGAGTGTATTTAAAAAATTAATTAGCGCGTCGCCTGTCCCGCACAAAGGCGCTTAATTTCGGCGCTGTTTTGAACAGAATCGCCATTTTGCCAGTGAGTGTCAGATCGGGCAACAATTATATGGGAGCATTTCCATGGCGATGCACGGACAATGCATAGCACCGCCACTTAACGTACACCAGGGGGGTAATTACAGTAGTTATCTAAGCATTGTTTGGTGTCCCAGCATGCATCAGACACCCCTCTGCAAGTCCCATGTTTGGCAGAAAGGTCTTGTTGGTTAAAGGTCTCATCTACTGTCTGCCTATAGCTTCTTACCAGAGGAGTTTTGTTGAAGACTGTTATTCCATTTTAAATATTAACATGTCTTGTTAACAGTGGGAACCACCACTGCGAATCGCAGTCTGTACGAATCAGGCCCCGGTGTTAATCCCAGGCCCGTCGGTACAGTAAATGAACCTGTGATTCGTCCCACAGATTAAGCTCTTCTGAGAAGTTTGGCGGGGGAAGCACAGGAGATGTTGGATGAGGAGTTTTACCGTAAGCAGTGGATTAGTATCAGGGTCCCTGAAATGAGGTATTGAGGCAGCCACGGGTTTGTGTCTGTGACCATGTGACCGGGAAAGGGGTTAGCGCTCACCGGTCAGCAGCCCAAACTGTCATATCCGACATTATTAACAGGCGGCAAGTCAGTTGCATTTCAGCTCAGTTTTATATATCGCCTTTCACAACGCAGTTGCCCCAAGGCACTTCGTAAGAGTGTGTGGCCGTCCGTTACTACGTCATTCATACAAAACGGTGCATGATACAAGAAGGGAAAATAAGGATGGCAGAAAATGGAGGAGGAGAACCAAAAACTCCAGAGTAGGGAGAGAAGAAAACCTCTGGGGTTCCAAGGTCGACTTCCAGGCGGAAAGCAGAGAAATGAGGGTTTAGTAAAAGTGGGGTATAAACTGGTCGTCCTGGCAGGAGAGGAGAACCTGGCATGTGATATATTGAACAGAAGCCGGCTGCCATCGCTTGCCCCTTCGCCCCCTCCCCCCCATCCGGCCTCCTTTGGAGACACCCAGGCAGCGGAGGCCCCCCCGCTCGTCCGTTGCCCACTGCAGTCTCGCACCCGGGCCTGTCCGGCTGCCAGTGATGTCACATCGAGCCCAGGGAGCGGGAACGCCACTCCCCTTTAAATACCAGCGATTTGAGGAGCCCTCTTCCACATTCCTGAGCAAGTCAGCTGACATTTAAAGCCAATCCAACATGGCCAGATATGCTGAATAATGCAGTGCCGTTTTATGCAAATGTGAAAAAAGGCTGGGAATGTGCATTATATATTCCAATAAACAATATAACAAATTATGTAAAAAGATGCAACCCAGATTTCAAATATCAAATTCTTTGCTCCTCAAGTATACTTTTGCATTCATGTATATTTCATGGAATCGTCCTTTTATTCCCCATAATAGAAACGCTAATATATGCATGCACTTCTCTCTCTTCCTACTTGTGCATGTTTCACACTTTCCCCCGAGGAGGATCTCCAGATCGTGTGGCCTTTGCGGTCGTCCTTCTGTTTTCCTTTAAAAGTCAGAGTCCCCGGTGTGCTGTGTAACTTTGGAGAGGAACTGGCATTTGCAGGCAGGAGTGACGAGTCGCGGATTGTGTCAGAAGCGACGCCGGGGGGGGGGTGCATGGACGCTTCCAGGCAAAACCTACGCGAGATTGCAGATGCTTAAATTCACGCCACGCCATTCGAACCATAAAATATCGCACAAAGCCTTCTGCGAGTGCTATGGAATCAATTTCCGACACGGATGATAGATACCTTCAACCAGAAAGTACATTAGACCTTATTTCTGATTCAGTTATAATTACCTTATAAATACTGAAATGTGGCATCATGGCAGGCCAGCTGACGGTGACGGTGGTCTAGGAGAGCCTGGTACAGCTATTTATCATGGATGGATGCCATCAAAACGTCCTCTTGCATGAACTTAAAGGCAAGAGCCGCTTAGCTGGATTTGTTTTGCCTGTCTTGTCTTCTGTCTGAATATCTCAGTACCTGAATGCAGTAGGAAATGTCTGGTGTGGATCTCAGGCACTAAGCGTGACACTAAAGGACGACCTGCGGGTCCCCAGCAAGCCGAGGAGGGCTGACAGGTGATGGGAAAGCTCATCATTTGCAGTCTGAGGAGGCCAGTTTTAGAGGTGGAACTCCTGCCCAAAGTCCGCTACCCTCAGGGACATGGAGTCACTGACAGTTTTTGCCAGTGTGTGTGCGGGTTTTTGGGATGACCTCTCCATCAGCCAATAATAAAGCAGTGCTTCTCAACTCCAGTCGTGGGAACCCTCTGTGATTGGCTGATTGAGAGGCCATCCCAAAAACCCACGCACACACACCAGCCCTCCATGGAACAAGTTCCCCAATCCTGTTCTAAACCTTACTGAAGATCTAATACCCAGAATCCAAGATCTGCCATCCATTTGAAATTAAATGTGAATCATATTGAGGTATGGGTAATAAACTCTATTGCAGCAAATGAGTTGGAGTCCATCTTGACACATGTCCATTTAAGCCCATTGGGCTGCGATTTGTTTCTTGTGTGTTTTGTTCTCTGCCATCCTCCCTCCCTTCCCCCCGTAGGTGGTGAAGATGATGATCATTGTAGTGGTGACCTTCGCCACGTGCTGGCTGCCTTATCACGTCTACTTCATCGTCACCGGTGTAAACAGGAGACTGAACAAATGGAAGTATATCCAGCAGGTCTATCTCTCCGTGCTGTGGCTGGCCATGAGCTCCACCATGTACAACCCCATCATATACTGCTGCCTTAACAGCAGGTAGGCACCCCCTGCTGTCGCACTGTCCCACCAGTAGGGGGCGCAGTGGTTAAGCAAATGTCTTTGGGGGTGGCGTGAAGCTTTGGGAATTGGATCCTCTGATCAAAAGGATACAGGGTGAAGTCAGGCTAAGTGGTGGATGCTTTTGTACGGTATTATGAGAGTGTCTGTCGTGTCATCGAGCTCCTAGGTGTGTTTATTCACCACCTTTTGTGTTTTGGCCCCAGTACGAGTCTGGGACTTGGGCTGAACACAGACACCTGCAGAGGCAACATCCTGGCAATGCAGAGAGCTATTCTGTAGCTCTGACAATTGTTTTACAGAACATTTAAACAGTTAAATCCTTGAGAGATGAGAAAGCAATGCAGACTGAAAGGGCTGAGTACTGAGGAGCTGTTTGGCTGCTCCTTTGCTTTCCTCTCATGCCCACCTGTCCTGGGGCTAGAGTCCTCTCTGCTGCCTTTTTATGGTGCTGTTCATCTCAGGGCCATCTGTCCTGAGCAAGGTGGGCGGGGTCCGCGACTCTGTCTGGCACCGGTAGACCCTGGACAAGATGCCAGTCCATCACAGGGCACGCAAGACAGGAGACACAGGGTAAACATGCAAAATTCATAGACAGGGTAGCAGCGGGATTTGAACCCATAACCCTGGGCTGCACTGACTCAACATGCCACCCCCTCAATAACCCTGAAAAGAAAACCATTTCTTGCTTTGTGTGTATGTGACGGTCTCTATGACCCCCCCCCACAGAATAGGGTTATTAGGGGGGCATTAATGGTCCCAGAGTTTGGCTAGCGGTCCGGCCGTGCTCATCCTGGTCCGATCTGGTCTGCTCTTCACAGGTTCCGGGCTGGTTTCAAGCGCGCGTTCCGCTGGTGCCCATTCGTGGAGGTGTCCAGCTATGACGAGCTGGAGCTGCAGGCCACGCGGCACCACCCGGCACGGCAGAACAGCACCTACACCCTCTCCCGCATGGAGTCCAGCATGGTGGTGGTTTACGACCCGGCCGACGGCGACAACCCCGGAACCGGCCGTGGCAAGCGGCCCGGCTCCCGCCACGCCAGCGCCAACGGTTGCCACCGCAGCAGTGTTAAAGCTTCCCTGCGGCCAGACCTCTACAGCACCACCAGCACGTCGCCGGAGGAATTCTCCTGAGAGCCGGGGAAGAGCGTAATCGCCGAGTCAGGACACTCTCCAGAATCCTGGAATGCTTCTTCCATTGCTTTGTGGTTTGTGTGATGTCCACGCACCATTCCATGCTCCTCGAGAACATCTTTTGGCTTTAAACCCAGGCAGGACTTTTCTAGAAGGGCCTTCTTGTTGCTCCTGGTTAATGAAAAGCAAGTCATTGCGATGTTCAGTTCTCACCTGCTACGTGGACTTCATCCATCCTGGGACTATTCAGTTTGCTTTCATCTTGCCAAAATCTTCTGCACCTGCCGCCGTTACGAAATGCATCAAATGTCAGTTCTAGTCTTTACCACCTAGCAGCTACATGTTGACATGAAGCTTGAGTATTGAGGTGGTTTTTTCAGAGTGACACTGAGACCTGATCCACTGGGAAGCCGGAAGCATCACAGAGTGTCACCAGCAGGGGGCGCACGGGAGCTGCAAAGCCGCGCCTTTGGGGTGTTTGTCTTTCGGATAGCCCCCGCTAACTCAGTTAGCATTATATCAGCGCGGTATTTACAGTGTCTGACACACGGAGGTTGCTCCTCCACATCCGCTTGGACATTCAACTCAAAGGCCACCCAGGGCAGGAGACAAACCCCTGGAGCAAGAGGCGAATGGTGAAGGACGCTTCCTCCGTTCAGATATCTGCACGTGTGCTCCATGGCTTCCTGTCTGTAATCACATTGCACGATGAAATGTTTACGTCCTGCCCAACAGTGGCAACAGGCAAGACCCACAAGATAGAACCAACTAGAAATTTCATTTCAGGGCTTCTGGGAGGCCCGGGTCTTTATAGACTCCAGTTACAGGATTATTCTTCATCTCGTTCACCACAACATCTCCCTATGTCCGTTTTCCACATCGAATTGCCTGTTTTTTTCCCCTCTTGCTTGTGTGTATGCACGCAAATCAAACCAATGAGATTATATCATCATCTTTGGTAGTCTGAAAATTATTTCAGGCTGTAATGAAAGGATTGACTTAGAGCTTATATTAGGAATCATGTTAGGAACAGTCATGTGACCACTGTGCGTCATCTGCAGTCATTACCTGTGTGCTCCGTTTATCGTGCAGGATAATCAGGTTATGCTTAGCCGGCACTTTCACTAGCTGGATTTCAGTCTGAGATTTTGTGTAAATATTTGCAATTTTACTGTGAGGTGTTAAACCCAAGAGTAAAAATACTTTTCATGGTTGATGCTCTATATAGAGATGTCTGCAGTGAAGGAGGTATCATGTATTGCCTAGGGGAGTGGGTGGCTGTCATAGATCCCCCCGCCCCAATTTAAAACGCCGACACACTTGGAAGAGGAGGTGAAGAGGGTGCGGAGAGAGGTCCTGCGTGTGGATAATTTGTGGGGGGGGTCCGCTACCTACACGCATTACCTGCATGCCGGATGCACATGATAAACAGCCCCGGAGCCCCCTCCTCTAGGGCCAGAGGTGGGGAATCTTATCCGCAATTAGGTGACTAATTAGAGGACTGATTGGCTGAAGAGTCCTCACACCTGGGCTTGAACAGCTGACCTAAAGGTTATCCCAAAAACCTGCATACACACCGGCCCTTTGCGGATAAGATTCGCCACCCCTGTCTAAGATGGAAGGTGAGGGTCCGTGATGTCTAATAATATCCGTAGCGATCACGTATTCAGACACGCAGCCTATTAAATAACCAGTGGTATTACCCAATCCCCTTAGGTGATGAGTATTAGTATTTAGAGGAGGTCTATCGCTCACAAGCCGCGTATTTTATCTTCCGGCTTCATTTTCATGCTGATACTTAAGTTCAAAGCAGACGAACTGCGGCAAGCGATTAAAAGCACTATATTATTTTAATGTAGCTGCCAGTCGCAGTGCCAGTGCATTATTTAATTCAAGAGGGCGCAATACTTTTTTCTTACGGCTGTCTTGGACGTGGGTGCAGATTTCAAGTCAAAGCAACGGCGAAATATATTGTCGGAATGGGGGGAGGGGGTTGCAAGGGCCGCAGATGACAAGGAACAGAAACAGAAATGAGAAAGAAGCATTCCAGTCTTCAAAGCTGAAGTTAAATGAGCATCGAGCCCCCCAAACTCCCAGTACAATCTGCTATGCTGTGGTACCGGGGTTGCCAAGTGAGATGACATGACTATCGCCAATATAACTTATATAGCTTATAAATCCAAGTACATTTGCACAGCGATTCAATCAGAATGAATCAGTGACTGATTTCCAGCACGTGCAATTTACACATTGCGTTTGCAACACAGTAAAGTATTCACCGACCCCTTAGGCGCCCCACTGACGTTAATATTTAATCTATAATCTCCGATCCTCATCGAAACACCTACAATGGTCGGCCTGGGGGCAGCCCCGTGGTAATGATTTCGGGTGCGGCGTGTCGGGGAGCGACCTGCCCGGGGTCTGCCGCTGTATCCTTCGCTTGAGAGCTCTGAGAATTTGATAGTGTTCATTTAATTATCGGTGCTTATAGTGACTGCTGTTTAAATATCGCTTGTATGTAGAAGTATTTTTAATATTATATACGTACCCTTAGTTGAGAATATTATAATGTAGCCTGAACACGGAGTTCCCCATTTTCATTGAGAAAGGAGTAATTCCAAAATCAAAATGTACAACGCTGTTTTAAGATTTACCGTATTTCTCTGTTTCTTTTCATTGGGTTGCAATGTGGCCTCACATTATGTTTGTGGATTTGACTCCCATCCCCGCTTTGGTAATTCGGAGTTTACACATCCCCCCAATGTTTGCACTAGGGTGACCACCTCCAAGCAGACCAAATGTGTGATTGTTAGTAAATTTGTGTAAGAATATTTGAAATCCCAGTAAACTGTACCTCAAAGACACAAACCAGTATTTTGCATGCTACTCACACTCACACACACCGAATGCTTAACATTTTAAAACTATTAATCGCAATTAATCACGATGACGTCACGTAGACGGACGCACTCTCTTTTCTCAGGGCTGCCAACTTCGGTCGCACAATCCGAAACCAGTCTGGACACGCATTTTCATGTATGTAACAGTTTTATTACCTTGTAAATAGTATGTGGGACTTGTGAACACCCCAGCTTCTGATGTAGCCAATTTTAGGTTTATACTGGAATAATATAGATTTGCCGATAGATTTCTTGCGTGAGAGTCTGAAAGCGTGATGTCACGCCGGATGCGTTGGTTGGCAACCCTGCTTTCTGTGTGCGTCCGTTTCTGACTTTTCGGTGGCTAGCGATTCGGCATTATTCAGCATTACGAGCCACTTGCATTCATAATACTGATTTTTTTCCCCCTTACAATCCGCTGCTGCGGAAAATCATGAACGCAGCCGAAAAACCCCGCAACCTCCTAATTCCTACCCGCAATTCTATTTACGAAATAGCCCAATTGAGCAGAAAATCCCCGCTGAAAATGCGGAACAAATGGTCAAAATGCCGTGGAGCGAAAAGCGGGATACCTGACCACCCTAGTATGCAATGGCTTTCTGAAAGTGTGTGACCTTGATGGACTAAACTGCCATCCAGACTGTCCGCCTGAAAAAATATACATTTTGACACCCCTGAATGCCCAAATGTTGCTTTTTATTATGCAACTCAGCGTGGAGCATTACATGAGTTTTATAATTAAATTAAATCCCATATAAAACCAATCGTTGTCACACCCAACAAGCAAAACGCCCAAATTCGTGATGGATATCGAAAGCAATTTGCTTCTAGTGGTTGTAAATGCGTGTTTTGTCCTTGTCGCTTTGTCTGTAAAAGCGAACAGCTGAGTTACCGTAGGTAGCGCTCTATGAATCAGAAAAAATATCAGAATCGTCTGATTTATTATTACCTTCATCCTCGATTTCTAACGTTTGCAGTGACATATTTTTAGCTGTGATTGTTTTGCCGTTTACATGCTATTTTGATGTCAGAAATGGAACTGCTTTGTAAGTGCTAATTACCTCTGTACTTAAAAAATGGATGTTTAAATTCGTATCGCGCCTTTTATAATGTTACCGATGGACCCTTATTTGAAGTGATGTGGTGCGTTTCATAACCTGCCGTATTGTGCATTTTGTCGATGGCTGTTAAATGTTAGGCTTTTAACAATATGGATCTGTTAGAGTTTGTCATTCCTAACACGTATTGAATAAATGTGTTTTGTTTAGTCTGAATGGTGGTTATTCACGAAGTCCCCCAAACTCAACCTCACGTTGTTTGCACTTATGTAACTTGCCATTTTATCTTATTGATAATTTAGTTTATTGTGTTTATGTGCGCCTGTTTGATAGTGGGATTTGGCCTCCGGGTGACCTTGGAGTCATTTGTAAACTTGCAAATAATGAATTCACTTTAAGAATATGTAGGTTGTGTACACTCTGCCAAACTTCCACTCTGAAGAGGCCTGAATCGCGCCATCTGTCTTGCTGTTTATATTTGATTTCTGGCTTTTGTCTGTACATGTGGGTGAGCGGCATATTTGATCTGCCGCAAACAAGTGGGTCGACCCTAATGAATCATAACAGATAAACGGACAGAAGCCAGACTTAAGTGGCTGACACTGCCCTGTTCTACAAAGCGAGTACAGGGGACATGTTTATGTCTGGGCTATCGATGGGGCTCGGGACCCTGTTTGGATTTCCAGAGTCGATCCTGGCTCTGAGCTCAGTCTGGGACGGCTGGGGTGCTGATCTCATCCTACTCTGACCCAAACAAACCCTCTCTAATGGACCCACTGCCAGATTGCAGCTTTTAGTGGCTAATTTGGCCGCCATGGACTCCTGAAGCCCTGGGCTGGTTCTTGAACCGTAGCTGGTTTGTTTACTGGCTTCGTTTGAGGCGTAGCGCCCCCTAGGTGTGGCGCGGCAACCTGATGCAGAGAGCGACATTAGCGTGCCACAAGGAGACGATAGCCTGATGGCCTGGAGAGTCTGTTCCATGCAGCGGCAGAAACATTTCAGCGTCAAAACACCATTATCCCAAAGGCCGTGAACAGACATGGCTCTACCAGCTTCAGGAGGGGGTGACACTGACTCGCCTGCGGGGGGGGGGGATCGCGCTGGCTACATCTCGGAAATGAACGGGATGACATCATGGCACAAAACAGTCACATACATCCAATGCTGCAGGTTCCAAATCATAACGTGAATGTCTGCGTGTATTTTACATAGAAACGTCGGCAGAGGAAGAGGGGATCTATAAACAACATGAATGACATGAATGAGCAGATTATGACATAAATGAGAAGATTATGAATGGGAAGATCACACAGATGATCTGAATAGGTTTAAAATGGGACCTGTGGACAAGTAATACATAGCAGCCTGTTCATACATGTGCTGGCTGGTACCGAAATAGAAACATTTAAATATGTGATTTTAATATAATAAGGGCTAATTAAAAATTTAGGATGTTCCAGTACAAAGGAATGTGCCCTTTCCTGCAGGCAGTAATCCGGCTATCCCGCTGAGGTTGCCGGGATTTTCCATTCCTTTCTCACACAGGAACAGTGGGGAATAAGCCAGCTACACAGAGCGTTGGGAGGGGGGGGGTGGTTATGCTCCAGTGGCCGTGACATCACTGTCGGGGTTTGGGTGCTGGTCGGCGTACGTGTTCCTGAGCCCATACCGTCCCGCTAAACCACAGCTGAAACTCGACACGCGGTCTGCTGTCTTCCCCTCGCACCAGGCCGTCCATCACACTGTGCATGTCTACCACACCCTCAGTTTGCTTGTGTCTGACTTTCTCACATCCTCAGCTTACCCCTGCCTGTGACCCATGTGAGATCGAGACCTGCGGACAGATCGTTGCTCGACAGTCTTCCGGGGGATACGGAGGCAGTGTGTAGGTGCCGTGGGGGGCCCAGACGGGCAGTTTGTGTGTTGTTCCGCATATGATGCTCTGAATAGCAATGCGGTCTGTTGGCCACACATCAACTGACCACCGCTACGCTATCCGTTGGCTGCACATCAGCCGACCAAGGCTACGCTATCCGTTGGCCGCACATCATCTGACCACCGCTACGCTATCAGTTGGCCGCACACCAGCTGACCACCGCTATGGTATCCATTGTAAGTTTGCAGGCCTTGATCTGAATCTTGATGTCCTTTTTAAAACTATCTCTTTTTTTTGGGGGGGGGGGGGAGTACATTTAAAATTCATGTATGAAGAAGGATAAAAAGCAGGTAAATGCCAAGGAAAGGGTGACCGTCTGAAGGGTACAGCACGTGCTTGCTGGGTGTGGGGTTTAATTACTCAGTGACCTATTCCAGCAGGCTGATTGAGAGATTAAAGGGAGGAAGCAGCCAGTGAAAGGCTCTCTTATCCATCCATCCATCCATCCATCCATCCATCAGCACAGGGCACTGAGGTGCATCCTGGAAGGGTTACACTCTGCATGTCCAGTCTGTCATCAGGCTCTCTCATTTTGCTTTCTAATTTCACTTCCCAAAAAACGTTGCTGGGATTTGTGGTCTAAATGTGTCTGTGCTGTAAGGAGGTTATGTATTGAGTTGTAATACATTTTCCATCCAGCCAAAAGTGCATCATGAGAGTCTTATTTTCCATAGCCTGGCCT
>JAODJW010000050.1:8747981-8799752 GCA_026777045.1 Hyperopisus bebe | reverse complement strand
CTAAGGCACATGAATCCATCGTCATGAATGAACAATTTAATACTATAGACACAAAATTTTAACATACCATTTTTTTTTCTCATGAATATTAATGGCTACTTTGACCCTGCCACTCGCACCACGCATACACCCTGCCACTCGCACCCTGCCACTCGCACCACGCATACACCCTGCCACTCGCACCACGCATACACCCTGCCGCTAATTTCGCATACACGCATACACCCTGCGTGCTAATTTCTCACCCAGCTGTTTTCCTCCTCTCGCTGAAGTTTTTGAAGTTCTTGAACGCTGGTGTCTCCAGGGTCACCAGAAAGCGGGTGTTCATGGTCTGCCGCGAGAGCGGCTTATACCTCACCGCAGACACGCATCTCATTTCCCGTCCCGGGGATCAAAGGCTAAACGTCGACATCTCCACATGTGCCGAATGTTATATAAGTTGTGCAGTATAAGAAAACGATGGTGTAGTTACATTCGACTTGCGTTTGTTTTGGCAGATGTACCGGAAAGATAAAGTCTCCATAATCACCCGAAAGCTAAATTGCATAACGCTCAGGAAGGACCTACAGTAAAAGGAATTATTTTGTTTAAATGAATGCAAGATCTGTTCTGGGCGCTTATTAGGAACATGCTGTGTTTGCAGAATGTAAGCCTTGCTGTTGTTTGACTGCCCACGGTCTATGTCCATTTGAAATATGAAGAATTGTACTTCAGTTGTCCCTGTAGTTCGCCCCTATCCTGCTAGTATGGAGGATTATGCACTAAGGAGTGTACAGTATATACACTTGTAAGGCATGGCCACATTGGATGTCACTCTGTCTTTGAAGTTCTCACAATGATTGTGATAAATCCTTTATTGGTTATTTGCACAAGTACGAGTGCAGGACACTGGAACGTGTCTTATTAGAGTATGGAATAGTCTTCCTGTTGGTGTAATGTGAGCTAAACCTTGGGTTCCTTTAAATCAGAGGTAAATTCTCTCCGCAAACGAGCCAAATGGCCTCCTCTTGTTTGTACATTTCTTATGTTCTTCTGTACCTGGCTTAGCCCATCTTGCTCTCCACAGCTTGGGGGTCACAGCACAGGGTGAGTCAGCGTGTGGTACCCCCTGGAGGTTAGGGGTTAGGGGTTAAGGGCCCACGGAAATACGACTGTTTTGCCGAGGCCGAAGGTACGACCAGCGATCTTCTGATCACAAGCACAGAAACTTAGCCCGCTGAGCCACCCACAGCCCCCTCCCCATGACACACACCTGTATCTTTTTCTCGAACCATGGCCCTTCCCACCCCCCTGGCCATCAAATCGCTTTTACATTATTGATCTCAGTAATGGTAAGATGCCGATTTCCTCTATAACACTCTAATAGCTATTTAAAAAAAAAAAAATCTAGGCCCACAGCTGGCAGGACAGAACATAATTAAAAAGTTTAGTTTTCTAGTCTTGAGCCTTCATTTATTTATTTATTTTTATTATAAATGAGTCAAACGTGTGTCCGTGCACGGCTGCAGATGTTGTTTGTGGAGGCTGAGATACTTGTTTGTCTCGCAGGATTGCTGTTTGTGATTCTATTGTCCGCATTTTGTGAAGCAGGGCAGAAGTTCCTCGTTAGCTTTTGCCAGGAAATACAGTGACCTGCCGTCGCGAAAGAACCGCCGGCGTTCTAATAATGCTAATAATGTTCACATAATGCTAATAATATGGTAAACATTACACTGTGGTATATGACAATATGTATGTATGCAGTACAAGAACTGTAAATGTATGACAGCAGAAAGGGATCGTTATGGAGAATTATTAAGTATACTGTAATTGAAAGTAGTATATAATACACCAATAGAATCTCAGTAGTGTGTAATATAATGAACAGAGGAGGGGATTTCAGGTCCAGAGAGTACAAATCCATACCAAGATTTTGTTTCAATCAACCAGTTGAGTACTCTATCATGTGACTTTTTATACTCAGCTGATTGATTGAAACAAAACCTTGGTCTGGATATGAACTCTCTGGACCTGAAATCTCCACCTGTGATAATTGAACCTGTTGAAATGCAATAATCCGTTAAGCATTGGAGATGACCAGAGCGCAGTATGGAGAACCAGAGAACATGTGTTGCATGTTAGCTCTATTTTAAATCTTTTGTTACGTTGCTGAGTCTTATGGACTATTATACAGTTCAATGGGAAAAAAAAATGTCAAAAACACCAGATCCAACCTCTTGTTTGTAAGTGTAAGCCTCATTTGTAAAGTATTACCGGCAAAGCAGAGCCAGATGACACACACAGGCTCTGAACGCTGACATAAAAGTTATTCTCCAGTCATTTATACAAGCATGTGGAAATACTAAGCATCCTCGTCCCTTATACGTGCTACCATATGTCAATCATTCTAGGAACTCCAGTCAGAAGAGGCAGTGATGTGAGGCTCCTCCCCCCCAGCAATCAAGGATGGCTATTGGCCAAAAGGACCAAGATGTTTCTCTTCCCATGGCTTCTAGCATTTCTTTACAGATAATATAAATAAACAACCCTTAAAAAAAGAAAGGAAATGTATGAACTATGGGTTGTTTTGTCCTTCCATCGACGCTAATTAAATTAGTTATGATGTAATGACCCATGATGCAACATGGTACAAATTAGGCGTTTAGGCATATTTATTTGTTGTGTTTGCAAAGTGACCACAAAAGCTTTATATACACAGTTATTACGTGCTGTGGCATAAAAACAATTAAAGAAAACTTCAAATGTGTTTTCAAAGGAACCAGGGATCAGGGTATCTGAAGCAGGGTAATGCATAATGAAGAACTGGTCATTCCTCAAATATGCCCATAATCATGACGGTAAAAAATCCGAGGGATTCACTACATTGCACCTTTCAGACCAGACGGGGTGATGAGCCCTGTTTTAACAACCCCCCTCCTAAACTGCAGCCACTAAATAATGCTTAACCAAGATGACAAACCTGATCCCTGTAAACTTGTAATGTATCAGACTGGTTGCTGTCATGATCGCCAGGGTACAGACCAGGGAAGCAGGACATAAGCCGTGGAGTCGGGTAACGTGGGATTTATTCGGGTCGAAAACACTCAGAAACATGAAACGATGTCACACGGCGTTAATGACCGGACTGGGGAAATATACTCGAATGCGAACTTAAATACACAGGACTAATTAACAAAGAGAAACAGCTGGTAACACGGGGATTCCACACGAGGTAGCGAGGGAACGTGGCACATGGGAGGATCGGACGATTGGGGCATGACAACTGCAGTGTCCTGGCCCAGTGTGATTCTCTCCATGTACTGTAACTGTTTGTCCTACTCAGGGTCACGGGAAATCCAGAGCCTGTCCCAAAATCTATGGGCACAAGGCAAGGGACAACCCAGGATGGGGGGCCAAACCATCGCAGGGAACGCTCACTCATCAGACACTCACACACCAGTCACACCTACGGGCAATTTGGTAACGCCAGTCAGCCTCAGCATGTTTTTGGACTGTGAGGTGAAACTGGAACACCTGGAGGAAGCCCCACAATGACATGGGAAGAACATGCATAATCCACACAGATGGAGCTGTGGCAGAAACTCAAACCTAAGTCCCAGAGGTGTGAAGTGACAGAGCTAACCACTGTACTACCGTGATCCCCCCAGTTTGAAGATTAATGGATAATTAATGAATGGAGTGAATTTTCCTGGGCATGTATGCTTAATGGGCATATTTATCACACCTGCACTGTGGAGAGGCAGGACACTTCCAGGGCTACACTGGTCCGTGTGAGAGGAAGATATTTGGGGGGAGGGGGAAGTGTTGTTCGCGGTTATTTTTTTTTTTTTATTAAAGAGGTGATAGGTGAGTGGCTGGGTGGGGTAAGCCTGTGATCAGAAGGTCACTGGTTCAAGCCCTGACCTCAGTAGGACAGTCACATGTCCATGGGCCCTCAAGCAAGGCCCTTAACACCCAACTCCAGGGGTGATGAATGTTGGTTAACCCTGTGCTGTGACTCTCAAGCAAGATGGGGCAGGCAAGGAGAAGAATTCTAATGTACCCATATTTGTGCAGATGGCGAATAAAGGATTTTTTTTATTATTATTTTTGATATAGGGAGGGAGCAGCTTGGCGAGACAGCTTAAGCATGGCTCTCATTTACTCCCCATTGGCCAGAGTCCGGCAGGGATTGATCGGCTACTCCTTAATCGGAGCCACGTTGTCCAGACATCTAGTGAATCGGACCCTGCAGGATAAATCTGGCCTAATAAAGCATTACATTGTTTTAATTAGTTTTGTTAAATTGTGTGTTTGGCTAGGCACTAAACAAATTTAAAAAAACACACAGACAAACAGAGAGACAAATAACACAGATGTCCAGTTTGTGTGGTTTATCCTTAGACATCCATGGCGAAATGAATCAATCAAAACATGCAAAAAAATAACGTGTTCAAGGTGATGTTGGGGTGGAGTTATAACTATGAGGTCAGAACGTAAGGGGTAGGAAAGAATGACAGTGTAGGTCAATCATACGTAGCGGTTATAACAATTAAGTAATTATAAAAACTGTCTGTAAACAAAGACTTTGCGCGTCTAAAAAGACGAGTCCTTTCAAATATTAGTAAAGCGTTTCCGCCACACCGGTTACGATAGAAGGGAAATGCATGCAATCGATTCAGAAGACGTTAACTTTCATGCACGGGGAGAGTATAAACCAGAAAAGTGCATTAATCGGCGTTTCCGTGCAGGTTTTGACTGGCGGGTGCATTTGGCGGGTCA
Organism: Hyperopisus bebe; assembly: GCA_026777045.1. Taxonomy (NCBI): domain Eukaryota; kingdom Metazoa; phylum Chordata; class Actinopteri; order Osteoglossiformes; family Mormyridae; genus Hyperopisus; species Hyperopisus bebe. The sequence goes on along the minus strand of JAODJW010000050.1, from coordinate 8,794,991 downwards.
GATGGAGGAAGCGGAGGAGGGGCAATGGGTTTCCCTTCCGCAGTCAGACACCTAAAGCGGATCCGGCAGCGTGGGGGTGTGAGTGTGTGTGACAGAGGTAAGCTGTTTATTTGGAGGCTTTTGTGCCGGGCCGTTTGTTTACACGTACAGGACACCAGATCCTATTAGATATAGTGAAAAAGGTGATGATCGTATGACTTTGAAGTTCCAATACTTTTGTTTACTTCATTGAATAACCACCAGGGATTTGCGTGTTGATCTTATGAATCAGATATTATTTGAATGAGTATAAAATGCGTGACAGTCCATATTTGGAAGTCTTAAGTATTTTACTTTCTACGGAGAGTAGCCTTCACAATAAACAGTTATCTTTTTCACCATTCACGCCTAGTTTTCGCTACACTATATAATGTTTTAAACAGTATTAATGACGCTGGCTACTCAGTTTCAATATCTACATTATAAGTAAAATAAATATTCACGTTTTTATCGTGACTATCCTTTCATAAGTTCTTTAAATTTCCGAATGCACAGTTACACTAAACAAATATCACGAGCGGCAAAATTTATGAACTTGTTAACTATTAACTTCCCCCTACAGTAAGTGTTAATCTGTGCAGTTTAGTGTACGGATCACGCTGCTGATCATGTCAGCCTCAGGCGCTGAAGCTGTAACAAGGACAGAGTCCATAGGCAGGCTACTGTGAGGCTTTCGGTTTAACACGAAACGAACTGCAATGGGAGAATTTGTATTTATATTATGAATAGTGTACGTGTCATGAATATGTTAGAGATGATCTCTCATCACCCACTCTTGATTACGAACGTGTACAAATCTGAAAAGAAACACGCAGACAATAAACGATTAAACTTTTGCTGAACAGCTGAATGTGATGAAACCGTTGTCATTGTCGCAGTTTGCATCACCCAGCTGAGCAGATCCCGCGCTGCGCGATGGGCCGGCTGGACGGGAAAGTCATCGTGATGTCGGCGGCCGCCCAGGGCATCGGAAGAGCAGCGGCCATCGTACTGTGTCAAGTTTAAGGTTTTCTTATCACGAGTGAGCCTGCTCGTTAAATCGGGGGGAGTGGGGCGGTGAAAAACCAGCAGCAGTGCAGCATAGGACAATATAGAGCAATAAATAGAATGTCAGCCATTGTAACAAAAAATAGGTATTGCTTATTGCTGTTCACATTTGCCACAATGAAACAGACACTTACTGCAGCGATGCAGAGTTTCAGGCGCGTTTAATGCTTGTTTTGTAATTACTTTTGCCTCCACTTTAGGCTGTAATGAAATATATTGATTGAAAAAAAAAACCACACCGTTTCTCCCGTGTAACAATTAATTGCATTCAGTCAATGGTCGCTAGTTCATAAGCTACAAAACACGGCTTTTGTGGTAAAGCGTGTGATTGCAGCGGTATCTCTGAGCCTTTCTGCAGTTACCCCTGCGCCCCCATCCCTCGATCCCTTCTCGTGGGACAGAGGTTTTCCGATTCACTTGGAATGAAAAAGTTGTACATGTGTGTAACGTTAATTGATTCACTCTATCATAGTCCGTCTATCGCTATCATTCATAAGAATTATAGATTATATAGTTGTGTTTAAACGCTGAAATCGTAGCATCGTAATTGCTGATAATGGCTGTGGAAAAATCGTTTTAGCTTTAACATCACTCGTTATCAGTTAACATTAACACCAGCATTTAAACGTGCGCGGTAAACGTAATACACATTTTTTTCAGTATTAAATGCTTTTAAGCAGGGGCGGATTCGTTGTTTCTGGGGCCCCATTAAAAAAAAATCGTTACGGGGTCCCTCGCCTCACCTAGTGTAGTAGCAGTCTGTGGCCAGCAGGGGGCCCTCAGTCCTCGGGGACCCACACGTGATTTGAGTGTCGCTAAGCAAAGGAAAACGTTTAGATTCATGCAGGTTGAGCAGTTAGTGTTCTTATACAGGACACGGATAATGTAATTATATTACTTGTTAATTCTGGACGAGCAAAGTGTGAGCAAAATTTTTCCCGGAAGGAAATGAATTCCTGCCTGACCTGTGTTTATTCGATGGATAGATAAAACTTATTAGCAACCCGAGGGGAAATCAGATTTTCATGCATTTAAACACATATTAAGCCTTAACTTTTGTGCTTTTCCCCATTTGTTAGTAACAGGATTATTGTTTATGCGCAGGCCTTTGCTAGGGAGGGTGCGCTGGTCACCGCCACCGATATTAATGAGGAAAAGCTGAAGGAACTGGCCAATTACCCAGGTGATCTCTGAATTTTCTCATGATGTTTAGTTGTATGGGTCTGTGCTGCCATCTAGTGGACGTTATTGTGCCACATTAATGATGAAAATCGCGAAGTGTCTGATGGCGCTGCAGTCCATTAGTGCAATGGGTCTTGGTTTTCTTTACCTAGTCTACGTTAAATAGTCCTCAAAGTTTACTTACACTGTGGATAAGTTGGTCCAGTTATTCAACATCCAAACTGCATCATTTGTTCTTGCTTGAATGTCCAGACAATTTATGAAATCTGGTTTGTTGTTCTACAGGTATCAAGACCAGGGTTGTTGATGTAACCAAGATGGATCAGATTGAAGCTCTTGCTAAGGAGTTTGACCACGTTGATGTGTTATTCAATGTTGCTGGGTACGGTTACCATGCTGAAATGGGTTGGAGAACATGTAAGATGTTGTATGAGCACTTTAGTAGGTAAAACTACATGAAGAAAGGATCACTGTGACCTCATACCTCTGAAGACCAGGTTGAGTCTCCACCCCAGCTAGATACATCTGGTATCTCTTAATTGTGATAGACTTTGTATCCTATCCAAGGTGTCTCCCGCATTGGTGCCTCATGACTGACTGGCATCTCGTCTAGCATGTCCCCTGCGTTGGTGTTTAATGACGTCTCCTCCAGGTTTGTCCATCATGGGTCCATCCTGGACTGTGAAGAGGCCGACTGGGATTTCACCATGAACCTCAACATTCGCAGCATGTACTTGATGATAAAAGTCTTCCTGCCCAAGGTAGAACTTCACTAATAGACCCATGTCCCTATAACATGATGTTTGGCTCATATCTTGGAAGAGGTCATTTCCAGACATATTCCTGGGTAAACTGTAAGCTATCTGCAGTGAACTAAATATAAACTGGATTTCAGTACCTGCAAATAAGTGATAAACTCTACGTAAGGTCCAGTTTGCTTAACAAACCCATGTAGGCCCAGATTCTCCTGAGTTACTCTCTGACTGGTCTGTCCACACAGATGCTGGCTCGGAAATCTGGAAATATCATCAACATGGCATCTGTTGCGTCCAGCATTAAGGGTGAGAGCGGCTCTTTAGTTCTGGTTAGTTTACCTCGCGGTAAACAGAGCAGTGATTAATTTAACTAGTCGTAGCCTATCTGGGCTGATCAATAGTTGTGTGCTTGGGAGTTTCTGGGGTAAAACGAAACTAAGTTGCTCTGGAAGGCCTGTGAGTGCTGTCCGTCTTCAGATTGGTTAACCATCCCCTGCTTGAAGACATCAGTGATACTCACTAGACTAAACCCATCAGTGACAGTGTGCAGTGACTTTGTGCACTGTACATCTTGAAGCCATGTCTTTACCGTGGTAAAATATGGCCCTCTCCTTTCCGCAGGCGTGGTGAACAGGTGCGCGTATAGCACCTCCAAAGCCGCCGTCATCGGCCTCACCAAATCTGTGGCCGCCGACTTCATCGAGCAAGGGATCCGCTGTAATTGCATCTGTCCTGGTAAACTCTATTTTTTCCCCAGAAGTACCTATTTTACACTGAGAAAGCAGGGCTCTCCTTGTTAATTCAGTTCTTTTTAAATCATCACTGAATGTGGTATTTTTGAGCTCTAAAAAGCCTTTAAAACTAAATATTACTACTTACAAATGTTTCCTTGTTGGCAACAGGGACTGTAGATACCCCGTCGCTGAGAGAGAGGATCCAGGCCCGGCCGGACCCAGAGCAGGTCTGTCACTTTGTAGTCAGTCATTAGGCTTCCCAGCATTAAAATGTCTGACACAGTTCAGTCCATGATGTGATTTGGAGTTAAAAAGTGTGTAATTGGCTTAACGGAGTCGTACGTCTTTAACGGCAGTGTAGCGTAGTGTAGCATGGCCTAGCAATGCCTACAAGTCCTGATATTGGTCAGAGTGATCTGTTCAGCTGTCTGTTGAGGGTTACAGCCAGACAACTCGAACCCGAGTCCTGACCCAGTTCCCTGGACTGCGTTCCATGCGTCCTCAGGCCATGAGAGACTTCCTGGCCCGGCAGAAGATGGGCAGGATGTGTACAGCTGAGGAGGTGGCGCACCTCTGCGTGTACCTGGCCGCCGACGAGGTGGGTGTGGCTCCCACACCGGAGTGAACCATGTGATCTAACACCGGGGGGGAGTTAAAGAGCAAATCAAACATACCTATGACCTTTGGCGATCTGGTGAGTGGTTTTGCGATGCATATCAGTATGAGGTCTGCTTACGAGATGGATGCTTCCTCCTTCAGTCTGCCTTCATCACTGGGACGGAGCAGATCATCGATGGAGGATGGAGCATGTGATGGAGGCATTGTGGTAATGCCCTGATCTGGGGGTGGACTAGTCTGACATGCTAACAGTGCATTAGCACCTCTGGTGCACTAACACAAATGTAAGAAAGTGAACATTTGATTTTGGAATAAAACAATCACAGTCAAAAAGCAGATTATTTCCATGGACCAATATTTGTTGAGCTGGATGTTCTCATGATATGATGACCAAACGGACTGTAATGAACTTAATCGTTTGATTCGAAGGAATTTTCCAGAAGATTAAGTGTTTTCTGTAGAAGCATGTTCTCCCTTAATTTACCGGAAATGTTAACTGCTTAATAAATGGTATCTAATCCCTTGTTTTTTTCATGTGAGATTTAAAAGGGACTTTACTGAGAAATGTAATCGATCTTTTGGTCAAAGCCAGCAAAACTTGGCTGATGCTGGGTTTCCGGGGGCATTTTTAATCCATGCGGGCGTGTCAAAGCATCGGCAGATGTGCAGAGGTGTTCCCTGGAATGACTGAACTGCGGAATTATGAGCTTGTTGCCAGCCAATTTTCCACGATTTATTTAATTGCTTTTTAATTGGGATTTAAACCCTAGGACAGAAAATTAAGCTTCTGGGGCTGCACAGGTTAAAGAAGAATCATATTTATATCTTTGCCTGCAAAACAGCTGGAGCTGTGGTCTGTTGCTACAAAACAAACATCTGTTGTTGGATAGGATGCTATTTCTGCCCCTTGGGACATTCCAGTGAGCAGAATACCAAGAGCAGTTCATGTGAACCTTCTACCGTCTAGATATACAATTAGACTGTTAATGTATAGTGTTTACTCAAAACGCTCAGAGCACCATATAAATTTTTAAAATATTCTTAATAAACCAGGGCATGTCAAGGAAAAGGCTAATTGTTCACTGGACATAAACATCAATCAGAATAATTACAGTGGTCATTTTATGCTTTTATAAATAAGAATGCCTAATACTTTTGCCTTTATTCTGCGTGCTGCATAATTACTAAATATTAAGTCCTTGGGGGTGTAATGGTTTTTTTCTTCCACTCTACTTACAAGATGAAACCTGCAGGTCTAAAAAAAGAAAGAAAACAGAAAGGGCTGGATATTTAGCCAGGATCTGGCAACCCTGACCCTAATTACGATTTTTTTAGTCGGTCTACCCGTCTTTCTATTCGCATATTTACGTTGATATTTGCGTTTTTAGGGGACCGAAAAAACGAACATAAAAAGTTTTAGTTAGAAGCATGTATCGCAGTTGACTTAGGATTGAATAATTATTGTACAGCAAGTAAACAATTTGATGGCGTTTGTTATATTGATAGCATGTATACATTTAGTATTTAAAGGCACTATATCCTCCTGAGACCCCACCCATTCATTTATGTCCATTGTAGTGGACATTTTATTTTTGCATCTATCTTTTCACTGTGTTAGGAAACGTATTTATTCCTGTTGTGCCCTAAAGAGGACATGCTGTGAAATTAAAAATAAAAATAAATTTGAAAATATCTAAATTGTAAGATGTCTTATGTCATCCAAATCAAATAACCTAAATTGAAGGACATTTTTTTCCTTGGGTCTCAGGAGGATATAAGAGAGTAGACTCACGTGTTCTGATAATATAAAGCTTTTAGCTCTTACAGAAAACAATCACCTGTATCCATTTTCTGTCGATTTTGTAATTAAAAAGCAACATGGTGAGATCGATGCGGACCGTATCAATACGGGGCTGGATAAATACTCAAGATGACAGACAAGGCTCACACTTGGACCTCAATATTTAAAAAATCGTGGCTACAGATACGGTGACAGCAGAAGGATGCTCCCAGATATTGTCAAAGTACTCAGTATATCAGTTATCTAGCGAAGCTGGTAAAAACAGCGTCTCCCAACCCTGTCGCACATGCACGGTATGCAGATCGATCTCCTGATTAATGACGTGAGATGATCGCGTGCATTTGCAAACGTGATGTTAATTTTACCAAGATTACTCACGCTAAAATCTAAATGACGTATTTGCGTTAATAATTTATATTTCGTCACTGATTTTTGAAACAAACATAATTATGAAATTATTATAAATATATTGCACAATTTGTCTTAGTTATTTGGCCAAGGGCTACAAACGAGTAATGCATAATTAAGTAGAAACCTAATTGCATCCATGAGCAAAACCAAAGATATTTAGAAGCTCTTCCTATCTTCAATAAGGTGTTATTTCCTAATAATGGATTTTAAATGGACTTGAAAATTAAAAGTGGATTATAGGGTAAAATTATATTTAGAGTACTCATAAACCAAGACGCGAGAGGAGATTTACCAGCGTATAGCCCGCTGTATAGGCTTGGGATCACTATTGTAATTAGTAAAGGAGGTAGAAATGTATTATAGTGAGCGGCGCTCAGAGTCATTACTCCCTGGGAACTGCGTGATAAGCTGCACCTGAAGAGGGGCGGGGGTTTGGTTTTAAAAAGAGAGACTCGGGGGAAGGGAGAGGGTTTGTCTGTGAATGCGAGTTGATTTTATTGTAACAGAGCTGCGCCAGTGTGTGTCGAGGGCGGGGAGCGAGAGTACGGGGAATAACGTACGTAGGCTTTTTCCTTGGATTAGTCCGCGGTGTTAATCGTACTCGCACTGGTTGTGGGACTCACTGCCATGATTAATAACACATAATCTCCCGTTGATTTGGGAAGGCTGTAGAAGGCTGCAGCTCTCAGCTAAATGTATTAATAAAAAACACCTTCTGTATTACTATCTCATGTGTCTGGATCTCCCCAGAGAAATCAGGAAAAAGGTGGTGGCAGCATTTACCAATGTACCCTTAAAAATAATTCAGTGTAGTATTGCAGTACGTATACCTACAGTATGACAAGCATGCATGTCGTTAGTAGGGGACTCGCCGATAGCACGCGCGTTTTGTTGCTTGTATTTTGCCGAGAACAGATTGCATAAATCATTACATCTTATCACTACAAAATGCATGAGTTTTTACTTGCAATTCCCTGTTGCAGTGCTGATTTACCGTAAATTTTTCTGACGCGCTTGCTTTTACTAAATCGCGTCTCCGCTGTTTTCACGTGGGGCTCGCAGCTCGTGATTAATGCGTCCGTCACTGACGTAGAGGATCAGCTTCGTCCTGAGTTGAGTCCCTCCACCCCCACGCTCTTGACTCAAGGTTCAGGTTGGCGGGCCGTCTTTCCTGCCCTGGTGGATCCTTTCATGCTGGTCCTCCAGAGGTAATCAGGGAGTCCCCATCCTGTCGGTGGCGGCCGGGAGCCTCAACATCATTCACTACCTGCCTGGGGGTGGCCTTTGCCGTTGGCACAGACTACTCCTGTAAATTGGCGTGGCATTGGGCGGGGCTGGGGGAGAGCCCGCCTCCAAAACATGGAGCTGCTGTTAAATATAATAGATGATTATAATAGATGACACAACTGGAGCAGCCGATAACTGAAAATGAATTTGGGTGATTCGGAGTCACCTGAGTAGAACCTGTTTGGGCACAAAAGGACTACAATTGGCTTGTGTGGGGTTCACATTTATTCACATTTATTCACGTTGAAACTAAGAGAATGGGGCGACAGGTTGAACAGGTTAGGTGTCAGGGTGCCTTAAGGGAATATCACTCTTAAAATGCAGAGGAGTTGCGTGTGGCCTTATTGAAGAGAAAATAGAGTTGTACTGGGCAAATCTGAGCCCATACAAAAACACGCCATTTTCGAGACGATTCTGATAGAGCCAGAATCTGTAAATCATCCGTTACATTATACATCTACCGTCATCTCCCCCTAGTGGTGAAATGAAGAAGTGAATGGGAGGAAAACTACAGGGGGATCGTAAGGCGCAATCAGACCGAGTGCAATTATTTGGAGATTAAACACAGAATGAATGCATCTGCCTCGTTTTGCGTCCGCGCTTATGTTGCTCTAAGACTGGGGGCAGCCTTTGTGATGAAAATAAGCATATAAACTCCAAAAAGTATAGCTATTTTATTTTTTTTTTTTTAAAAAAAAGGACATAAGGAACCCATGACTGTTACATTTATATAGTGCTTTATAGAACCAAAGGAGAGCCACTTCCCAACACTGTGTAGCACCCACCCACCCAGTGGAGAAGGGGCAGCAGAGAATTCATGTTAGATAGTGGAAATTTAGAATTAGGTGATCAGTGGTCATTGTTGACACACCACAGCACACAACAACAAAATGTGTCCTCTGCATCTAACCCATATGTGACATCGTACGGGGCAGCTAATTCAGTGCTTGGGGGGGGGACCTTGCTGGTTGGGGATTTGAACCAGCAGTCTTTCAATTACAAGTGTGCTTCCCTAACCATTAAGTCTCCACTGCCCACATAAAGGCACAGATGGGGATGGAGCCCAATGCCTTACCTCTTGGCCACTGCGTCTGTGGTCATACCTAGGAGGCCAGATTTGATAGGGCCACAGTGGGCACATTTCAGCCACGATATCAGTGGGGGGGCGGCTGGAGGTAGCAGGAGGCGTGGCCTTTGGTTGTGCCTCCAGGGGGTCATCCTCTGATTATTCCCCAGTGAAGATCAGGTAAGCAGGTCCTCATTCCACTGCTGTGGGCCATGCCCCCAGTGATGTCATTCATTCATGCTCTCATCCATTCATTTACCCATTCATATGTCATACATGCTGTGAGATGCCACTCAACACTGCACATATTTAAATGCTGAGCTCCAAGGAGCAGCAGGTCCGCCTGTGTGTGTTTGACCCTCCCCCTTCCTGGTCGCCGGCCTGCCCGTTCTTGCCATTTTCGGCAGCGCGGTGGTCAGCTCCCTCGGCTCCGGTGCCCTCTGCAGGCTGCTGCTGTCCTTCCCGGCTGGGCTGGGGGCTGGGGGGCAGTCAAAAGGCAGCCCCTCCCCCAAACCAACTGTGTCCGATTGTAGCGTTTCTGGGCGCAGCGTGAAAACGATGTGTTTTTGGTCACAGTGTGAACTTCGAAAATGAGAAGTTGCTTTTAGTTGACGGCTTCACTGCATTACTCTGCACTCACAGATGGCTTTATATTTACTGAAAAGTTAGGCTTCATAAGGGTACAACAGCAGGACCCCCTCACATTCAGATCTAAATGTCTATTTTCTTAAACGTGCCCCGTCCCTGGTTGGAAATGGGGGGTCTTCCTGATGTTGAAATACTTTTTGCCTGGAGGCAAAATCCTCCCACTCACCGGCGTCTTTAAAATGAATAACATGTCCGTTTGCTGACATCAGCCCCGCACTGCACCAGACGTCCACAGTCGCTCAGGGACACATGCCCCCCCCCCCCCGCCCCCATCTGCAAGGAGGGTGTCACAGGCCGGACTTGGGACATCTTGCAGCCTTTGCTCTTTGGACTGAAAGAGCCAGAAATAAGACACTGGATCCAGCTGCTGTAGGTGAGGCTTCGTGGTTTGACTGCTAAAGAAAGCTTGGAATAGGCTGGTTTGGGGGCCCCCTGTTGGCCACAAACCATCACTACACTGGGACCCCCAAAGTGACTTTTTGAATGGGACTCTAAACCCTCCTTCCTAGGACTGGAACCCGCAGCCTTAATTTCCTCTGCCTGATTATAGGCTCCTGAAGGTTCTGTTCAATGGCTTCGGGTTCAAGGCCACGAGCTCAAAACCTTTTGATGACCATGGACCAGATTACACATGAATAACAGGAAAATATCACCAACACGACGTTTGTGAACTGCTTACTATCTTGTTTGCTAACTCTCGTTAGCTTCTGTGTCTTCACTTGTGATCAGAACATGCAAATATCAGGGGTGATAAAAAAAAAAGACACAGCTTGAAAACATATTGTTTATTTTTGGAAATTAACCAGCCCCCTCTCACAAAACCCCCAGGGTTCCACACGAGGCAACGCCTGTAAACCCCCCCCCCCCCGCTGTTTGTTTTGCGAGCAGCTGATATTAGCATGTGCGATATGAACGCCTTTGGACGGCCTTTCTGAGAATAGCTGGGGTACGATTTGCATCCGCAGGCCGGCAGAGTGGCGCCCGGGACAATGGCAGCCTTGTGGGCCAGCTGGGTTTACAGATGGCCAGGCAACTTCCTGTTAGATTAACCAAATGTGTTTGCCTGGAAAGAGGAGTGGACCATCGGCGAGGTTTAGGATGGACGGTGTGACAGACACACACACCCATCGGCACAGTTACAGTCAACAACGGCCGGCCCCTATCCCTCATAAGCATCAGGTCCATGAATGCAATATAAATAACATTTTCGTCATACAAATGACTTGTCAAAGCTGCTGTTAATTATGCAGGATAGTCACACGTGTACAAGGCAGTGACTCCTCCCCCTTACTCCACACGACCCATGATGTACGACATCAACTACAGACCTGGGAGGTATGCCACGAAGCAGGATTTTGTCTTTAGCCAGAAAACAAGCCAAATATAAGGACTGTCCAATAAGAATGCCAAACATAAAAACTGTCCAATAGGAGGAGAGGTAAGTGACACTCCTATTGGACAGTCCTTACATTTGGCATGTTTTCTTGCTAAGAGTTCAAGTAAGGAGCACTCCTACTGGCCAGTAATGACTTCTAGCTTACGGTAACCCATCTAACTGAAAAATCCTGCCAGGTAGAACACCCCCCCACCCCTCCAGATGTGGACAATCCATCCCTTTTAGAGAGCAGGGTTTTACCCATATCCAAAAAGTTGTTTATATTTTTTAACAGATAAAATTATTTTTCAGTGAAACTATGGCTTTTATTTTTAGCTGTATATCCTGACACCCTGGATTTTGCTTATACTGGTTTCTCTCCCTCGATTTGCTCATATTTTAACTTTTAGCAGAGCTAAAATATGTTTTTTTTTTTGTAACAGAACATAATTTATTCGCCGAATCGCTTAATCACACCATCCCACACGCAGGCTGTCTGTGGTAAATTCTCCAGCAGCGATGTACGTGCATGTGAAAATACCTCAATGCAGTCAATGTGACACGTTGGACATAAACAGAATGGGGGGGGGATGACCTTCGGCTCTGAAAGCCAGGATGACAAACAAGGGACCCCCCCCCCCATCACGGGAAAAACACAGCCTAGTACTGCTAACGTAGGAATGACAGTTAATGCAACATCACCGTGACCTTCTGCTAGGCCCTCACAGATACACAGATAAAGGTCACGTTCTACACATACCGATAAGTTGAGGCGCGATAAAAAAAAAAAAAAGCATTATTCTGATCACTAAAAAGTTCTGTGAGAGAACTTCAGTTTTCTTTTTTTTTGAGTACATAATTTTTTTGTGTGATGGTATAAAAGGAATAAGTGATCAACAAAAAAAGCCTCGCTTAAACGTTGCTGTAATCGAATCATGCTCTTTTGAAGCACACCTTTCCCTAAAGTGGTGCATTTTTTTTTAATAAGAACAATCTCCTCTCCGTCTTTAAAGGTACGAGGACAAGTCAGCTCATGTAAATATTCTTCATTTTATCGTTTGTTTTTAAAATGTCGTAAAAAAAAAAAGCAAAGACACTTTAAAAACCGAAGCTGGAGATTTATTTCTCTCAGGGACACATGAGGAGAACATTCAGCGCAGGAGCTGCAGGATGGAGGCCAAAGCCAATGCAGTCCCACCACGCGCTCACCAACGTCGCGGAATTCCCGCGGAAAGCAGGCGGCTCGCTCACCTGTGGCATTTCCATCGCGTGTTAGTAAAGTGTGAAATCCAGAGTTCCACGCGGAAGGAGGCAGACAGAACAAAGGGAAACACGGAAAACCAGGGCAGCTGAATTCAGCTTGACGGCGAAAAGCCCCCTGAACAGACTACAAACTAAGAATTATAATACATCTACTCCTTTTCTACCAAATGTGGTCCCCATGTATAATCAAGATACAGAACTTACTGGAAATAAAACACACACACAAAAAAAAAAAAAAAAAATCCAATATAATTACGGTGCAAATAAGAATCAAATGGGTTAGAGTAAAGACAAACTCAGGATCACACAAACACAGCCTAGCGCAAATTCAGCTTAACATCCCCTGGTTGATCCATAAGTGTTTAGGTTGGAGACGTCCATGGCCTCGATTAGATGCCAATTCCGTGTCTCCAGGCCGCAACTCTCAAGTCCTGGTGTTTTGGAATACAAATCAGATGGAAAGCAGTCTCCAGTTACAGTGGCAATACAGGCGGGCGAGGGTGGAGGCCGTAACAGCATCCGCATGGGTACGGGGTGCACCCATCCTCGTTTAACAGTAAGTAAAAGCAAAAGTCAATGGTGCTGTTTAAATAAGAGCATTTCTGAGTAGTTAACGACATACTTCCTTTTCTGAGGTTTTTATCTCTGCACGATATTGTACAAGTCTAAATGCACATGCTGTATATGTATTTAATCTAGCAAGAAAAAAAAAAACTACAGAAAATGGGAAACTTGGCCCCTCCCTAAAGGTTACAAGAACTACAAGTACCTCCCACTAGGAGGCGGGGTTTATGGCTGCACCGCCTCTCCACTCGGCAGCGTGGATTATAGAATTTTCTTCTTCAGTATGAGGGGGCCCACGTTGTCGCCGGTCAGCTCGTTGTGTTTTATGTGAGATTTGTCACAGACGGGAAACTGGAACAGGAAGCAAACAACGTGTATTGAACAGCCAATGGAGGATGACTAACGGCACTCTGGGAAGCCCAACATGTCAGACACTCGCACTCTAGTTTCTCACAAAACAAATGGTAATTAATGAACGTGATTCTCTGGGTTTGACTAACCAAAACCCATTTGCAAGACTGAACGGGAATACTGTGGAAAAGCTGGAAATCAGGCAGAGCTCATTTAGTTAGCATTTCGCTCGTTTAGCTCGCCGTTAGCTTTCCCTGTATGTTCTGAAGTCCGACCCACAGCCTCTTACCGTCTTAGAGCGCCAGCAGCGGCAGTAACAAGCACTCGGGCTTTTCAGGTCTTCAATGTCAATCTCATTGACCACCTTGGGGTTCTCCTTCTGGATCTTCAGGTTGATCAGACTGTCTTTCTGCTTTCGCTTCTTGGGAAGGAAAGGCCGTATGGTGAGGTAGCCCAGCAAGGCCAGGATTCCCAGGACGGGGAGCAATCGCAGCCACTCTGAAACTGATAGTAGGCGGGTAGTGAGCGTCTGGGTTCGAGACAAAACAAGTCTGGTATTTTGGCATCTGTTGGCAAAGTGGTCAGTAATTAGCCTAAGCGTGTCCAGGGAGAAGGGGCTCAGGAATAGCACGATAAACACTGAAAACCAAGAGAGGAGATTCTTAGGGGGGCTGCATGTCAAAAGTGCGAGGAAGTACAAAGTCTTTCATGACAGCCTGGGAGTTTTAATTCAGACCTTGAGGTACCAGGGCTGCACAAGTCAAATTCACTCAGAGGACAAACTTCACACCAGTCGTTCAGTCGTGACCTACCCTTCGCACCAAACCCTAATCTGTTCTCGCTGCCCATTTTCAAAAACGCTGTGGGCAGAGTCACTTCAATTAAACATAATTTGTCTCAGTTTCACTTCGGACTGCCTCAAGCGAGGCAATATATCGTATGCTGTGTGACTCCTGCAACGTTCAGGAAAGCTACAGGAGGAAGAAATGTTTTAAAAACCACCAACACAGTTTTTGGGGTTGTCAGTAATACTAGTGACTTGTCTGTTAGTTTTGCAAAATGGCAGCTCCTATTCACAGAATGAAAATGTGTTATTCGGGACGGGTACACAAAACAATGACAATTTTTTAGAATGTAAAAACTGCAAGATCATGCTATTGCACAATTATATCCCTCGACGGAGATAAATGTAATGCAGCCTTTGAGGGAATCGCCGAGATTGCACTACATCTGCAAGCGACCGGTCACCCGAGAATGGACCCAGGCTGAGAAATAACTGGCAGATAGTGAGTATGAAGTGCAACTTGAGTGTTACCACCATCATGCAAGGCTTACTACCAAGACAGACTGAACAACAGACAGGTCCCTCTGCCATCAGCACTGTTTCACGCATGTGTGATTAGCAAAACAATATTAATAATGTAAAACATGGTATGTGTCTCTATAGACTGTACCCAAATACAGCAGGCAGTATCGGATGAAATCCATTTCACCATGCCCTTAGTTAACTGTCCAGCTGCATCACTAAGGATTGCAACCCAATAACACACTGGCACCCCCTCATAGGTCTAGCTTGTAGTAATCGTCAGAATCCTCATAAGGCTGTCATCACTGTAAACTGAGTCAAACAGCGCTGGTCCTGACTCAGAGCGTTTTACAGATACGTTATTTATCAAATAACATAACCTTTAAAAGACGCACGTACCCCACCACCATGACCTCAATCTATACCAATGCAATGATGCGTTGCATCCTCTAAACCATTTTAAAGAACTTAAAGCTCTGATGTGTGACCTATAGGTGCTGGGACATTTCTAAACTTAATAATAATAATAATAATAATAATAATAATAATGTTTTAATATCTCTCTAATATAAGCTAATGAAATGTAACAAGGTACGCCCAATCCGGTGAGAAAAGAAAACCGGTTCTGCAAAATGTTTCACTTTCTTGAACACACCAAGGATAATAATGACTGTCTTTTTTGTTGCAAATAACACTGGCTCTACCTTAAAGAGCCCCCAATGCACTGGCATATTTCAAGGAAATTACTGCATTTAAAAACGACCTTTATAACAACGAATATTTATGATCTGGAATAAAAAGGCACAAATCAAGAAAGTTATTCAATTTGTTCAGCTGAGAGCGGATAGATAAACAGTGCATTGTAACTCGCCTATGATTTTTTCCTGGTTGGCAATAACAGACATGAAAAGCAATGAACGTACCCGTTAAACGCGCAAAGCCTCCGATAGTTTCAGGCAGCGGCAGTTTTTTGAGGTAGGCTGGAAGCTGGTGCTTTATGATCCTCGCTATGCTTTCTAGCACCATCTTGAACTGAACATGCGGACAGCTTTTAATTCGTTGCAGTGGGCATATTTCCTGGGGTGGCCCTATTACGGACTTTGCGTTATCTCGGTAGCGTAACCGAAGGCCGTAATACGTCTGCGGAAACTAACGACGTGACGTAAATGTTTGGTGAATAATGGCGTCTCTTTCACGTGACAAAGCGGCAGGCAGCCAATGGGTATTGAGAGAGCTGGTGTCATCTAATTGGTCAGAATGGGTTGACGACACGTCGGTAGTTTGAAAGTTCTCCCTGGACTTGAGTGGGAAGGTTGTTTCATGTCAAGATATGATTTAAGACGTCCAGTCGCGCATTTTCCCGCTCTAAAATGTTTAAAAATGTAAAAATGCGTTTAGCACTATAATTAGGACTGCTTTTCAGTATTTAAGGCTAAGTATAATTTACATATACGGTTGAAAATAATGGCCGTTCCTTTGAATCGTCACTGCTCCTTTGCCCGAAGAACAACTGGTTAACAAGTTATTCAAAAAGAATGACCTGTTTGAAGTGCAGTGTTCAGGTTGGATAAATATAGCTCGCTGGGAATTTCCAATGGGAAGGTCAAAAGAGCGAAGAAACGCTGACTCAAAGGTTAGCTTCCTAAATGCAAATATAAACACAGTGTAATATACAGTGGCTATAAATAGGATGGGACAGCGGTGAAGTGGGTGTCCATGTTGTCCCACAAACTCCTCGCTCTCACTGTGTGGAGTTTGAAAGTACAATTATAAATGTCACATACTGTACTAGGAGGCAAGAGAGACCACTGACAGCGGGATTGTTGTATGATTGTCACGTGTTTGAATGGCAACAAAAATGCCGCACGGACTTTTTACTACTTACACCCGTCCCTACAGTACGTTCAGTAGGGGGCACTATGCACTTCTCGGTCTGAGTTCCGTTTAAAACTCCAGTGAAGAAGAAATGAACGGACCTTTAGGCGGAACTGTAAAATTGGCGAAAATTCCTTGTCGATATTCCTAACTAATCCCTCAGAAACCCCAGCTAATTTCTATTTTGAGTTCAATTTTAAATCTGTCCGCGAGTCAGCTGCGTAGGCTGCACTGCAGCTAGTGTTGCCACTAGGCTTTACTCTCAGACGTGTCTCTAAACGAATGTTTCACGTGTCAGCGGAATGTTTTCAAGCTGAATCTGAGTCTAAAGGTTAACCAATAGGAAGAAAGCTGGGTTTACGCGTCTTTTTTTCCGTCAGGCATTTTTTTAGACAGCCACGCCGCCTGACGTTTAAGGTCCTTCCGCCGCCGTGTCATTGCTAAGTGACCGAAGATGTCCCACAGCAGGTTGTTCGCTCGGCTGCTCTGTGAGTCTATCTTCTATTTCTTCTCAGCTCGCTGCTTAAAGCCCACCGCATCTTTTTTAAAATGAAAACCTGCTAGCGCTTGTTTTATACACCCGTGTCGTATCTGTGCATTTCTTTTCTCTACTGAGCCGGCTGCTTTGATCTCTACCCGTAGCGAAGTGCAGGATCCCAAAATACAGTATCTGGTCGTAGGCCAGACATGAACTTTGCCCCACTTTATCGTTATACTGTGCAATAAGGGTTGAGTATTTGTTCTTATGCGTGAAATTGTTACGTTATTCTGCTGCCCTTTTTGGATTGGTCATGCAACTGGAATTGGGAACTTGAATAGGCAGACACACTGCAATTCACATACTGTACTTCAAAGGTTCAATATACGTAGATCATCCGGCCCTAGAATGCAGTGTGTGCTGCGGGCATTGTTACTTTCACATATTTAGTGGAAATTACCTGCCTACAATCCAGGCTGACTGCTCAATCCAGCTGTTTGCATGTACAGCGGTGCATGTCACTATTAAGTGCTTTGATACTTTTTCCTGGCAACAAAAATCTTGGTACAGAGTCATAGGGCATGTGATCTGTAAAATCCTAAAGATCGAGCCATGCTTTTCAGTAAGTTTATCTAGGGTGCTTTGTTTTTTGTTTAGAAATCAGGTTTCTGAGACGATAAAAGCATTGAAAAGGTATTAATTTATGGTTGCCTGGGGAGCTGACTTGAACAAATGATTAAGGCCTTAGTTTATGTCATACTTTGGTTTATTGTGGGGTTGAAGTGATATAAAATTCAAGGCTGCCGTTATTGTGCAAACAGACCTATACATATTGGGGTGTAAAACTAAAACTTTGTTGTTATTCCTTGTTTGCAGTACAGCAGCATGGAGTGAGACACTGTTACAGTGCATCCCGGCAGCACCTTTACATCAATAAGGACACTAAAGTTATATGCCAAGGTTTTACTGGGAAGCAGGTTTGTATTGCTACTCTACATGTTTTCTTGGACCCTGATAGGTCTCTACTCAGTGTTTACTGTAGATGCACAATTGTGTTTTTATCTACATTTGGCAAACCCCCTACTGGTCAAAGTTCAAATGACCAGTGCAAGCTACTGAACTCATATCCCCAGCACTGGTGTAACTGATTCTGTTCTCCAGACTTGCATCTTTAGAATACAATAGACTCCTGTGTATCACAGTTCGTCCTTTAATACTCATGATTGCTACAGAGCTGTTGTTGACTGGAGTGCTCACTTGCCTTCTTAATTTCAGATTTTGTCCAGATTTCTTTCTTTAGGGACTTAGTAACTTGAGCAGTTTATGTGAAGAAATGTTTGACTCCCCTGCTCCTTGGTCTTGTGTGTACAAGGATCAGAAAATGACTGTGTAATATTTGTATTTATTGGCACAAATATGTTCATATTTTAAAGTTTTTAGGCTCTTGCAGTACTATCAAGCAAGAAGTTGTCTTGTGTCTATGCTATTAAAAGTGTTGCATGTAATGTCGCATTCTTGAGTACATAAGTGGTCCTTTTAATGAGATTGAAGAGTTTTCTAATAACTTAAATTCTACTTTGGTCAAGGATGAAGGGGAGGTGTAATAGATTCTGACTGGTGCCTACTTTCTGTTGTCAGCCCTGTCCAATATGATAGTATTCTGGTTGCTTGATCGCTTGGATTTCTGTAATGACAGCCTAGTACAATAAGTCCTTGAGTTTCCAAAAGGCACTTAATTTAGGAATGAAGAAGGAAACATTATAGATGACTTTTTTTCTTGTTCTTAACTATGTCAGGCAAACACTTTAGATGTGTAAAAACTGAAGTAAGAGGACAGGGAACGTTGTTTTTATTCACTCAGGACGGAGAGAATGACGGATGATTGTCAGCTGAAGGCAAAAAAAAAAATCTATAAGAGGAAAGTGCTGATTTGCAATTAACAGGTCACTAATTACAGCTGCCTTCAGAGCGCATTGATTTGCTCATGGGTTAGTTGACTCTGCATACTGCTTATCTCTTTTGTTTCGACATCCATCTTTAATAATTAACATAGGCAGTTGTGATGCGGAAGGTTAGAAATGAACATTCAGTCTATTAATAAATTGTGACCTAAACTCTTACTTTTTAAAGAAAAAAAATGAACCGCCCTGTTGCAGTGGGATACAGTAACACGAAGCATGACAAATACAATAAAGGCATTTAAACACAATGATATTTGTGATTAGTGTGTGTACTGCTATGCTTCACCATAGGAATGCTTATACAGTGTTTTACATATTCAGAATGAGTCCTTACACCCGTCCCGAGTTTATATTTGCACTTATTTCGGCCTTATTCAGCATTATTTCCAGTGTTTCCAGTTGCCTTAGACTGTAGTTTGTAGAGTTTGCTGTACACGAGTGCATGTATTGCATATTCCAGAGGTGTCAAGGCTCTGTTTCTGTTAGATCTGATTGTCTGGTAGGTAGCGCCCCCTGTGGTCTGTTTGTGTACCGCCACACCTGCCCCGGCCAGCTTGTATCCCCTCCCCTGCGACCTACCAGCCGCAGGGCTGCACACGAGTGATTAATGGCCGACCGTGGTCTTCCTCATCATGGCTGCTGCCGTCTGTAATAACATCTCAAGGTCAGCGCAGCACTGCGCCAGAGGAGAGCTCCCCGTCGCCCACTCAATCCGTCACCCTCATGAAAGGCCTCTCTCTCCCTCCCTTTCTCCTTCCCCAGGGTACATTTCACAGCCAACAATCGCTGGACTATGGCACCCGGTTAGTGGGGGGCGTCTCCCCCGGTAAGGGGGGCAAGACTCACCTCGGCCTGCCAGTTTTTAACTCCGTGAAGGAGGTAATGGCACATCCTCTTCTATCTGTATTTTATAAAGTGGTAGTTCTTGTATAAACTAACCGGCCCCCACGCCTCCAGGCGAAGGAGGCCACCGGAGCGGAGGCCTCCGTGATCTATGTGCCGCCCCCGTTCGCGGCGGCGGCCATCTTGGAGGCGGCCGATGCCGAGATGCCTCTGGTGGTGTGCATCACTGAGGGCATCCCGCAGCAGGACATGGTGAAGGTGAAGCACAGGCTGCTTCGGCAGACTGCCACCCGCCTCATCGGGCCCAACTGCCCTGGCGTCATCAATGTGAGCCCCCCCCTTCCCCGGACATATTCACACGCCCCCCCGTCTGCCAATATGACAACAAGCCTCATCTTCTAATAGTGACGCTCCGGAAGCCGTGTCGGGCTCGTTTTTAATCCTCGTTCCTGGCTGACTGAAGTAAATGCCCCCTCTCCTGCTTCTCTCCACAGCCCGGCGAATGTAAGATCGGAATAATGCCCGGTCATATTCATAAGAAAGGAAGGATCGGTGAGATCGCCTCGCCGTCACTGTCTCATGCTGTACACGAACACGTCACTCTGAAAGCCCCTCGGCCCAAGGCGACGATCCTGACTCTCTTTCGTACGAGTTTTACATTTGGGGTGTGTTGAGGTGTGATTTCCACCTCGTTCAAAAGTCGACATGAGGTGTTGCTGCGGGTGCCAGTCTGCGGGTGATTGCAGTGGTGGTAGTTAGCTGGGATCAAACCTCACTGGGGTATCCGGGAAGGGAGATGCACCCTGTGTAAGGGGGTCATCAATAACGCCGGCCGTTTGTAGTGTGGCAATCGCCCATTTAACACGATGTGTAATGTAAACTAGTGCGCTTGCATATACCACCACCGGGTGGCATACGTGTGGCTTAATGGACTTTCCTTCAGGAATCGTGTCCCGATCCGGCACCCTGACGTACGAGGCTGTGCACCAGACCACACAGGTCGGACTGGGACAGTCCCTCTGCATCGGTAAGTATGGCAGAACGTTGGGTAATTTGAGGGAAGGTGCTCTGAGATTATGCAGAGCTTGGTGTCTCCATGCCTTATTTGGGGTGGTTTTTTTTTTAGGCGGCTGGCTGAGAAAAAGCAGTTGGGTGATTTCTGTTAATGCCGTTGCCAGGAATCGGCGGCGACCCCTTCAACGGGACAAATTTCATCGATTGCCTGGAGGTGTTCCTGAAGGACCCCAAGACAGAGGGGATCATCCTGATTGGGGAGATCGGCGGCAATGCCGAGGAGAACGCAGCCGAGTACCTGAAGGAGCACAATTCCGTAAGCTGGTGCCCCCCCAGGAGTCTGTCGGTGGTAGATTCCTAAGGCCGACGCTTTTTAATACTGAATGGGACTCGGGTGCTTAAATTCACCTGAGATGGGTGAAGCAGGGCTGTCAAAAGTAGGAAGAGGAACCCGTTTTCTAAAGCAATAAATCTGGAGTTATTCAGCCATGCATATTACGGGAGGGAACTTTTTGTTCCGCCTAGCTGGAGACAGGAATGATGGGAGTTTGGCTGGCGGAACGACCGGAATGACACGGTGTGCCAGAGTGCTGTTGCTTTTTTTGATTAAAGGATCACAACGTTTATTCCTCTTATCGCTTCCCGAAATGAGTGTTTCGTGGTGAAGAAAATCCCTCCCCTTGTGCGGGGCTACGGAAAATGCCTTTTGGCAGCGGGCAAAAAGTCGTGAATCGATTTGCTCGAAGGCACTGGAACGCGGATGGAAAACAGTCTGCAATTGGCCCATTTCGATCGACATGATGCTGGCCAATGAGATCAATCTGCGTAGAAGTCCTAAATTTACTGGGATAGACAAGAGTTTAAGAGGCGGAGTCTAAGAAGTCCGTGCAACGTGAATGGCTCTTTGCTCGACTCATCACATGTGCGGCATTTATCGCCCAGCATGTGGAACCCTGAGAAGGGCTGTCTCTGTTTGCCAGAAGTATTAGCGTGGGGAAATGAAAACCCCAGAGTCATCACCCCCCCGTTTAACACTCTGGGTGTGATTTTTGTTTCCCCCCCCAAAGTGCTTACTATTCCCCAAAGCCACGGCAAGCTGCTTAAAGAAAGGTCAATTACTTTCAAAGATGGAGGGGAGCGTAATCTGATGGGCGAGGCTTTTATTTGACTCGCACTCCGCTGTTTGGAGATGGATTTTCTGCCTCTAACGTAGCTCTGTGGTCGTCTGGCGGTTCGGTGTCTTGATCTCGTTAGATGAATGAGCCACCTTAAGCAAGTTTTCCATTTTCAAAAGAGCCGGATGATCATTCTGCCCTCGGGCGGTAGCGGAATGGGATGGTAGGGTACGCCGGCTGTCTCTGTTTCCGTAATTAAAGTAGTACATCTCCTTCGGATGGAGGGCGGGCATAGGCGACCATTGTAATGCTAATTTCAGTCTCTTCATTTGAGGTGGCTGTCTGGGAGGACAGGAATTAATTGCTTTACTCAATTAGTTGCTACATTAACTGCTTAGGTGGATCTAAGAATATGTTCACACAGGGATACTACATTTATTAGGGAATGAATTGGCCAGCGTTTAGCTAGAGCTCAGGAATTCAAAACCCGGTGTATCTCAAACGGACCTTTTAAGACTCGCCGGTGCCGCACTTAAAAGCCTAATTTAAATCCAACTTCCTCTTTCTGCCCAACTTATAAATGGCTCTGAATCTGTGAGAAATTTCCTCCCGAAAATGTTAGCTGTTAAAAATGCCCATTTGTCACCAAAGGTAGGATAATAAGTAGCCATTGAAATGACTAATTAGTCTTCCTGTTGGTGCACTTTACCGTGGTTTTTGGCTCTACCTTCATTCTGCAAACCCCTCGGTCTGTCTTTTCCGCTGCAGGGTGACAAGGCCAAGCCGGTGGTATCCTTCATCGCGGGCCTGACAGCACCCCCTGGACGGAGGATGGGTCACGCCGGTGCCATCATCGCCGGTGGGAAGGGCGGAGCTAAGGAGAAGATTGCCGCCCTGCAGGCCGCCGGCGTCGTGGTCAGCATGTCCCCCGCTCAGCTGGGCAGCACCATGTTTAAGGTGAGTGCTTCGCTGACCACTTGAGCGTATGAGTAGGGTGCAGAAGGTCGTCGGTAACTCAGTGTAAGCTGCAGAGATTGGTGTATGCGGAGGGCAGATGGCAGCTGGAGACATCGGCTCTTTATCTCTGTGTGACGATAAAATCGACATTGTACTTCCCACTCCCATCCTGTAGGGGGTGCTGGCTGTTGCTGCAGTGTGGTAGATTTATTCGTATGTGCCCATTAAATGATAAACAGCTGGATTGGTGATTCCTTATGGCAAATGGAGAGGGTCAGGTCGTCCACATGCCTCTGGGGTCGCTGCGACCCGCATGCTCCCTTTGCCCTCGTTGCTGCCCTAGGGCGCCGTTTACATCCCCCCAACTTTGTGATAGGGGCAATCTGCACTGTTATTAATGTGTTAACGGTCTGCAACAATAACTTTAATGATCGATATCTCAAACTCTCCTTGTTTGTAAGAGTTGATCTAATGAGGGGTTGATGGCATGTTGGTGTATGTTGCCCTGTGTCCAGGCAGCTTATGCATCCGATGCTGCGAGGAGCCGTTAGCTCGTGCCTTCCAGGGTGACGAGAGGTTTTCTTGTGGAACGATGGTCTAGAGTAGGGTTCTTCAAATCTGGACCTTGATTCCAAATCTCCAGGCCTTGTATTCAGTTCTCCCAGGTAGTTTGTTTGATAATAACTGACTCTGATTGGTCAGAGGCTTCACACCTGGATCACAGGTAAAGGAAGGCTGGAAAACCAGCAGTGCTCGGACCTCGAGGACCGTGATTTGAATAATAGGGGTCTAGAGGCATCGTGGACCTGTTCCTGCTTCTCCGACACCCCCTCCCGCTTCCACACAGCCAAGTAAAATGTGGTTTCCATGTTTCTCCAATAGATGGCAGTCAAAGACAGTGTTGGCAGGGAGAGTGCATGTCGATTTCTTACCCCTGAAAAACGTTCGAATGAAGGATCGGCCTCTCTCAGACAAATTTCAGACTATAGCGTAACTTCTTCGGCACGGTGATATCCACCATTCTCAGTAACGTTACCTGTACCCCCCATTACGTGGTGACACAGTTAAGCTCGGGATCGGATAATGGTACTGGGTTGGGGAGGGGGGGAGGAGGTGCCTTTTTAGAACCTTTTTCTTCACCATTAACAATGACTAAGCAGAACATTGTCCCTCTTCCCCTGTAAATTTTTTGATTTTAGGAGTTTGAGAAGAGGAAGATGTTATAAAATGTGACCGAGACCACCCAGGACCCGCTACCCCTACACAAGGTGGTCCCTACCCTAGTGTTGATGTCTTTCCCAAGAAACCTCCGTCGCTTCAAGCCACACAGCTGATGTTTTGTTTAATTTCATCTTAAGTGTAACAGAAAATGTAATAAATCTATTATCTCGAGTCCATTTGTCTGTCTGTCTCTGTTATTCCGTTGAGTATGTTCTCTGTGCTGATAAATAGTTAATCTGAACTAGTTGTGATCAGATACAGATGGGGATTATACTACATTCCATAAAGCTGCCTTCTGGGTGTTTGGAAAACGGATCTGCCCTGCATCCAGGGAAGCGTAAGCAGAGGTGGGGTGGGACTTGCTGGGTGGTGAGGGGGTGGGGGTGTGGTTACCGTGGAGACAAGAAGCTGTGTTAGAATGACCAGCCTGTGTGGATCGGGGCTGCTGAGGACTGGAGGAATTAGTGTAACGTACTCTGCACTGCTTAAATCGGGCCGGCAGAACTGGAACAGGTGATTTACCATGGATGGGGGTGGTGGTCTTACGGTGGTCGCCACGTCTATTTTGGGCTGATAGTTCCTTCGGAGAAGAAGGAAACTACATTAGCAACAGACTGAAAGATCTGATCCCTCTTGTATTCCTACATCCCAAACATGTAGCAGACTATTTTTAATCTCACATCTAATGGGGACCAGCAGTGCTGATCTTTCTGAACTCCCATCTTACTGAAAGATATCTAGAATCCACGTTTTAGGCCTTTTATGAGGTTTGACCCTCGCGGGATCCCGTACATTAACCTAGAGGCACCTAGCTCTGTGTAGTTTTATTTGCAGCTAATACTGCTTACAGTTGTTTCCTAGGAACCTCATGGCAGCGAGGCTGCACTAAGGGCTTGTAAGTCTTTACCGGCCACGTCGCTGGCCGCATCGTGGCCTCACTTCAAACGGGGATCTGGGATGGTTAATCGAGGGCTTCAGAATCATATTCAGAACTCCGTGACCCCCCAGTTTCCAGGGAGATGCCTCGGGCTTTGCATAACTTAATTGGTCAAGGGGCACTCAGCCCGTTTGCCTTGGGACGGCATCAAAAGGCCGGCT
This sequence comes from Hyperopisus bebe, assembly GCA_026777045.1. Lineage (NCBI taxonomy): Eukaryota > Metazoa > Chordata > Actinopteri > Osteoglossiformes > Mormyridae > Hyperopisus > Hyperopisus bebe. The sequence goes on along the minus strand of JAODJW010000050.1, from coordinate 8,769,982 downwards.
TGGCTTAAAGCCCGCGGATCTCCGGGCCTCATGGGTGCATCCTTAACATGCTTTTTTATCTTCGTGCAATTTGCACTATTTCTGATGAAAGGAGAAGCATCTGTGGGTCCTGGGGTGGGAGCTTCTTCTTGGGTGGGGGGAAGGGGGTGATGCCGGGTCCATTTTCAATGGAGATTAGCGGCAGTTTCAAGAAATTCACGTCGGAGACCATGTTGCGAAGGTGATCATCATGGACCAAACTAATGGTGATGCTTATTCTGCAGAAGCTAGAATAGGAATCGAGCACTTTTATGCATTTTTCCTTCTTCAGCTTCCTGTGGGTGGCTGATGTGACAGACGGATAATCCATCAAAGAACAACGTGAATCCCTCGTCCCTCCGTCTGATGCCTTCAGAGATGCCTTGCGTTGTACACAAGCGTATTAAGTCTTGACTTGTGTTGTTGGAGTGAAATAGAGGTTTAGGGGAACTCTTGCTCCGGCCCGTAATTGCGTTCCTCCTGTATAATGACATGCATTTAAATTTTATACAGATAAGAAATGAAAATGCTAATTCCGTTTCATCAGCATCTCTCAAACGTACTGGAGTCAATTATTTTCCGGATGCCTTGTCACATAAGTAGCGCTTGACAGTGATGTATTTGCCTGTTTTATTTATGAAGTTTGAGGTAAATTTCCTTCACATGACATGTTATTTTATTTTATTTTTTTTTGGGGAGGGGGGAGGAGAAGTTAGGTGGAAGGCCGCTATGAAGACACATCCTGCGGGGGGGTAATTGCTTTGGATGTGGGGCTGTCTGATGCTGTCAATCTGCCTCTGTTTACCGCACATCAGAAAGCGCCTGACAGATCAGTGATTCACCCGAATAGGTTTTTGTTTAGTGCACATTGCATAATTTCCTATCGACGCATAAAAGCGCGGATCTGAGCTGATGGACACGCGCTCCAAATGGGCGTTGACCTCCCCTTTCCTCCGAGCACGCCCACGTAGACAACGCCGGGACTAGAGCTAATTAGCATTAGCGGCGGCACTCTGTGAGAACAGTCAATCATTCCGACAGTAAAGCCGGCTGATGGGGGGCAGGCGGGGTCGAAATGTGCATTGTTCGTTACAGCGATAGTAACTCGGAGGTGCCTCTGGTGGACATTAGGCAAAAATAAAGGGTTGGTTTTTATTATTAAAATGAAGCCCACTGGGGGGAGGTAGACTAGTGATGCTGGAATGTTAGAGTCTGTGATCAATAGCCCACCCCCCAGGAGACACAAGAAAATCGTTTGTCACGGTGAGTGTTAGCTTGGTGGTGCCTCCGGTGGACACTAGGGAAAGTGCAGGTCAGTTTTTGCTAGTAGTGGACCACAGATAGTGGACTGTTAGGGGGCTGGGCCAATCACTCCCCTTACAGGGGTGAGAGGAAAAGAGGCCACTTTAAAGATGAGCTATACTGTGTGAGCTTGCCTCTCCTAGTGTGTTCTGAAGGAAAAATGTCCGCCACGCGGTCTGCCGGTGAAGCATTTCCAGCCGTCTCCTCACACTCGGAGTCCGGATAGGAGCTGCCAGGCAGGTCGGTCTGCACTGACAGACCACGGAGGGTTCTGTGTACGCTCCGATTAGCACCTGACATGCTGCGAAAGGTAGCTTAATATGAAGCTCCTCAACTAAAGCGTTTGAGAGGCAAGCAAAAATGATCGCCGGAATACTTAATGGCCCTTGAGAAGCGGCATTATCTAACGCTAAAGTGCAATTCAGCACGACGGCGCCACCACCATTGCCGCGAAACATCCGCGGGCCACTCGCTGCCACAAGCGAACCACTTAGCTGGTGGATTTCCTCATCAGCGTCAACACCACACCTGGACCCGAATCCGGAGAGCGCCATTGCTACAGAACGGGGTGCAAAGTCCCAAGAGGGAATATGCTAATCACCCGTAAAACGGCATCCTCTTGCGGATGAGACAATGCCCTTATCTCTGTTTCCATGGTCGTCAGCCAAGAGAGATTATTTTGTGTACACATTGTTAGCAATTACTTTTAATCGGCATTAGAGAATTACCATAATAGAGATTGCCGGTGGAATCTGCGGTTTTATTTATTTTGGGGCTCTGGGCACCCGTCGCGAATCTGCCTCGTGGCAGCAGCCCGGCGCAGCCGCAATCCTCGTTATCTGCGCGCATAGCTAATGAGGTGATGGCGAGGCCTCGTTAAGCCTGCGCCGGCCAGGAGGGAGGTCTGCCTAGCTGAGTAGGGGGTGAATCGTGGTACGGATTTGTCTTCTTTCTTTAGGGGAATCAGATCTTTCTCAAAGAGAAGTCTCCATTTTTCACCCCCCCCCCCCCCATTATTTAACAGGGATGGTGTCAACAAGCAGATTGAATCCGCCGCCCTGGGGGCCGTCTCGCACCTGTGCCATGTCATGCCAGCCTCCGGGGGGCTCCAGCCATTCCTCGGAATTCTTCTTGTCAGTCACGGAGAAAAACGCTTGACACCAATTTCAGCCCAAGACGCTCGCAGGCAAGCACCCTCCAAAAACCGCTGACAAGTGTCTCACGCTAACATGCTAACAAGCTAAACAACCGCAGGTACGACCGCCAAGGATAATGGGGCCAACCTCCATCCTGCGCAGGAAGGCCTGCTAATTAGCCAGGCAGTATCAGGCCAGCTGTTCTTCAGGGCCCCGCCACCATGAGGGGGCCTTAGACGGTCTCTAATAGACACTGAGCATGCCTAGACGCTAACCAAGGTGCTGGGGTGCCCGTTCCATTATTAAATGAAGATTGCAGATTAAATGCTGTACATGTTTCTTCAATTAAAGTAATTACCATTTAATTCAAGTGCTTGGCAAAAAAAAGAGAGATGATGCTCAACAATAGGTGCAGAAATCATTCCCATGAGACATAAAATCTTTGGAAATATGACTTTTACGTCCTGCAAGAAGAGCTGTGGAATCAAAGGTGCATCTCCTTGGTAACCAGATAATGGAGAAGGGTGGGTGGTGCCACCTACCACTGGCCCCTCGTTACCCAGTCAAGGTGCACATGTCATGTGGCTGTCTGCAGATCGCCTTCAGAGTTTGAGTGGGGGGAACTGACTTCTCACAATACATTCTGCCTAGGGGGCGCCATTGCATGGAATGGTATTTCAGATCTCACTATCCTCCAGATGATGACTACATTTAATAGCCTCTGTTAAATATAAACCATTGATGATTTAATCAACCAAAACGAATAAGATAGTCAGATCCAGTGATAGCTACAGTGACAGTTACAGTACAGTGGCTTTATTGCCCTGCCTCCCGCAGATCACCATCATAAGTACAGTGTAGTGGTAGCAGTGCGGGAAACCCTGGTGACACCTTGAATGCAAACCCCACTGATATATGTGCTTGGCATTATGAACCCCAACATGAGAAATGGCTCCTCCTCTGGACCGGAGGGGGTACTACACAGACAGGAGAATTTTCCACTACCTGTTACTGGTACAACATAACTACTAATTATCATACCGAAAACACCATCTAGTCTACAAAACTATAAACAAATTACAATGCAATAATAAAAATGTGTGTTTTTTTGTGCTTTTCAAAACAATTTAATTGTTCTCCAGGTCGTTAATTTGAGAATCTTAATTTTCGTTGCCGTATGTAATGATGTTTGGTTATTTTGTATAATTGCTATTTTAATTGTAATTATGAGGGTCCCAGTGCTTCCGTGGCATTTATTTGCACTGCAGACTGGCAGTATGACTTTGGGGTTGGATGCAATGATGAACGATGTCTCAGAGAGTGGCTAATGCTTAGCTAATGCTTCACTGTGTGCTGCTGTTCATAGTGACTGCATATTTCACATGCAGCTCCGTCTCTGGTTGTAACTTATTAAGGTATAAAATGCAAGACCCATCTAGGGTGATTTTGATCATAAATGTACAGTTACTTCCAGCATTATCAGGCATCACCATTATAACTAGCTGTTTTATACACGTACCACTATTCAACCATACCTGTAATGATGTGATCCGGTATTTTAGCTGCGGCTGTGAAAATGCTTTCTGTGAACGTGTCACGTGTGAAATAATATTTGCAGCCGCCAATTGACGAAAAGACATATTTCGAAATAGAAGCTCAGAGTTTGTTAACCGTTAAATGTTTTAAGTGATTATTCCCCGATATGCCTCAGCTTGTTTCTAACTAACCAGCTATCTAACTGGCTTACAGTTTCACCCCCAAGAAGTGTTAATGTTTAGTTAAGTGATAAAATTTTTCTGGGGGCAAAAGTCTCTTTGACTTCCGTGGTGCACGTTTGCAATAAGGACAGCCCTGAGTGTCAGTCGTCAGACATGCTTTAAATCGATTCCCCTTCTCTATCCCTATTTCTACTTCCATTTGAACCCTCCTCTCGCTGTTTGTTAAGAAACATCTTCTTCTTTCCCGTCTTAATGGGGTCTGAGCAAGGCCCTTAACCCCCAGCTCCCTGGGCGCCCTAACAGGTGGCTGCCCTTTGCGGACAACTTACTCTACGAAGAGCAAGTTGAGGGAGGCGTAAAAACAATTTCCCCACACGTGGGATCAATAAAGTACCAATTATTATTATTATTATTATTAATATTTGTGTCGCAGTTTTGTTCTCGATTCTGCTCCAAGAGTCACGTGAGGGTGGAAGGAGGACCCATGTCACATGATCGCAGATCTGACGTGGCTGATTGGCGGGACCATTAGGAGGATCCAACTTTGTCATCATCATGGAATATCTAGCTGGAAGTCCAGGCTCCCATACTAAAGAGCTCCGCTTCTCTCATGTTACTAAAGTCCAAGCGAATCAGCACTACCTGTAGCAGAGGAGGTGGGGGGGGGGCTTCCAGCCCCTGTGCAAAAAGTGGGACCCCCATGGGCGACTACCCCTTTTGATAACAGACGATGACACAGCACCCCCCCTCCCCAGTCAGCGAATTATATCAGTTATGTCAAAAGAATTATAGGGGATCTGCCCCACCCCTGCTGCTGTGAAATTCTTCCCTCCCCCAACCCGGCCCCCAGCACCGCCCCCAGAGTCTGTCGCATGATCTCCCTTATAAGGAGTCGGCTTGATTGCCTATGTTTTCCATCACAGAGAAGGCTGCTCTTCTTGTGTTGTTTAGTTAACCCTCTGCTCGCCGGCGCTCTGCAGAGTCGCCTCGTAGCCTCAGCCTCCGTGCGGCAGGAAGGCCTGAGATGTCGGCATTCCCCGGGGGGAATCTGTTCCTGCTCCTCTGTCGGCTACCCACGGGGATGCCCGGTGGGACTCGCCTGCGGTGACCGGGTGAACGCATGTCTTCCTGGTGGTGACATTCCTTTGATTTGCAAACGACAAAATAAATAATCTGGAATTCTCTGGTGGCAGGGGTCTTGTTCTCCCCGGCGCGCTGCGAAGAATCTGACTCACTGGTTTTCCTCATTTTTTCCTGGGTTTTGCTAATATTCCTAAGAACAGATCACAGATGAGCCATAAATCTGTACATTAAAAGAAAGCAGCCCTGTGAGGGCTATACTGGAAACTTTTATGTCAGAATATGGCATTCTGGGAAAAAAACATACAAGCGTAATTTACTGCTCAAACCTGGCATCCTTTATTGTTTAAAAAGAAAGAAGTTGGCTAATATATTTATGAAATACAGAATAAATTGTACTGATATTTCATTAGTGGTAAGACACAGAGAACCCTGCCACCGCCCTCTTTCTTCCCCGAGGATATGATTTATCTTGATTGCCGGTTTGTCTCTCCTGCTTTCTGTACTAATATTATCCTGTTAAGTTGAGAGCAGTTGCAGATTTAAAGGAATTCCGTTAGTCGTCGCTACGGCAACTGCACGTGCAATGCTTCACATGTCGACAGTCCTTTTGTTAGCGACACCTTTTTCACTTGTCCGTCGTTGTTATATAACGTGACGGCTGCATGTAATTCGCAAATCTCGAGATTACATCAGACAGTGTGATGGCTGTTACCTCCCTCCCCCGCATAATTCCAGAAAAACAACAAAACACTTGCGATTTTGTCGGTCCCTGATGCTGTTATGTTTACATCAGCACAAACCCCACGACAAAAATCTACATATCTGAACAAACAAAACATTTGTTAGCGACGTAAAAGAAACAGCTGTTTAAAAATTCTTCCAGGGATAACAGGACAAGAAACAATGAGTCACCTTCTTACGCATCATCACCCACAGACTTTTTCGTTTGCATTTCACAACTTTACGAGAAGCGTCAGCGGTGCCCTTCTGCTTTTACGCTACCTTTTGACACAGTTTGGTGTTTTCCGCAGGAGTGCATCAGCTGAAGTGCCTAGCTCAAAGGGATAACAGGAGGGACATAAAGAGGTCCGCCATGACGCACAGCCTTAAGAAGCCAAGCCACCGCTCACCGTGTTAGCGGAACGACACAGCCAATGGAGGTCGAAGCTTGACCCATGATCTGACGAAAGGCTTATCAGATATTTTGACACTCATTAAGTGAAGTACACTGACAATATGAATGGTTCCTGCATTAATTAAGCATGAGAAACAAGGCTTTTGAGGGACTCACACCTACACCTGTTGCTTGTGCTGCCCTCTAGAGGACAAGTGAACTCACCACATGCTACACAAGTCTACTGCCAGGTGATGGATGGATTAGATTGTTTGGAAGTACCAGTGTACTGGAAAGCTCCAGGGGCACATCGAAACATGGAACTGGCAGAGTTATGGGCAAACAACACTTGTATTCATAATATTGTATTTTACGTACTTTTGCCTACACTTTCGATTATATAATATTTATCATATTAAATTCTACTCCTTGATTTTCCTGGCAGAATTGTTCATGTCTCACCACATTATGATTTCATGAGTCCAAGTTCAGGGGTGAAGGTCGCGACGTAGCTCAGAAATCAAATCTCATGAATAATCCATTTATGCAATTAGATCCTTACTATTCATAACTATTCAGGTTATGAAGGGGATATAAGCAAAGAGACTCAGAAGGAGTCCGACGAATTCCATCGCCTAGCTTCCCTTTTGTGTATGTAAATAATGACTCGAGTGCATTAAAAATCCTCGGAAATTTTCTCAAATACCTTCAATTTGTATTGGTACCTCTACTATTCAGACGTCTTCTTAAACCCCTTCCTGCTATCAACAACCACTTTCCTTTTTATAATGTGGTGCAGAAAGAAATATTACCATATGGAATGGTGGAGTACAAATGAACAAAAGACATGTAAAACAAACTGAACATTGCGGTTTGCGCCAGTGGAGGCTCACGGCGCGGCCAGATGTTACGTTTGTTCCGGAGAGGTGCCGTGCAGTACGCCTCCACATCAGAACTTCGCGTGGCGCTTCGCTTTACCCTAATCAAGTATATTTTATAATGAGTTTAGACAACTGAATATTAACTAAGGAAGTTCAAAAGCCTGAGCAAACAAGGACCGCCGTCAGTGTGCCCCGAAATAAAATAGTGTTTATGCTCTGAGATACGTGGATATTTACTGAAGTAATCTGGATTAAGCTTCTTAACTGAATGGTGTTCATCCAGTAGGATCAGAACCTGATATTTCTGAAAATGATTTGCTAATACACTCCCTGAAAAAGATCTCGGCGGATTAACCACAACCTTTGCTGAGGTCTACGCCACGTCATGCGTACGTATTCAGAAAATGCTAATAAAAGTTTGATTAATGTTCATCATCGTGGTCGAAGGGTTAACAGCGGCTTACGTGAGCATCACTAGTTACCAACCATCTGTCTGATGTGTCCTCAAAGAGTTACTATTTTAGGGGAATAGCGGAAAAACCAAAACACACGCCACAAAGAGCGCACTTACAAGAACTCCATCTGTGACAAAACCCAGGTTTGCTAAATTGTACCTTCTTATCGTAACTGCCCCACTGGACTGGCTGACAATCCTACAACGGAACAACCAAAGAAATTATTCTTCAGATTATTTGTTTCTTTTGTAAATATTAAGTCCTTAATCTCTGTTCCCGTACCAGTGTTTTGATTTCCTGAGCATGAAAATTTAATCGACATTACTGCTGGGGCAAATGTATTAAACCTCTTCCACGTCAAATTCAATGAATAATGGATTGTAACTTAAAGGTTTAAAAATAAAAAAAATGTGTTCTGGCAGTATGAATTTTTTTTTCGATTAAAACATTGCTTTTTTATTTCACATTTTTCAGTTAAAATAGCCCGATTGTCTAACATCGAGACATTTCATCATCAGTACCACCCCGCCCCCAACCCTCCCGCCCCCAGCAAACGCTTCGGGGTTACAGAGGATATATACAAAAGAATATAACTGATTACCTCCTGGACACGAACTGGCGAAGTTCATCGCCGCTTTATGTTAATGTGAACGACCCAAAAACTCGCGGCAGTAGACCTTTGTGAAACTATCGCCGCATGTATAAATAATTTAAACAGTTTATACATTTCATTTCCATATATTTTTTTCTGTATGTGGTGACTTGAATTACCAATATACTCAATTGATTTCCATTTTCTTTACAAATTTAAGCATGCCTCATATTTAAATCCTTCTAACCATTTTGAGTAAAATTTGGATTATTACGAGTTATTTCAATTTCAGTACACAATAATTAAATCATGCCCGTTTTTGAGTGAGTATTTTCAGATCTTTTGTTTATCACCTTTAGACCAGTTGTCACGACTTGAGGAACAAAGGACTCGAGGGCAGGCGCGATGGCAAAACAAAAAGAGGGTTTATTGAACTAAATAAACACAGACTGGAAACGAACAGGACTGTGAGAGATCACGAACTGGAGGACTGGCAACCGCAGGACAGGGACAGGGAACAAGAGGGCCCATTGTCAATGACCGGATTGGGGATGATGAGACAAATGCATACTTAAATACAGAGACTAACGAGGGGCAACAAGGAACAGGCATGGCTTATCAGGACCATGTCAGGGCAGGGATGGATTACAGACCGGGCCAGCGGGGTCGCTGCCCAGGGGCCCTTGGTGTGCAGGGGGCCCGTGGGGCCCCTAGCCCAAAACAATTTGCAATGCTTATCAACAATGTATTTTCGTTTGTCTATAGACATTTCTATTTCTATTTTGAACTAGCACATTCTGGATTATTCAAACAAATAATGTTTGTTATGGTACGATCTGGTTGTGCTACTGTACGTTGCTACCTGTCTCTATAAACAGAGATGGGTAACCTGGTGCTAACATTAACGTGAGGTAATGGCATTAGGCTGTACTGATTATAATTTGAGATCCAACTTACTGTATCAACTTAAGCCACCTTCTTTTCACTTTTTCTGAGGTAAAAAGCGGCAAAAGATAGTTTTGTCAACATCATTCTGCTTTTACAACACGGTACGTCGCACTAGTTTGGACCCACAAGTGGCATGATGATGTAGCAACTAGCCATCCCAGACAATGCTGGCGTTTTTTTTTTTGAGGGGGGGGCCCTCGCGGACATTTTGCCCAGGGGCCCACACAACCCATAATCCGTCCCTGCGTCAGGGAGGAGGCTGGAGGGTCTGGCATTGGGGGCGTGACACCAGTGTTATTTTGAATGACATATTCATTTGTTTTAATGGGTATCTGAATGTGTATTTCATTCAGTGGTTGCAAAATGACCACAAAACGACTTTGGTATTTTGTAATGCCTAGTTTGAATAAAAACAAAAAAATGTTATCAAAGCATCGGGCATGTACTGTAAATAGGCTTTCCGAATAGGATTAGGGGATTTATATAAGAGGTGTAATTTTATGCCTTTTTTCCTGGAGATTGGGGCTGATTGACAGATGGATGCGCTGCGAAAGAGGGGAAATCCAAGCAAAGACACATTAAAATTTAAATACCTTGTTCTGTCGCAAATACACTCATAAAAAGAATTTATTATAGCCAAAATTCCAAGATCTGGCGGAGTAATGACACCATTTAGATAAACACTCGGTCATTTTGCCACAAATGCACCCCACAATTACTTTGGATGTTTGCTCACTGAAGGCTAACAGTGACAATATAACGAGCATTTTAAACACGCTGGTTAGTCCCACTCTTTCTAAACTTGTCAGGAAAACATCAGTGTTTACTTTAAAATTACCGATATAATTTGCAAGAGTATCAATGGCGTTTTGTTATTTGAAAAGTGAAAAGTGTCATTTCAGGACGCAAAGCAAATACGATCTCAGTTTCAAGATGACCACTTTCATATTTGGTGCATAACCGACTACAGGGTGGCCAACTTTGGTCACCTGGCTGGCGTGCGATTTTCACTTAGGGACAAGCCTACACCCACATTCACACGTACAGTAGCAGTTTTATTACCTTGTAAATAGTCTGTAGGGTTTGCTAATTTTATGTTTATAATGAAATAATATAGATTTGCCATAAGATTTCTTGTGTGACGGTAAGAGTCTGAAAGTGTGAGTGTCATGCCAGATGTGCGAGTTAGCAACCCTAATACTATTCTCTGAAATGGACTGGCATCCGGACAAGGGTGTACCTCAATCTTATACGCTTGTGTCCCTGACCAGGATAAGAGGTTAGATGGATGGATGGATGGATATGACGTAGATTGAATCTCCTTTCAATAAAACCCCCTACAGTATGGCTCTGAAACAGTTCAGCCTAGAAGCTTCCGGAAGTCCCACGGCTGTCGAAAGCACATCGCGGCCTGGTAAACGATACGTGCGAAATCCCACCCTCGCAGACGTCACTCAGAGCAATTAACAACTCTATACTAACTTCTAGCAGTGGGCCAGGGACAGATACAGTATATAGGCACTGTTAGAAAACACTTCAGCGACGGTCTGGGTGTTGGGATGGAGACAGTTGGATTTTTACCTGCTAATTGCTGCATTGCCGGGTTTCCCAGCTATTAAAGGCGAGCTCGTCGCAAGCTGTTATATATTTCTGTCGAGCCGGTCCCACAAATGAGGGCCTCTGGGTAATCGCGTATCACAAGAGAACCAATTGGGATGGAATAATTTAGCAGCATTTTTCAAATCTCTGCTCCTCGGCGCCGGAATGGAAATAGGTGCATCGATTTACATCCCGGATGGCGTTTGCGGAGCGGCACCTGCAGCAATGCGCTCCTCTCCGAAAGTAACGGGTTCGTTTTAGACTGCTAGCACCCGCAGGCAAAAGATAGCATGCAAGGCGACGGTAAAAAACGGTAATGAGCGTACCTCAAGGAAGATTCCAATACAGCTTAAATATGTTGGGTGCTACCGTAAAACCTTCAGGTCAAGTAACACTGGCTGTTTCAAAGCAGCTGATGAGAGGGTTAAACCGATGTCTACTTTTAATTGTTTCAGCTAGGTGCACAGTTACCTTAAAAACCAACGTATGAGCATTAGTGATCCATACAGACACACAGGTAGGCTCAGTGCACTTTCTCCGTGTTTTAGTCTGCAGGGCTGTGAACATTAAACGTTTTCTGGATGCCGGCATGGAGATGAAAAGCAACAGGCCAGTTATGTTCCCGCCTTAACCGCTAAATGGGCTAATAGCGTTTAAATAACGGCTGTTATTTCTTTGGGCTCCATTTTGTCCATTAGCGCGGCTGCATTTTAACTCGGAGCAACCTGCGACGCAGGCGTGAGGCCAAAATGAAGTGCGTGAAAATGTTACGGGGAGGAAATTGAGTTAAGAATCACCCTTAAAGTGTGGCCCTTGCAGTTTTTATTTCCTTGGGAGGGTCTCCTTGCCTTCAGTCCAGAAAATGATACACAACAGTGTTATGAACAAAATGAAAGTAACATTGATTTTAATATTAAAGTTTACTGCCTTGTCAGTATTATTTAAAACATGCCAAAGTACTAAAATGTATAAAATGTGAACATTAAGGGATGTTATGCTCAATGGGTAAATTGGGTTATACCATTCCTTGATGGGGAGGGGGTATTTTTGGGCGCTGGAGGGAAATAACTGATACCTACTGAGCTCATGCTGTCTTATACAAGGAGATCTGGTCCAGTAGCTCTGGTTCAGTAAACCCTCCCAGTTTTTCAGTGTGATTGGTACAGGCCAGCAGATTATGAAAAGCCAGTCTGGAGAGGTTTGAGTCCGTGCTGTGGCTCCAAATTAAGTAGCCTTGATTTCCATTCAGCCCACAGGTCCCGCTCTGCAGAGTTCTCCCCCACAAGGGGGCGCTAACTCACTCCTGGGCTGAGCTGTACTTCAGCCTGAACAGATGTTTGTGCATTAAATCCGCGTCTTGCTGCACCCCCCCGTCCCAGGTCTGCTCCCCCTCCAGTGGCTCTGGTGGATTTCGCGGATTTACCTTGAAGCTAGGGCCGCCTTGGCCGCCGTGTTTGTATGCAGCTGCTGCTCCCCCCGGCGTAGCTTTACCTCGAAACGCTGCAAAAAAAAATCAGAATGTGACCCAAGTAGCAGGACGTGCGCCGGGCCCTCTGAGGACAGCCCGGGGTGTGGATCCATCAGCGCCCATGCACCGTTTAGTGCCACTGCTGGAAATTAAGTTTCTACATAAATAAAACACCGCAGACCTCAGTGACATGACCCCCCCCTTTCAATATTTAAGAAGGCTCCTGCCATATCTCTGGAGCATACAGTAAATTGTGAAATCTCCCTCATTTCCCCCTCTATCCTTATTTAGAAGTTGGTATCCTGAACTCTGAGCTTCATTAATGCAGTATATCCTTAGCAGCAGGGAAATGCGCGGTATTTACTCAAAGCGCCTGAGGGGAGGCGCTGATGTGGAGGAGCACGGATACACTGCCCCTCAGGGCTTCCTGCTCTTTGCGGGTTCCAGGCCTCTCTTTTGGGCCCTGGTGCCTAGCAGCACACACGGGCACGACATCCCAAGAAGGAGCCTCACTTTGTCTGTAACCCAGTCAGCCTGGCAAAAGATATTCCCAGCGGTCAAACTTTGCTTGAGGACCAACCAGAGCATTTCTCAGACAAAAACATTCACGTTTCCCCTATAAACTAGAGCCAACGTCCTCCTGAAAAGTGCACCAGTAGCATTCCTGATGTCCCCCCCCCCGATCCCATGAGGCCAGTCCCTGACACTCATACTTCTTTGAGAGTATTCAACTCCTCAGTTTAATCCGGACATATTCTCTTTGTCGTCAAGGGGGGTTTATGGAAAAGCCAAGAAGATTGGTTCATATTCATGTTAGCGTCTTGCATAATTGGACACACATCATTGAGGGACACCAGATCGTAGATGCTCGTGTAGCAGATGCACAACCTCTCTATAAGGCCTGAGAAATACAATACAGTCGAGATCCAGATAAAGGTGATTTAGCACCAGTTACCGAGCGGGTTAGCATCTTTGGGGGTGGGCTTTAAGATTGCGATACCTCAAGGGCTGAGCATCCCTGAGACTCCACGGTGAGATATAGCAACCGATTCCTGTCAAGCCTGTGGGGATTCACTGCTTCCATTTACCATGGTATACTTCCAGGTTCTTTAAAGGGCCTTTACTCCCGTTGCCAAATTTCCCCATGTCACTCTGAAAACCTCACACAGAAATTAACAAACGCCACTGGTGTCTTCTCATGTCTTTCCTCTCCATGTATGCATCATAAATGCCCTGCGCAGCTATAAATACCATTTTATCTTCGTTGGTTCATAAACATACTGTAACAAATTACTTGCCATATGCATTCTGCTGAAGTACTGACCCACACACTTACAGGAGATGGTCCGATGTGTGATTTCCCAGGAGAAATCTACATTTCTCAGAGTAAAGTATATTAAATAACCTGACAAATTTATGTCTATTAGGAAAACCTGTCAGTGAAAATAGAAGCGGGAGGAAAATTAATATTAATGAAAGTTATTTGCTACCCCCCCCTCCTCCTTAGCAATTCATTTGATGCTATTTACTTGCAGCGGGTGTTTGGGCTGGGGACTTGGTGGTGCCGGGTTTTCAGAGATGGGCTCTTTGATGTTATTCCTTTCCGTGAAATAATCATGAATGGGAAAAACAGGGCCTTTTCCCCCTCCATCATGAACCCTGGGTCTCAGTTTATGCTGGCGGGGGGTGACAGCGGGCCTGGCTTGTTTTTGAGAAAGGGGGGGACCTTCGAGGGAGATGACAGGAGATCTTTAGAGGGGGAACGCGGGTGACATTAGCGGCGTTTCCGCCGCACGCGTCTCTGGATCGCGCCACCGCTGTCTCGCCCGCTGCGGACGCAGATATTCCCTGACGGATTCACTAAAATTGTTTTCCCTCCAAAGCTACATCTGGCTGATTGATCTCTGTGCACAAAGTATTAAAAAATGACATGACAGTATTGAATATGACTAGCAGAGATTTCAGAAACATTCTGCTTTCACAAACCCAGTGTAGGGCCCTTTTAAATGACAGAGACCACGGTGAAAATTCGTTGAATTATAAAGAAGAGGAATCAACAGGTGAGGACGTTGGCTAAGACGAATTATGTACTGCAGTCTCAGAACTTTGTGTTTTTTCACAGTACAGTTCTGAGGTGGGTATTTTCATACCCAACTGTGTGTGTTCCTGCCGCAGCAATTCTTAACCTCTGAAAAAGCTTTATTTCCAGATTTCTTGAGGTATACACTTTCATTTTAGGCAATTTTCATTGTTTATTATTTTTCTTCAAGGGTATGGCAGCTGGGTACCTTCAGAAATACAATTCACGAACGGATCTCACGCGCCAAGATAATCGCGTGAACTAAATCCTGTACCTACAGGATGGTGTCAGTTTATTACACAGTATTAGTTTATAGGACACAATCTCATTGCAGGTCTAACAGTTTCATGAATATGATCCGATTAGGAACATCCCACCATGTATTGTAATAATATTGCTATGCATACCCTTCAGTCCTCAGGATTGCTTGACATTCCTGATAACGTCACTGTGTAATATTCACATTATTGTATGAAACTGTAGTTGCGATGCTGGGTTAGGAGAATCTCTAAATGGTGCTATTGGCTCTGGGCAGATGACGTTAGCAATGAGCCAGCCAATAGCTGCCAAGCATTCTAACGCATGCAATTTTGTGCGTATAAAATCATACGTTGCCAGTTCAGTCATAAAGGGGTCCGCACTTCGTGGAGGGTGTGCTTGTATGAACCAAGGGTGTAATCTTCTGGAGAACATGGCACCCCTGACGGACGTGTGGAAAGATCCGGGGGGGGCGGGGGGGCTGTGTGCGTTAGGATGACTGACATTTTTCAGGAGCACTGTTGCCATCGACAACTGTGGCTCAAGCTTTATTCCCAGAATCAGTTATCAGAGAATTGTACCTCGATTACTCCTAAAATCAAATTGCCTATCTTGAAATTGTCTCGCCTTTTTGAATGAGGACTTTGGTGTTCCAGGACAATATGACACAACTACAGTAATGATAGATTTCTTCAGTAAAACCTCAGGTTCTTTTAGTTGAATGATGAGGCAGGTTCCTTAAGCTTAAGCAGTTTATTAAGACAGAACGAGGATGTTATAGAAAGATGTTTCACATAGCCGGTTCAGTGTCTTTCTGTATCTGTCTCAGGCTCTTTATCTATGGTCTTCATACAGACTCCTGGAGCCAGAGGGTCAGACGGCCTTGGTGAGAGTAAGTTGTATGATAGGCAAAGAACATGATGACCGAGTAGCAAGGACAGAAAGAAATATTAAAATAAGAAATACAGTTGAGTGAGCTAAATGAGTATAATTAGATAACTACAAATTAACTAGGGAAATCCCTCAGTAACAACTGATGTCTAGGGAAGGGAGAGGCCAGGGAGACGGATAAAGACACTCGTGTTACCCAGCATTCCCTGCACCTTCACCCTTGGCTGTCTGACTTCTGCCATCGGATTTCTGTCCTGCTACTTGGGTAACATACTGCCATCACTCATTTGCATGGGGCCCCCAAGGTCCTGTATGGAGCCAGCCAAGCAGGTACTGTGAAAGTTTGTGTGTATGTATAGCTATCAATCAGCTTAGGGCGTAGATAATTTGACATAAATTATTATGTGGATGTAATGAAGTGGCGTGAGAGGAAGCCTGCGTGTCATCGATCTCCAGCAAAAAAAGGCTGGACAGACCATCGAGCTATTTCCCAATAACCTCTGTAATTACTTAAGGGGGGGGGGGGTTCAAACGGGGCACTCTGGCTGCCCTGGGGGTCCACAGCGAGTCATATATATCGATGCATCAGAAATTGACAAAAAGTCAACATGATGATCCTGTTTCTGGAACAGCAAAAATATTGCAGAAGTTTTTTTTTCCTTTTTTTTTTGATCATCTGTAGTTGGGGGGGGGGGGTGCCAGGATGTGGTCTATTTTCACACACATTTAAATCAAATTAATACAAACACAAATTCGCTGGGTTCTGTTTTAAGACATATTTGCAAAACAAATGTGTGAACATGACAGGAAGGAAAAGGACCACAAAGACATGAACTCCATCTAAACAACCGCTGCCGTTGCTCATTAGTTGCATCATTGTCCGTGAATGGCAAGCGGCAGGATCGTAATCACACAGATGCCATTCGTACAGTGACGGGGTCATTCTCCGTTTACAGGGAAGTTTTTCCTAATCCGTGGCACAGCCTTTAGCTGAGTGTTGCCCTTACTGTCACGGGGACCCGGCAGTGAACCTAACGGTCTGTGGGGGTCCGTGTTGTGGCCAGTGGCTACAAGGTCGGACCCTGGACACCCATTTGGATCTAGGTGAGCATCAGGCATTGCCATGCTGGATATAGGAGACGGTTCTGAGCTTCCCGCAGAGATTGGCCCACCGGACCGCTAGCGTATTGCACAGCTAAGACCCCAAAGGCCATCGGAGCTATATGAACCGGCTGTGAGTTTGCCAGGACTCGGGATGGCTGCTTTTTATTTACACATTTGGCAATGGGGTCTTAGGTAAACTTATAAATGAAGATTAATTCATAATTGTTTGTCACCGATGGCAATGGAACGCTAGTCCACAAAATATCCACCGGTGACGGATCAGTGGCAGAAGCAGTATTATTACATCGTTTTCATTCTCCAGCTAAATCCACTTGGAAGCAGGCCTGAAACCAATCCCATGGTGAACAGGGCATGAGGCAGGGGAAAACCGTGGCCGAGACGCCAGTCCGTTGCACGTACCATGCATTGTGGGTAAAGGGGTGACATCAGATGACTGGATGACTATCGATGCCTTGGGAAAGGTTGAGTAGAAATTAAGGGATTTATTTTCGATTTTCTTAGCTGAAAAGTGTGGCTGTTGAATTTTGTTTTTATTGACAGTTATGAGATTAACGGGAAAATATCTCAAACAAGCTGAATCACGGATACACCTGGGATCAACGAACAAACCGGCAAGCTTTGAAACAAACGTTTTTTTATTAATATGCAGGAGCCACAACTTGTGCATCAATATATAATCTTGATCTTTCATAAAACTGTATTGTGACCTTTGCTTGTTCTCAGATCCAGTTTCTAATTAATCTGAACCCAAATCCAGCCAAACTACACAGGCGTGATCACGCATTTCAAAACATCTGTTTGCAAAGGAATTTCAGGCAACGGATAAGAGACAGTGTGAGTATTTCAGACATCCATCTGTCCATCCATCTTCCACACTGCAGTGAGCCTGGACCTAATTCCAGAGAACACCAGGCATGGGGACACCTCGGATGGGATGCCGATTCCGTTTCATATACTTGAACGAAAATATTCATCTGCTTCGCTTAACGAGGAAGGTGCAGCCAAACATTATTTTTATGTGATTTCAAGTAGACCAGTAACAGGAACACACCGGCTGTGTCTGTAAATCTAAATTTGAAAACTTCAGAGGATGTGCGAGGCTCTGCTCTCTCTCCTCATCATCTACGCTTTTTCTTTTCTATCAGCAGCAGAAGGCCCCAGTCCTACACTTACAGCACTTTCTATTTTCTTTCTTCCTATGAGCCCTGCCTTCCCTGATATTCATTCATCACTCGTTCTGGAGCCAGTAGCAGGGTGCGGAGTCACATACTGGCTACGAGTGGGAAGCAGAGCCGTCACAGAGCTACGCTATCAAGCGCATCGGTGAGGCCTCGCCGCTGTAAATCCCGCTAATTGAATTAGCATGTTGACACTGGAGTCGTTTAAGGGTGACTTTGTTGAATTAGTGTCCCGGGGGCGTCGCCCGAGAGCTCGTCGACTTCCAGCCATCCCGCTCGATCGGTGCTAGGCCCACAGTTACACTCTCTCTCCCCGTCTTCCAGCAGGCCGTTTGAAAAACAGCGGGGTCCCTCGTAACCTTGCATGGGAACGTTAGCGACTCCCGCGGCAGCCGTCTTTGGCTGTTTATGCGGCTAATCCCTGTCGGCCATTTTGACAGATTATGCCTGGATCTCCACGGCTGCCCGCGCGTCTCGCTTTGGTGGCAGTGATGTCCCCCCCCAAGCTGCTCTGAAGTGACAAGACCTTTAAATAATGTGCAGTTCTCCATAAAAACTCCGGCTGCTGGTAAAATACGGTCACTTCCTTGGGCTGAGGTTTTACTCTGAGAACAAGGCTTCTCCAGCCTATACCAAGAACTTTAAAAACTATCCTAAATACACCTAATCCAAGTCATTTTAACTTTAGTTTGTCATTATGCTGATGACAGTCCGCCCAACAACCCTGAATAGGATAAGTGGTCAGAAGATGGTACCCTAGCCTATGTTGCCGAATAGGTTCACCAGCACAGACGACAGCTAAATTACCATCTAAAATTTGAGTTATTGATAATATTTGAAGTTCTTTTTTACCCTAATATGCTTCTTTTGGCATTTTCAACAATGATAGTTCATTAAAAAAAGGATAATATGAGACAATATGATTCAGAGTAGGGGTCAGTTTTAGGTTGCAGTGATATCTAGTCTTAGTGTGGAGAAACCGCTCCCTGCTCCCTGACTGGCAGATAACAGGACAACCCAACCCGTCATTAGCCCGTCGAAATGAGATGCTATTTAGCTTAAGATGGAGAAGGGAAAGGTTGCGCTTTTCCAATCAGCAGTTATTATGAAATAGAGCTGTTTGCCTTTCCCATCAGCAAATGTATAGATACATTATAACAGCAGTTAAAACCTCAATTTTGAGTGGCCTGGCCCTTCAGTACTGCTAGTAGGAGGATAATAAGGATGTTAGATCCCAGAACCTGGCAGAGGACGAATCTGCAGCCGCAAGAATGTATTTAACGAGTAGCATAATTCTGTAATTTAAATAAAAGAACAGTCAGAACAGGATGAACTGCACTATGCAGCCAGAATGGATCTTATCTTTAGCTCAGAGGGAGAAAGAGATCACACATGTCTGATTTATTCTTCTAGATCAGAAGATTCCAGAAAGGCATTGTTATATGTAAATGTGGTGCTCCTTTAGATGTTTCGGCATCCGTTATTACACACATGCCACACGTGGGGGCGCCGTCGAGAAAATAAGCTCAGTCAAATTGCATGAAAATCCCTCACAGAGTAAAGCTTGTCGCTTCTCTGTCAGCACAGACACCGAGATGGGGCCTGTTTGATCTGCAGATGCTTGTGAAGGCACTGTGCGATCTTTTTCACGTTGACATTCTTTTTCGGGTCGACGGGATGGAGCCCGTCAGATGTCCCGTCACGGCGATCAAACGGTTCTGCTCGTCATTGTCTCCCGAAAACACAGACACACGCGAATCGCATCCTTGCAGCCCGCGAGCAGGCGCCCGCTGTCCGTCAGCACCCAGATTCCGGCTTGAGAGCCTTCGGTCTCATGCATTCAATGTGTTTCATGTATTTCCAATAAGCTGGCAGTGACAATATGAGTCCAGTTCATCATAAAATGCATTTATATTTTTGAGAAAGCAAGAACAGACACTGCCTGGAGCGACTGGGCCTTACTTTGTGTGAATTCACTCTACTGACCGCGGGATTTGCACCAGCGACTTTACGATCACACTCTCAGTGGTATAACCCTTTGAGCCAGATGCCGGCCCCCATGCAAATACAAAACAGACGTACTGAACCATGGGGGGGGGGGGGGGGATCCTGGATTATTTGTGTCATGGGGCTATAGGGCAGGAAGGGGATGAAGGTAACGGAGCCAGCGGATGGAAAGTATACAAAACATGAAATGAGGGTTGGAAGTGGGTAAACATAATTCAGGTGGTAGGGTAGGGGGGGTGGTCAGGATCAGATTGGGGGGATGAAAAGAATGGAACAGATGTACATAAAACGAGAAAAAAATAAAAACAGGAGTCAGACACCTAAATCCAGAGATATATGTGGTATTAAAAGAGCATCACTGCAGCACAAAGCTTGGGCTTACTCTGTATACCCACGCTGAGCGTTCATGGGGGGGGGGGGGCGGTATTGTAGGAAATTTTACAGAGGGTTTAGATGGATCTAAAGCAAAGCACCTGTAGGTGATCGGGAAGGTGCAACTATCACAGTGATATCCAGAGCTGAGACCATCGGCGGTATTTGATTTACACATTTGTGTGTGTGTGTGTGGGGGGGGTTGGATGCTCATATTTGTGGCCCCTGTTGGCCACAAATAATCACTACACTAAATATTAAATAAGGGGGCTGCTTGTTCAGGATGCACTGAAACAGCATGTTCTGCTAACCAGCTAGCTAGCTACCATCTTCTAACTCTACCCACGGGCTGTTTAAGTTTAGTTTTTTGGAACATCTGAGGGGGGGGGATGAAGTGAATTTTTGAGTGAGGGCCCAGAAACCACAAAGCCTTCGCTGCCTGTGATGATCCTGCTTCTGACCC
The DNA here is from genome assembly GCA_026777045.1 of Hyperopisus bebe. Classification (NCBI taxonomy): domain Eukaryota; kingdom Metazoa; phylum Chordata; class Actinopteri; order Osteoglossiformes; family Mormyridae; genus Hyperopisus; species Hyperopisus bebe. The sequence continues at coordinate 8,749,294 of JAODJW010000050.1, read as the reverse complement.
CCCCTCAGGATGCTACATATCCTCATTCTGGTCCTTGTCTAACTCCCATGATACCTGGATCCTAACCCATGTTATGTTTCAATGACAATTTCACGAAGAATAAATTATAGACATGAAAGTCAGCATTAGGGGCTTTTTTTCCCCCTGTGAAAAAGGGTCATCTTGGCCGTGAAGATTTGTCTCGTCGACAGAAAACGGCAACACGACCCCGGGAGAGCGGATATGGGCATGGATACATGGCTTTGACGACTAGATGACTTCCATAAGCCTCACAGAATCCCACCTTTCGACGTGCCACCAAAGGCGGGAAGATGTTTTGATCCCAAAGAGCGCGTCTTTGTTGTAACACACGGAAATACATCAGGCCCTGCCTTTTCACAGGAATTTTCCTCAGGGTCGTGCCGAAAGAGCTTTACATATTCAGCAAAGTGTTCTTACCTCCTTTGACTATTCTGCGATTAATGTTCTTTTGCTAAGTGCTTGAACAAGTACATTCATCCTCCTTCAGAATAATCAGATGTAACCCTTTAATGGATATTTACATTCATCCGCAAGTAGTGTGAAAGCTGACTATATAACGGACGCGATTGCGGATCTTCCTCCCCATTCTCGCTTTTCATCTCCTACCTTCGTTCTCTGATTTACATGCAGAGAAGGCGAGAAATCAAAGCCCGATAAAAAAAAGAGAGAACCGCTCACCTGAGGTAATCACTGTTTTATTTATGAATGCTCTGCCAAGCTCGATGGAGACAAATTACTTTTTAACAATGTGAAATAGAATTTTGTTTACAAGACCAGCTTCCTTCTTGCTGCTTAAAATGAGATTTCTCACTGTTTTTATCCATTTACACTTTAAAATATTATCGCCGCAGTCATCTCAGTATATTGGGGTGGTCTGTTTGGGGGCTGTACCCCTAAACACCGCCATTATGGAAGTGGGCGCCCAATGGCCTGAACTTTCCGGAAAGATCTGTGCTTAACACAGGTTTGCTGTAGCGTATTTAGAGATTAGTTATATATTTGAAGTACACAACCCAGTTTCCTAATTTGGGGCGCTATGTAAAATATAAATTAAAACTGAATACGATGATTTACAAATCATATAAACTCATATCTAATTAAAAATAGGACAAAGACAACAAATCAAAAGTTGAAACAGAGAAATTTTATTGTTTTATGACAAATTATGCTCAATTTGAATTTGATGCCAGCAACACATTTCATAAAAGTACAGTCAGGGGCATGTTTACCACTGTGCTGCTTCACCTCTTATTTTAACGAGACTCTGTAAACATTTGCGAACTGAGGGGACC